>JAVJAQ010002328.1:83115-187946 GCA_032362365.1 Zygogramma bicolorata | reverse complement strand
ATTTATTGATGCATTAATTGTCGAATTTTCATAATGACATGTTCCATGACATTTCATAGCCACCTAATACAAAATATGTCGAAATAATACAATTTTTATAGAAACTTGTATTTATTTCGGAAACCTGACTATTTAGGTATAGGAACATGACACATCATTTGAAAGGAACTTCAATTGTCTTTCAGGATTTTTCGATAATATACAGGATGTTCCATTTGAAAAAATGCACTTTTCACCACTTTTGAATGTATCGGTGAAATCACAAATTTTGAACGACCCTGTATAATGGAGAAATAATTTCCTTACACACAACTAATACACAGGGCATTGTCAAACTACATTCAAAATTTCAGCTGTCTTCGAATCAAAATACCACAGTAATAAGCATTTGATAAAAGCTATGTTTCGCACAAAAAATAAGGAAATCAATGAATTTCTCGAAAACCACTACAGATAGGTATAGGGAAATATTATACAAAGATAATCGGAAAGCAATAACTAAGCGAGAAATGCAATAATATATAGGGTGTCCTATTTAAAATATCAAAGATGTTGCTACTTTTCAATATAAGCGGCAACATCGCAGCGCTGAAAATATTTCATATCGATAGAACAGAAATAATTACCCAAGAATTCAAATTTTTGTAATAATCCTATGTCCCGTTTTCCAGAAATGTCTAATAGGCCATTGAGTTTGGGACACCCTGTGTATATATATATATATATATATATATATATATATATATATAATTTAAAAATTTACGAGTGTTATACGTGTGACCTATAGTCGGGCCGTTCAAAAGATAGAATTCACGGCCGCGTGAACAGTGAATGCCTGCATCTATATATAGCCTGCGCGGCGTACGATGCCACGCCTTCTAAACTGACATAAATGAAGAACTGTTTACACTGTACTGTACTCATTTGTGCTTTGTATTTACGTGTGATACGTTAATTCAATAACGTGATCATTCTATCTTTTCAGCGGCTACACTATAGATATAAACTACCATTACCATCAAACTTGAACATTTTCCAATTATAAATATATTCTAGCTCGATGTTAGAGGATTTGGATTGCATGTAACGACTCTAAATATGGTAGGAAAGACAAATTTGGGTTGTATCGGTAAGACCCATAAGGATAACTTTTGAAACTTTGAATTAAAATTGCATTAACGAATAACAAACCTCTTTCACTATTCAAAATGTAACCAATTATTTGTTAAGAAATCATAAATGAAACGCTACAGAGCACGGCAACTTTTTTCAATTTTATGACACCTTATTTCTTGAGCGCTACTAATTTTCAGTAGTAAGGAATGGGAAAAGAGAAGTCGTTATTAATTCCAGTGAATCAAACAACTATATACGGCTAGGAAGATGGGTATGTACACCTAACACTTTTTTGACTCGAGACTGGTTCATGAATCATCTCTCTTCAAATTTGATCACATCTGTCCTTTGAACTTTTCAAGCCTAGATAAGACAAATTTCTTTTTTTCAAGCAGGAATGTAATCATTCGAAATGTTATTTTATTTATTCCAATAAAAAGTTTTCGAGAATATACCTAGCTCCTAATGCAATATGATTTCATTATTTCACTTTCCCATTATTGAACACTCTCGCGAGTGCGCGGAGCTGTAGATTACGAGCGAGCCAGGAACGACTAATGTTCTTGACTGCTGTAGTGCTTCGGGGCGACTGAATCAGTGATATATTCGGTAGTGCATTTGCTACCTCAACTATGGGGAAACCCGTTGTTGATATATTCGATACACAGACCTCATGCATCAGGATTGGTATTTAGACAACCAACATCATACACATTTTCTTAGACGCGTATTGTGAATCGTGGCAGCCTATTGTCCTCGACTACAGGTCAGAAAAATGCCTGGCCTGGGTCGAATTCAAACTAACCTGTGAGAAGCAGGAGTGAAGCCCACACGGCCAACAAGCGACCTTTTTTCTAGACTCAGCACCACTATTGAGATGCGATTGTATTCAGTGCCCTTTTCAGTTCAGGAAATTGTGGGTTTCAAGTCCTCATAAATACCATACTAATACATGCTTTAGATAAATCCTGTTATTTCGAATAGTAGAATATCAGCGAATAAAATTTCCAATGTGAATGAAAGTGGCATATTCATGAATAAATGTATTCAAAAAATTTGAACAAAAAAGTTATTGATTTTTTTTAAGGAAGCATACGGAAAACGGTGAAGGGACTCGTAATTCGTGTTGTCAGCATGTAAATTCTCAATATTATACAGGGTGTCCCAAACTCGATGGCCTATTAGACATTTCTGGAAAACGGAACATTGGATTATTTTGAAAATTTGATTTCTTGGGTAATTAGTTCTGTTCTATCGATCTAAAATATTTTCAGCGCTGCGACGTTGCCGCTTATATTGAAAAGTAGCAACAACTTCGATATTTTAAATAGGACACTCTATATATTATTGCATTTCTCGCTTTGTTATTGCTTTCCGATTATTTTTGTATGATACTTCCCTATGCCTATCTCTAGTGGTTTTCGAGAAATTAATTGATTTCCTTATTTTTTGTGCGAAACATAGCTTTAATCAAATGCTTATTACTGCGGTATTTGGATATATCGTATGGTATATTATCTAAAATCCTGAAAGACAATCGAAGTTCCTTTCAAATGATGTGTCATGTTCCTATACCTAAATAGTCAGGTTTCCGAAATAAATGCAAGTTTCTATAAAAATTGGATTATTTTGACATATTTTGTATTAAGTAGCTATGAAATGTCATGAAACATGCCATTATGAAAATTCGACAATTAATGCATCAATAATAAAAAGTTTGCGCGCCATTAACGTAAATTTGATTAGAAAAGAATCAAAATAAGAGGCAAAAATAATTCTAATGAAGTTTGATTAGAAAATAACAATTCAAATGAAGTTTTGATGAAATTGATTATTCTTCATGGCCAGTGTGATTAAATTATAGCAAGAACATGCAAATTTGCTGCTACTTTTCAATATAAGCGACAACGTCGCAGCGCTGAAAATATTTCAGATCGATCGAACAGAACTAATTATCCAAGAAATCAAATTTTCAAAATAATCCTATGTCCCGTTTTCCAGAAATTTTTAATAGGCCATCGAGTTTGGGACACCCTGTATACCATGAGTCAAATGTCCTATTGAGGCAATGAATGCAAAAATAAAACATCAAATGCATAATTCTCAAATACTCCTCGAGAAAAAAAAGTGAAGTATCTGATTATTTTCAAAATTTTCATTTCTTGTTTCAAGCTTCACTTTCAACAAAAATCACCAAGCGCGGGAACAAGATCAGACTTTGCCAGTAGTTTTGGCTACATTGAGTTAAATAGAGTTTGCTATGATTTCCCATCACTCCGAGCGACAGTGAGATATTTTTTGAAGTGATCTTCCACCGAATGCCTTGTTAAAAAATGAAGTGTAACATGGAAAAAAATCGCGCTATGTACTTCCTGTAAAAACCAGAATTAGGATTTATTGGAACAAACTGTACAGTTTCAAACATTTCAAATTGTAAAAGGCACACTGTTTTAATATTTTTTTTTGCCAGACAGTCAACTCGTTTTGATTGAAATAGTATGCCCTCATGATTTTTGCGACTTGATCGAAGTTTTCATGTGTAACAAATGCACAGTAGCCTGTGAAAAATCAATCGAAATCGATAGTGCACTCAATAAAGGCAAATATGGTTTATACGTGAAGTACCATGCAACGCGTGAACTTTATTGTACAATGAGATTTGTTTTAGCTTTCAAGTTTTTTCCTTTTTCAGAGGCAGACTGTAAAATTTATTCCGAAAAATCTGATACTGCCACCCAATCTACATGAATCACTTCATAACCTTACTAAAGTAATTGTTGATAGGCCGCTATTGTTCAAGACATTCTTCAGGACAACTGAAATATGAACTGATATACAACAATGTATAAGCATTGATAGATTAGATTGTTTATATCCTACAAAAAAATGATGGAAGGAATACTCCTAACAAAAAATGTAACTAATTATGCCTATATTTCGATCCTAGTGATTTTTTCGCATTTCTTATATGAATAATACAAATGACAATGTTTGCTGATGATACGACTATTGCTGTATCAGGAACAGATCTTAGAATATTGGTAGAACAAATTAATTGTGTGACTGAAAAATTCTCAGAATGGTGTCAGCTCAACCACCTCATCTTAAACACTACCAAATCTGTATCTATGAAGTTCTATAACAGAAAGAGCAATATTCCAGATCACATATGCGACTCACTTGATATTGATGTTGATACTGGTACAAAATTTTTGGGTACAATTCTGGATGAACAACTGACTTGGGATTTGCATATAGATAGTGTATGCTGTAAATTAAACAAAGCATATTTTGCAATAAAACGAATTAAGCAATGTATAAGCAGGTCAAGTCTGCTCAGTGTCTACTATGCAATGGCATATTCACACATTTCTTACAATATAATGTGTTGGGGAAGTGCAAAAAACTTCACCAGGATCTTTGTACTACAGAAAAGACTAGTGAAACTGATATTTAACATGAATTATTCAGAGAGTTGTAAACCAGTATTTATTAGAGAAAAGGCTTCTGTCAGCTCCCTGCATATACATATATAAATGTGTGAGCTACGCCAAAAAAAACGAGTCACTGCTTGAAAAAACCTCATCATGTCATGAATATCCAACGCGTAATGGTAACTTATTGAAGGTGCCTAAATACAAAACCTCCAAATTTAAAGACTCACCACTATATAAAGCAGTTAGTCTTTACAATGCGCTGCCTTCAGCTATTAGAAAAATCAAAACAGAGAAGTTAATCTATAGGAGCATTAAAAATCTCTTACTAGACAAATGTTACTACAGTTGCGAAGAATTTCTGCATGATCGTAACTGTTGAATGTATTGTATTGTGGGTTAGATATATGTATTTTGTTATGTAATTATTTTACTTTTAACTGTAAATGATCTGATGTCGTATATGATAGATTGAGGGTGTAATACCGTGCTTTTATACAATTATTTTAACTGCAAAAATATGACTTGCCATATGTACTATTGTGTACCAAGCTGGTCAATAAAGAATTGAATTGAATATCCCACAAGTTTTACTTCGTGGGATTATGCATTCAGTTTATTATTGTTTTTGATTTTTATTATTGTATACCTGTTTGGAATTCGTTTAATAAACATTATTATTATTATTATGTGATGAAACTCTTACAAACGTGAGAATGACTGTGAAATCGGCGAAAAATTAAATGGAAAATATTAAGATGGAGTGACGTTATGGAATGGATGAGAGTATTTTTTTTGGTTTTTCATCATAGTCAGTAAAGGGTGATATTATCTTATCTTTCTCTCATTCCAGTAAAAAACCATAAATTTGAATCTCCATTAGTCGTTTTTCCAAAAGCAATTCAATCCCGATAAGGTTCTGCAGCAAAAGGTGTTTCACAATTATGAGAAAGCGTGGTAAATGTTTCATCCCGCCTTGAAATATTGATAATTGCATCATCTTGCATATTCGTATGAGGTGACAAGATCTGATCAGATCTAGATGTCTCCCTCTCCTTTTCCATATTGAATGTTTCGAACAGTAGTTCAGACGGAAGCGAATCGTTTTTATTATCCAGAACTCCATACCCCATTTTTATCTGATTTACATGTGATCGAACTGGAGAATTCCAATGCCCAGTCAATAATTGAACATTGTGCATACCGTTTCCAATTGTCTCTATAACTCTGCCTGGAATCCAACTATATTGATTATTTTTATCTATTTTGACATCACCTTGTAAATAAAGACCAACTGCATTGTTTCCTATCTCTCTTTGGGTTGCTACGCTGTAAGAATAACTTTCAGAGAGCTGGGTACATCTGCAGCTGAATCTGTTTACTATTCACTGGTAGATTCACACTTGAGTTATGGAATTCCGTTCTGGGGAGTATGTTCTAGATATCTCATGAATTCTGTGTTTGTACTTCAAAAAAGAGCAATACGTTATCTGTTCAAAATGGAACAACAAGACTCTTGTAAGCCTATATTCATTACATACAATATCTTGACAGTTTATGCCATTTTTATATTAGAAACGGCTTGTTTGATAAACAAACATAGATATGAATTTCCTCTGGTATCATCTACCTATTCCACTCGTCAGACTCACGATTTTAGACTGCCTTTACCCACCTCGACACTGACTAAAAACTCAGTAATTTACAATGGCCTGAAAATATTCAACCACTTGCCTAACGACGTTAAGTGTATAGAAAGCCCCTCAGTATTTAGGAAAGTAATTAAAGTTTTACTTTCGGATAGACCCTATTACAGTTTGGAAGAATTTTATGATGATAACTTCCACTAATACTTACTCTGAAATACATCATACACTGAGCTAATGTTAGTGTCAATCTAAAATAAGTTCCATTTAGCATCCTTCTTGTTTTGTGAAGTTCTCTTCTTGATTTTTATATTTCTGTTTGTTACCACACTTTATACATGTGGACTTTTTCTTTAATGTGCTAAACATCTGTTTTCATGATATCATAAGTATATGTAATAATATACCGTGTGTCACAGACTCATGGTACACCCCCGTTTTCTCCTTTGTTTTTCTAGCTATATTTTTGAGATTCGGAACATCGAATAAGCTCACTGAACAGCATTTCTCGACATATCTGAAAGAAAAAAACAACTTCCAATTTTTCCGGAAATGACATCAACTTTCGATTCTTCAATGGAACACCCTGTATATTATTACATGATCGGCTAGGGATGATCATGAGGAATCCAACGATACCAGGTTTGATGATGTTATCTCCAATGACTGCGGAGATATCGCCATTTATATTATCCATAAGCGCAACGAGTAGGAGAGAGAAACTTTACTGGCGGGTCAATCCAATTCTCTCTCCCACTCATTGAGCTTATGGATAATATAAATGGCGATATCTCCGCAGTCATTGGAGATAACATCATCAAACCTGGTATCGTTGGATTCCTCATGATCATCCCTAGCCGATCATGTAACAATATACAGGGTGTCCCATTCAAGAATCGAAAGTTGATGTCATTTCCGGAAAAATTGGAAGTTGTTTTTTTCTTGCAGATATGTCGAGAAATGCTGTTCAGTGAGCTTATTCGATGTTCCGAATCTCAAAAATATAGCTAGAAAAACAAAGGAGAAAACGGGGGTGTACCATGAGTCTGTGACACACGGTATAATAATAATATAATAAATCGACTTTATTCATTCATGAAAAGGCGGAGTGTCAGCAGTTGCTGTTTTTCAACTCAACCCCAGTGTGTGTGTGTGTGTATGAACTTGTGTATAATTTTAGAGGTTTCAAATTTTATGGACTCAGTATATATTCTTGTATACATTTTTTATTATTCACACACGCTTTGTCAATAAGATTCATTCTTCGGACAATAAAGCTTATTTATTATTATTATTATTATATCATTTCAGAAGACATGGAAAAAGCAATCGATCAATATGAAGCTTATCAAATATCTAGAGGAATCGGAAATTATTATCGACAATACGGATTTTGCCATAAGAGATCAACCAGTGACTTGTTGGAGTATGTTTCTCATATTTGGCAGCAGTTCATCATTTATCAGTATAGCAATGAAGTAGTTCAAGCTGTCAAGAATGAAGGTGATTCATTTTCTTGTCTACCACAACGTCTTGAAGAACCATCACCATCAATTGATGTGGTATGTTGAATCAAGCAGAGTAATTTTATAAAAATGAACACTTCTCAACTGATTTCAGAATGGTATACAACCTACGGCCAAGGATGAAATTTCAGCAGTTGTAATGAAAAATGTCGAATGAATGTACGGATGTGTATATTTCAAATAGTAATATGAGACCATTGATATCATATTACTGCCTTTGACATAACTCATCAATCTGATCCTCTCCACTGGAGTCATTCCCAAAAAATTCAAACACGCAAAACTGATTCCTGGCCCATTGGCAAATGATCATTTTTATAGATCCCAGTTTGGTTTCAGAAAAAAATGCTCCACTGTAGATACTATGAGTGCCATAGTCGGGGCAGTTGAAAGGGGTAATCATACATCAGTTACACTGTTTTACCTTTCCACGGCTTTCGACTGACTCCCATGATATTCTCTTTGAAAAATTGTGTTTTTATGGAGAGTTTCATTTGTCGACAAAACCATCTATAATATTTTCCTACAGAAATTTGGAGGAAATGAAATATTGGTCATTGGCAGTTCAGGAAAAAGCGGGGTTGTGGCTTCGTAAGAAAATTTGATATTAACGTTCTTCAAACCATTGACTTATCCTACTATGGAATTACACCGAGATGCAAATATATCAAGTATTATGAAATTGTATATCTCTTCAAAATCAGAAAACCGATACCAAAAATTGATCATAACTATGACACCAGAACAAAGTTTGAAGAATATGTTGAAATAAAAAATCAATGTGGTAGAGATGTTTCACACATTTATCACTCAGTATTCAATTTTCTACCAAACATGTAGAAAATATATGTTCACTCCATCAATTCTTACCGTCACCTCAAAAAAGCGATTCGAAACCTTTTTATCGAGTTAAATTGTGAAGTAATAAATTTCCGGTTGGGGGAAGTGTGCTCACCGGCGTCGATGAATGGCCTTAGTAGCGGAATTGGGACGATGTTAGTAAAATTGAAAAATGACTTTTCTCGTGTCTTTTGTTGGATTAGGTGATTGTTGTCTTCAATTTCATTTCCTTACCTGATTACTCCATTGTTACAGTTGTAGTTAGTATTAAACAATAAATCAGGTACCCCATAAAATGTACGATTCTAAGCAATGACACCTCTAGTTACTCATCAAATTATACCTGAATAGATATTTTGAAATAAATCAAATTTGAAGTTTATGTTATTTATTAAATCATTCATATATTATCTGTTATAATTGCACGAGTGCATGAAAATTACCGATAATTTTGCAAGAAAGCGTAATATTATCTAAAAATTGCAAGAGTTTATTTTCATATTTTGGCGAAGGTGCCCGAGCCCGAAGGACGAGGGCTCTTTTACAAAATATCAAAATAACCGAATGCAATTTGTATAAGATATCACGCTTGAATGCAAAATTATCTGGTCATTATTATGCACGAATATAATTCATTGGAATATTTCACGACTGAAGAAATTCTCAAGTAAATGTTATTTTTTGTTCATTTATACTTTCCTCTATAGATTGTATGGAGTAGTCACCTAAACGCGAAATTTTTTTTTTTCTATTTTTGAAGTCTATCTGACATTTATTTGTGTTGTTTACTGACGTCTAGCGATACAGTATCAAATGTGTTGTTATGGTGACTTGATACAATGCAATTATCGCTGTAAGTTTTCGATAATTGCATTGGTCTTATGGGACATTTTATATATGAGGGAAATATTCTGTTATATATAAATACGACTATATTATAGTCGTGAAAAAAGTAACTCGCATGGAATGCTAATTTCACACTCTCCATACTCGTGCAAAATGACAATTATTCCTTGCTGTGTGTTATAGTTATCGTATTTTCTCTTACCCGTCTTGATTTATATATCGACTCAGTGTCTGGTTAATATGTCAACTCATGCAATCAACTTGGTTAATCTGAGGTTCCTAAGTTTATTGTTTTTCGGATTTTCGGATCTTTTATCTTCTCTCTTTTCACCCCAGTATGATTGAAATCATCTAAATTTGATAGTGCGTAACGAGCGCATTGCATACGGTTAACAAATCTGAATATATCCGAAACTAGCCTGACAAGACGTACCTTAACTTTTCTTCGCTTCTCTTGATTATCTGCTGAAGACTTCAAAGGAGGGCTTATCTCTCTATCTCGTTTCCTCAATAACCTTGAAGAAGGAATTATGGGAATAGGAGGCGGAGTGGACGAATCATTGTAATCGAATGAAAATGACTGTAAGTTTGTCGGCTTTGGGACAATTTCATCATGATCCGATTCGGCCAGAGGATCCTTTTCAAGTGGCCCCAAACTGTTGTTATCAACTGATCCGGCAAATGTTGAAATAGATTCGGCGTTTGATACGGGAGATGACACTAGAGATGAACTTGGACTTGCCACACAATATTTTCCATTATTATATTTCATATCCTGATCTTTCTCAGCTGCTCTTTTTTGTTGACCTAGATACAAGATATTAAATTTAAAAAGCAGAATAATATCAACGTTTTCAAGTTCAAAAAAGGATCTTTATCAATCAATGAAAAATATACTTTACTGTTAGATACATCTATTATCTTGACATGCTTTGTCACTACAGTCGTTTGTAAGACCGCGTAGGGCCCATTTCCGAAGAGTCCGGAAATTGAGGGATATTTGAAAATAATGTAATGAATCGACACTAATCGATCGGGGCTAATTTGCTAACACATCGATCGGGAGTAATTTGACGATTTGAAAAAAGTTTAACTCTTCCACACTATTTTTGGAGCAACCACTTATTGATTATTGATCTAGTTTACTACCTCTTCGTGATTTTCATTCCGGGTAATGGGAATATTTTGTTTTGATCAGGGGACTATCATGAGTCCGTGCTGACATCGGGTTTCTGAAATGTTCAAATTTCGTTCGTTGATTTGCTTCATTTGCAGTATTCTTCGTGAATTTTAATACTATTCACTTATGCAAGATGGATATCAAAATGATGACTGATTACATCGAAAATACATAAAAAAAGACGTAAATAGCTTAATGAGAGAGGTTGATTTTATTATAGAAAAAATCTAAATACACGGTAAATTCAACGGATATTCAATTTTTAATCATTCTATATATACCCCAGTAATTAATATTCAGTTGTTCTATTCATAACGGAAACACTCTCATAAAACACATATTTTAGATGGATTGGCATGATTTTTTTCCTCAGGTAGACGTTCGAGAAGCCTACGAGGACATCAAATTTCATGAATAAGTCTTTGTTTTGAGGGCCAACTTTTATTATTTCTCTAAAGTCAAAAAAAAAACGCAATCGATTCTGATCACACCACACCTCAGCTTATAAATTTTTGAATAATGAACAGGTTTCGATGATATTCTTGCGGTGATAAACCAAAACCTACTGAATATAACGAAGTAGGTAGTCAAAATTTTGTTTGAAGATTCAATTGGTGGGATAATCGGATGGCATTTTTCAAATTTTATTCCCCTATAACTTTTCCAAGTCCCAAAATCTAGAAATTGAATGATTTGGAAGGTTTGTTCCGTAGTTTTCTGGGTTTGTAACCTACCACAATCTGAAAAACTAAGAATAAATATTGGAATCTATACAAGTGCAGAATGGCAGATTTTTTAATCCACCCCGAAAAGTTGCTGGGTCTATTGAAAAACAGTTCCTTCTGAATAGAACAAGTCCAATTAGTCAGCAACTTCACGTATAACTTAATATTGGCTTGAAAAAAAAAAAAAAACTTACTTATATACATATATATATATAGGTCTTGCTGTAGTGAGGTTGCAAGACCTATACTCGAACCAGTCACGAAATCGTTATTCTATATATATGTATATATATATATATATATTTTTTTTTTGTTTTTTTGTATGTTTTTTTTTTATATATATGTATATATGTGTGGAAATACGATAAGTTTGTGGTGGGTTAGAAACCCAGAAAACTACGGAACAAATATTTATCCACCACGAAATCATGACGTTCAAACATTCGTCGTTTGAATAAAGAAGATGATTGTTATTCAATCTTTGACTCTGTAAAATAATTTATACTACCCATAATCGCCCATCCATCCAAATATAGTGTAGAGTGCAACGGGATCGTGTAATGTATGAGAAACAGTATCACCTTCAAACGATGAGATTAGAACCTCTGTTGTGACAGTTGAGAGCCTTTTTTTCACAATCTGGAAGTGATTCAAAGTTTTTTTTTAAATATCAGCAAAATTTTCCATGTCCTTTTCCACAGTAAAAGTAAAAAATTTGATTCATTCATTAATTTATTCAATATACAGCTTCCAGGCAGAACAGGGTTCCGGTATGAGGAAGTCAAAAAACTACATCATAAAATTATGATATAGTACAATTGTTCATATAAAGAATATCAATTCATATTTTCAAAAATAAAAAAAAAACTAATTCCAACAATCATTTATATGACACAAGAAATAAAAATATTTTGACTTCAAAAAGTAAATGGAATAAAAAATTGCCACCAGGAATATTATATATATCATACCAAGGGTATATGATGAAAAAGAATCGAAAGAATGGTTATTAACAACTGATCGATGTTTTTTCCAAAATCTAATAAATCGATGATTCATTATAAAAAGATCTTGAATGATTTTAATGTTCGTTAAATAATAATATTTCAGTATTTGATTTATTCATACAAATGTATATAATTACAAAATACGTTTCTTATATTGATTCATTCGAACTTGATTATTATTTTCATAAAAAGATACCAACGAACAGGAAATGTAAAGACTAGTCCGAAAAATGGTCGACCTAAAACGGCCACTACAGGTGACAATAAGTTGAATATACTATCATCTTTAGAAGAGATACCTAAAACGTCTATAACAAAACGAAAACAAAATTTACCCGACGATGTAAGGATATCTTCAATTCACAGGATTCTGATGCAAAAAAATTGTCTTTTCAACAGGTTAACAGGCACAACTGTAGGTTTTGGATTGGAACCCTCACTGGATGGAAGAATCACATACACAGCATCCACAGAAAATAAACATTTGGCAGGGATTCTTATCAACACAATTATTGAACCTTGTTTTATCAACGGAAACCTGACGAGTCAAAAATACTTACGACTACTGAGAGGAAACGTGGTTCCTACATTGAAATGATTGAACATTGACATCCATCAAATATGGTTTCAACAAGGTGGGACACCAACCTTGAGTTCTACATAATGGGATTAAACCAGGCAGTTTATTGCAGTTGATAAGCTTATATGATATGATAAGTTGAGAAAACCATTTAGAGTGAAACATACACGTCATTCCCATCATATAACCTCGAAAATCGACACATTCAGATGCCGCTCTTTCTGAAAAGCAGCACTTTCGAGATTTGTAGCAGAGTGAGACTTGTCAGAATGAAATCACTCACGTTTTTTCGAGTATGTTGTAATTACTTTTTTCTTTACGTCACGTACTTCAGACTAGACGTATATGTGAACGGTTAATCACGGAAAATCCAAAATTCTTTGGAGGTCAAAAATGTGACTGAACCTAAAGCACCACAAGTGTCATTACATGTTTTTCTCAACGATCATTTCGGAAAATTCCTCTTCTACCTCACCTGAAATATAGACAATAGTTCGATCTGTTTTCTTACTCAACAGAGCTTAAATACTCGAACACCAATCACCCACGCACAAAATCGATATCGAGTTCTTCTCTTGAAGAATTGTTAGCAGAACGAGCATCGATTTCAAGTGTTTTGTGAATGAGTAATTGAGTTTTGAAGAAAAATATGTCATTTTGCCACTTGATATTCCAATCATACCTGTGGTTATAGAGCTCTATTTCCTATAATCAACTACACATTTTTCAATAACAGTCCTACTAGAATTTCATGTAATGCCTTCGAACTAATATTCATACTACCTACAAGCCTAACTAAATTTTTTTTATTCATTGACAAAACACACCTTCCGAACAGAACAAGTTCTGGTATAAGGAAGATAATACAATGTATATGATTAAGTTGAAATATTTCAAAATGAACGAAAAGTAACAAACAACTTTACATGTTTATTGATTGATGAACATCATTATGATATCAATTCTAGTTTAAGTTTTTTCAAGAAAACATTCATGGATTTTGAAGTTTTAATATCGTCTGAAAGATTATTGTAATTTTTTATACAACTAGATATAGGATTGTTTTTGCCTTTATTCGAATGAATGTTATTTAAGTGGAAATTATTGGCATTTATGATATTATAGTTATGTAATTTAGATTTTTTTTTTCGAAATGACTATTACCTTTTTGTAAATTATTTGTTAGTTTGTATGCAAATTTTGCTCTTTCAAATTTTATTAGTTTATCTAATGTGAAAGTTTTGATATCTTTATATAAATTGTAAAGAAGGTGTTTCCCACGGTTTTTTAAAAATAACTTTTATTGCTTTATTCATCAAACGATAAATGATCCCTTTTTGGTTTTTACTACAAGATGACCATACTGTTATTAAATATCTAATATGTGAGACAATATAGGCATTATAAATGAGATTTTGGATTTGATTATCTAGAAAATCAATTCTTCTTATTGCTCCAATCAAATGAATAATTGTTTTCTTAATTTTATCATCAGGCCTAAATATTTGTGTTCTTCAACTTGTTTCAAAATCCTATTCTTCATTTTTAATTTTATATGGTCCATATTTTTTTGTTTAAAAATCATGTATACAGTTTTTTCTGCATTAATAGTCAGATTCATTTCATGCATCCACTTTTCATACAATTGAATATCTTTTTCAATAAATTTTCTAATAGTTTTTTTATGATCTTCAAAGTATATTTTTGATTGATCTACTGATAAGTTCTGCGCAACACCCACCTTCCTTATCTTTGCTAGTTGTCACTGCCAATTTTGATATTTTAGGAGCTGTGGCTACTTCCCAATCTTTTTTTTGGCGGGAACGCCTGCCTTTGACGTAAATTACTTCTGTCGTTGGCACATCTATTTCTTGTTTTTTCACTGAGGGATTATACGAAGGGGTTATTTCGACATGTGTATCAGGAACGTTTAATAATTTTTTATTCCTCACTGATCTCAATGACATTTTTGGCACGGTCTCAATGACTTCTGAATCCTCTTTGAATTCTGGAGGTTGTTCTTCGATTTGACTTGAATTAGAAGTTACTGTCCAATCAGACTTGAACTTTTCCTTCACATCAGTGATCATTTGATCAGGATTCTTCAATTCACTAGATTCGTCCTCGTCAATTTTAACTTTTGTGCTGGTCTTCTCATCGTCCACAGTGATTTTCATGGCTTCTTTCTCATTTTTCCAACTCATGGTGCTTTCTGCACTAATCTCATTTCCACTGCCTTTCTCACCACAGGTGTATGCAACCTTCTTGATACAAAGCTCCTCGATAACTGGAACTGTATCTGGTGAATCTTTCCCATGAATAGAAGGACTCTGATTCTCGGCTATGCCAATCTTGACTGGATGGTCGATTTCAAGCGTATCATTTTGAGCATCATCCGAAGAACCAAGTTTGCATTCTGACTCGCTCCGATCATTCAAATCATTATCAATTACGCCTTTTGAGAGTAAATTCGCGTCTTCTGCACCGCTTTTAATTTTTTTTGTGTTTTGGTTTTCACTTTCCGTCCTTACATCACACCCTGCTTCCGTGTCAACAAATTTAGTTTCAATTGACTTCTCAATCCCAACCACAAGAGATGAATGTGTGGATATTTCAGCAGATTCACAAGAGGTTTTTTCTGTAATCTCAGTGGAAACATCCTTCCCCACATTCGCCTGGACAATTGCAGTGTCCAGTTTTTCAAGAGACGAGTTACAAGAATTATTGCCGATTTCTACATCAGTAGAATCCACTTTCTCGTCACCTTTTTTTTTGTTCAAGTCTCTTGAGCCGCCTAAAATATTAATACTGTCAGTTTGATAATCACAAGTCTCATATTTCTCATTTGACGTAGACACCCCTTTTCCTGTTTGGCAAGCGAAACCACTACCTTCACCGTGAACATATAAAACTTTCTCCTCAATCATTTCTCCAATTATTGGGCTATCATTGTTTTCCATACCATTTCCTGGCACATTTATTCTCATTACGGGTTCTTCTATGGTCTCATCCACTATAACTCTGTTTACGTTGATTTTTAGATATTTTGCAGGAGGTTCGCTATCATGTTCAAACTTCGGCCTCTTCATTCTAGTATCTATTAATTCACAGATGTTTTTTATTCTCAACTTGGGCTTTGGTTCTTCTTCAGTATGTTCAGTTTCAACAACTTTCTCATCTTTTAACTCTTCAACTTCTAGTGAAGAAGTATTTGAGGTGAAAGGTGTTACGGAATCGTTTTGCCCCGTATCAATAACAGGATTTTCTGATAAGTTACTCTCCTCGATTGATGCGTCCGAAAGGAATTTGTTTTCCCCATTAGTCAACTGCTTCATTAGTGACACCAAACCTTCTCTGTCTCTACAAAAAAAGATATTGAAAAAATCTGAACAAATCAAACAATAAAATCAGCATGTATGCTATTACAGTTCGGACTCGGATTGGTATGCTTTTACACGAGGCCGTGTTTTGCCATTGCCTGAATGTAGCTTTTTCAAGATTTTGCCACGTCAAAGTAAATGTACCGGGTAGTCCAAGTGAGGAAAATTAATCGAAGACGGTACGAATGTTTTTACACTCAACGTTGTGTGTGTTCAAACAGGTACAGGTAATTATACATTTTTTAATACACATGAATGAATAAAATATCGAAAAAACTCGTAGATTTTGTGTTCTTCTACTCCTACTCCCCACCTACACATGTAGAAACTCCAAATCCAGATATGTCAGAAGACGAAAATATTCTGGTTAAACTGGTTCATCTATACACCCGAAATTTTGAATAGGTGGCGAAAAAAATCGTTAATGTGGACGTCCACGTAACCAATACGAGTGTAAATGTATATCCACACAGCTCAATGATTATATCTGAGTGTAAAGGTGCATTGTCACATTTTTTCTTGAAATATGACCTATTATGTCCTTCAATTATTCTTCGAATGACTCTTCTTGTGTGTATCATATCTTAATATCACACCATAAAACTATTACACCAATTAGAGTTACTTTCAGAAAGTGGCAGATATGAATTCTTATCATTCGAAACAAGATCTGCTACAAAAAAAGTTAAGCCCTCAATAAAAAAAAAGGACATACAGATGATTTCAAATTATCCGCTTACCTTTCTATATACAGTTGAGCAGACATCTTTCAAAATTACTGACCGGAATATCAAACCCGACGATAATGTAAAAAATAAAAAAGTGTGGATTTGATGAAATTTTTTATCATATTGTTACGGATTCGAAGATCAACAATAATTCTGCAGAACAATGAAACCCTTTCTCTACGACCAATACTTCTTCTAAGCATATGCAAGTGATTCGGAGGAGACCACGCACGTCGATCGTTATCGCGATATATGCGAATGTTCGGGAAAGATGCTGACTTTATCGCGGATGTTCGAGAAAGGTGACGACCATTGTCGCGAATGTTCGAGAAAGATCGATGTCCGTTGGGAAATGGAACATTCCAAACGCATTGGCCCATATATGGCGGCACGGAGAGCAGCAACAGGCAGTTGAATACCAACAACGCGATCGAGTAAATAAATAGGCGAAACAGCGCGACATTTATTCGAGTGATTTATAGAGTTGTGTACTAGCTGAGTTTGTTAGAATAAAGTTGTTTGATTCTGATGCTGATGCCATCTACAGATGGCGTTGCTCCTTGGAGGTTTACACCATCTGCACCAGTTTCAGATATTTACTTCCTAAGGAGTAGATAGTTCGAAATGTTAGTGTTCACAGTCCAGCCAAGTGTCACGGATGAGACCTGATGGGTCGAAACAGCTGTCTGGCATTGGATTTGTGAATGCAATCATGTCAAACATGGAAATTCTGATTTCTGTGAAGGGTTCCAGCTTTCTGCAAGTTACCCGAAGTCGATTATCGATCGCGGCGGGCTATTTGTTGTGGATTTGCCGTACGATGGCTAGCTGATTGAGGTCTTCCCTGCCTTGGGCAGTGCGAGTTTGATACTTTGGTTGTCACCCAGCAGATGGCATTGCTCCTTGGAGGTTCACACCATCTGCACCAGTTTAACGTTATGTATACTACAAGTCAACGATGGTAAAAAAAGGCACAGCTACCCTTTACCCATAATTGATGACACCCTGAATGTACTTGCCCACTGTACTTGTTTCTCATCGATGGACCTGAAAAACGGATTTTGGCAGGTGGTAGTCCGACGATAACGTGAAAATGGCGTTTTCCAATGGACTGCCAGTTTCGAGTTATGTCATTTGGGCTCTGCAATGCTCCTGCGACCTTTGAACGCTTGATGGAACTAGTACTAAGAGGGCTTACCTGAAGAACATGCTTGGTCTTCCTTCCTGACTTGACATTATTTTGATGGGGAAAACTATTGACGAACATCTGTCAAATTCGAAAGAAGCCTTCAACAGGCTGAGGAATGTCAATTTGCAGCTGAACCCAAGTCTATCTTTTCAGAGCATTGCGACTGATCCAGATAAGAGCAGTATACTATAATGGCTAATACCGGAAAACGAGCTCGAAGTAAGAAGCTTTCTGTTACTCTGTAGCCACTACCGACGATTTGTTCAGGAAAGATAGCGTTACACTTGCACACCCTGACGGAGAAGAAAGCACGACGTGTTAGCAAGCTTTCAGTACCCTCGAGAGGTACCTGACTACTGCACCAGTCCTGGCATACCCGAAAGAAGACGCTCTTTCCATCCTTGACTCGCATGTTTTCCGGAGCAAGATCGCAGTGGTAGGATCGCAAAACATGACCAACCAGTTCCAAGGGTTCTGGCTTCAATGGGACTCGCTGGGTCTCCGAGATGACTCAATCACTCGGAAATGGAAAGTCCTGATGGAAAACTGATCCAGACATGCTCGAGGAGCTCCAAGACAGCCGTTCCGGAGGATACTTTGGGGTAAACAGAACACTGGCTAGAGTACGAGAGAGGTACTATTGGGTAAACTATCGCCTGGATGTGGCGGAATGGTGCAAACGATGCGACGTGTGCCCCTCCGAGAAGGGTGCCAAAACAAGGCTAAGGAAAAAATTTAGGTAGTTCCACTCAAGGTGTCCATTCGAAAAGATCGCAGTGGACACACTAGGACCATTTCCAATGTTTGTGTCCGAAAACAGAAAGGATTGGGTCAAGCTGGTACCTCTGTTTCTGTTGGCTTTCCGGAGTTCTCAACATGGAGCTACCAGGTGCACACCCCCTTCATGTTGCTAACTGGTAGGGAGTTGAGACTTCCCATCAATTTGATCTTTGGCAGACTTTGGGCTGCTGAAACCGAGGAAGTGTCGCTTCCAGACTATGTGGAGGACCTGAAGGAGAGTTAAAGTACTGTCCACGACTCTGCCAGGTCGAAGTTATAGATGACCATCGACAAGATGGAGATCAGGTTGAATGAGAAGTTGATGCATGCAGATATGCTTCAAGTGGGACAGTGCAGTCTGGTTATATCAGCCACAGCGAATATTGGGGGAAAATTGTATATGGATGTCAGTAAATAGCTTTATAGTGACCACCGAATGTAGTTCCACTGTGATTGCAAAGCGCGTAGATATTATAGCGACAACTTGCTATATTTGTTGCCATATAATTACTCAAGTCTAGACCTTCGACTGAAAAATCGATGGTATCAATTAATTTCTTCCCAACCCTCTCAGTTGGAGAAAATCGATTGAGATGACAACTTATAAAATGACAACGATTTCGTGCACTTCTGTTTTTCTCTAGATTTGTAACACATTGGTTTCTCGTCCTCATTCAATGTTTCTTTTCGTGTAAAAAGATCCAAACAGTGGGATAGACGAAGTTAGCTAATTGTTTGAGGGATGGGGAGAGAAATATCCCAAAAAGAATTGAAGATCTCTGAAAAATGACTACAAGATGAGCATTTCAACGTTGATTTCAGCTGACCAAAAAAATCATCCATTATTATGGAGTTGCCACCTCCAGGTATCTTGAGCAGGACACCAGAGCTTCTTCGTCCTCACTCAACTTTCATTTTTCATTTCATTGATGAGAGTGGAAAAACCTGTTGGTTTATCGGTAACTCGATCAGTATCTTCGTGCATACCTTCCCTCAGATATCTTGAAAATTCCTGAGCATCGTCTTGTGCACAACTGCTGAAACGAGCTGAAATTCTTTCAGTTCATTTTTCGAAAAGACAGTACCTACAGCTTTCTTTCATGTAACATCTGACCACAATTCGTGAATCAAAGCCGAAATATTATGTTATGGTATCATATAGGTTGTCGGTAATGTTTCGATAATGATACAGCACAATAATTATATAATATATAAATCGTTGCAGACACAATAAACATAAACTTCCTGAAAAATATCTTTATTCTGGACGGTGATAACAATAGCAGTGCTAATATCCCAAGTTTGATGCTCGTCTTCTGACGAGCATCAAATTCTCACGAATTTTATGGCCATCTGTATATATCTCATCTTGGATTGGCATGAGGTTGCCTGATGCTCATGAAAGTAAGTTGTATATCATTCTTGGTGCAAAACTGTTTGAATTCATCGTTTTCTTCTTATATGGGTGTGAATAGAAAAAATTTGTAAATAAATCTACAATCACTCAATACGTCTGTTTTCTCGTTTATTTGCTATAAATTCTGTGATAAAATCGAATGCATTCAAGTTTTGTTAAATATTCTTAGGCATATTGAAATTCATGAACGTTTGCTTTTGTATATTCGGCAAATTGGGCAAGTATTGGTTATTTCTCCAGCAGTATGACGATAAATTTATCCTGTTCGAGGAAGCTATTCTATAGCGAACAGAATCGTACAGAAAAGTGTTGTTTTTTTTTTTTTTTTGAAATGGATTTTCATCAAACATAGAACAGTTCAATTAAATATTGTTTCGATAACAAATTCGGTTCTAAGATACTCACTTCGCAATCAGAGCCCAAGTCTGTTCATCAGAGTCCTCTTTGTACACTCTTATTTGATAATTGTCATCATTCTGGAACCAGTAGACATACCCTGCTTTGTCTCGTCCCAAAGGCTTGGACCGTAAATCGTTAGCACTCAATTTATTCACTTCATTTTTGAATTTCATGTGGAAATCAAACTGCATTTCAAGAAGTTCCTGAAATAATTGACAAAATTAAAAGGGCCATATTTCATATGGGCAGGTTATTGAACTAGAAAGATCGATGGTCTAATGAAATATTACAAAAATCGGAAAGGGTAAGGAAAAATTCGAACTTTCGGTCACTTGATCTAGTAGGGAGTACCATACCCTGAGTAAAGTGTTGATCTTTCTGTTCTTGGATGTGTAGGAAAGATGAATGTATGAAAATTGTGGAAACTGGCGTTATTTTCTCTTTCTTGAAAAGTGGAAGACAATGTTCTCTATATCTAGCTCCAGTTAGCTCTCTTCTGTAGAGTAAGAATATCACGAACATGTTATAAGTTAAATAGAAACACCATAAGAAACCCTAGTTACCTGACTAGTCAGATGGGTAATTTGGATCTTCCCAAGCCCAACACTACACAAGTTAAAAATTCACTGATTTATAACTCAAAAAAAAGTTTTCAAGCATTTACCCCAGAATATCAAAAATCTAAATTCAGAAAGAAAAATTAGGAAAAGTGTCAAAGAGTTAGTGTTTGATAAGGCATACTACACTTTGGATGAGTTTTTTAACGATTCGCTTTAAATGTAAAACTGATGATTTGTCTTCGTTGTCTTGTAATTTACCTTATAGCTTTGTATAGTACGCTGATGAGCGCCTTGGACGCATGTTTTTACCTTTTGTTATACTTGTTATTACTTTTTGCGATTTATTTGTTTATACACATCAATCTCATCTCATTCGTCTTGACTAATTTTTATACTCACACTTTTATACTTTACTTATATTTCATTGATATAGTATTATATCATTCATAGAATTTTAATTGATATTTAAAAAAAAAATTCAACAATCATTTAAATGACAAAACAAATGAAAATAATTTTACTTTGAAAAGTAAATCAAATAAGAAAATAGCTACCAGGAATTTTTATATCGTACCAAGCGAATATGATAAATTGCCATACTAAATTGAAAAAATCAAATCTTTCTTCTGCCTTAAAAAATACGAGGAAAAATAGTTACTAAAAACTAATTGATATTTTTCCCGAAATCTGATAAATCGATGAATCATTATAAAAATATATCAAATAATTTTCATGTTAAAAATGGTTAAGGCTTTCGCGGCCGAGGTTATTAGTAACTACTTTTCTTCGGGCTTGAAGGCCGTCGTTCTTTGGACTTTCTTCCTAACGTTTCGCTAGCGCGAGTGACCAACTTCTTCAGAGGCTTACTCATTTCCGATGACTAAACGTTTAGATTTCTCAAGGCGTATTTATATTGATGCAGGTAGTCTGGAGTGTTAAATACTTCTGTCGGGTTCGGGGAATAATCATCATTATTAGTTGCCGCACTACCTGTCGTGATTTAATCAGTTATTCTTGATTTCCTCAGAATGGGATTCCAAATTTTGTTTAGACTCAACGCATCCTCTTTTCTGTTGAAATTGTCCGCATGTTTATGGATCTCTATTGCCTCCCGTACCAGTCGGCTATGGTAACCCTGGTGGGGGCAATCAGTTTGTCATTTTCAAACAGAATCCTGTGGTCACCCTCACTCAGTGCGTGTTCCGCCACCGCCGGTCGGTTTGCCCCGACATGGCATGAAAGGAACTACAGAGTTGAGTAAAACTGTTGGAAACTTCATTTAGAAGTCAGTTCAGCAGTCTGAGTGAATTATTGGTAGTACATGAGTATGGCAAGTGATGTCAATTGCCAGTTAATATATGCTTACCCAATTTGACAAGAACAGTTCAAGAGCATAACCGGTGTGAAGTTATCCACATCCACACATATACTCGACGAAAAAAATTAGGACACCCCACCAACTCGTTTCAATGAACTAGTACCGCTTTCTTATTTCAGTACATGTTTCTAGAAAGGAAAAAAAACGATGGCATATAACATATAGTTTGTGCGGCCTCGAGGGGGGAATGGTGGGGGGTAAATACTCTAAATTATGGAATAACTCGTTTTAATGAACTAGTACCGCTTTCTTATTTTAGTACATGCTTTTAGAGAGTAGAAGAACCGCGATGGCATATAACATATAGTTTGTGCGGCCTCGAGGGGGGAATGGTGGGGGGTAAATACTCTTAATTATTGAATAACTCGTTTCAATGAACTAGTACCGCATTCTAATTTTAGTACATGACATTTTTCAAGGAATATGCATGTTATCAATTCCTCGCTTTTTCCAACAAATGATGGTGTTTCCAAAATTTTCATCCGACGGTTTGTCTCTCGACCACATTCATCCAGTGAGTTTTTTCTTATGAATGAAAATTGAATATCAGCCTTTTCCGATTTCCCTTTCGTCGTATCTTGTTTCTTTTTGTCTATAAAAGCATGTACTAAAATTAGAATGCGGTACTAGTTCATTGAAACGAGTTATTCGATAATTTAGAGTATGTGCCCCCCACTACCCCCCCCCCCCCCCGAGGCTGCACAAACTATATGTTGTATGCCATCGCGGTTCTTTCACTCTCTAAAAGCATGTACTAAAATTAGAATGCGGTACTAGTTGATTGAAACGAGTTGGTGGGGTGTCCTAATTTTTTTCGTCGAGTATATTGTGTGGATGTGGATAACTTCACACCGGTAAGAGCATATCGTAATGGAACCGAATTTCACATTTTTTTCTGCGACATTAAGAATTACTACTTCAGTATCGTTTTGATGCTGTCGCTTACGTCAATTAGCAAAACAAAACTAGCGTCTTACAGTTTGAGGATTTTACAAGCAAACAAAATTTTATAAACGTAGATTTTGTAAACACGGAACACAAAATTGACAAATTCCGGAGTTACGCTAGGATGGTTCTAAGGTACAGGGATGTTAGAAATGATGAGTTTTGCAGAATCGCAAAATTCAAATGCATGAGGATATGCTTCAACTAAATGATTATAGTCGAAACTGACGTCTCTGATTTTTCGAAATCATAATTATCTCATGGAATTCGAAAACAGCACACTGTCTATCATAGTGGAAGCATACACAAAAACATGTTGAAAATGTTGGTTTCATAAAGATTTGCAGTCAAAAAAATTACTATTACCTACCTTAAGAACCCTCACTTTCGAAGTGAGCTTTGCTTTTTTGTAGCCGAAACGCTCGATTTCCCAAGCATCCTGAGAACTGAAGTTGTGACATACTGCAACAAGACTCTTTTCCCATTTATCAGGTTTCACAGTTTTTTTCACTCTCCGCAACAGCTTCAGGAATATATTCACCAAATCAGGATGAACTGTGAAAAAATGAAAATAATTCAGTAAAAATTAACTACTACTTTCTCCTTATTTTCCTTCGTCCTTTCCATACAGCAACAAACCGAGTCAATCACTACAATGTGAGAATGAATATGGTCTGAAGAGAATGATGTAAAAAAACCCCTTTAACTGTGATATGTGATACTTAGGGCTATTCTAGTCAAAGTTTTTTCATGGGCCCGAACCCCAAAATGGCCAGTTTCTTAGGTAGTGAAGCTTCATTATACACCTGAAATATCTACAAAACAGACTTTTCGTTCAGAAGCAATCTGACAAGACATGTTCAAAAATATTGTCCAGTTATACGTGACAGAAGAAAAAGTACTACTGAACTGTGTGAAGCAAAAGACTACGAGTGTAAAGAACAGTTATCAAACCTGTGTACGCTGCGGTGAAACGTTTTCGAATCGGCATTCAAACAAGATCTGTGAATTGACCAGCAAAAACGTAAATAGAAGAAGAGTGAACTGTCCTATCTAGAGTGTTTTGGTAAATGGTGTGGAAAAACTTCAACATGCATTCAAAAACAGGATAACCTCGTACCGGTTTGAAAGTTTGGCAACATACATTGACTATTCCGATTCTCTAAAAGAAGTGAAACCGAAAGTTCTAGGCATTCACACCTAGAGCTACATTATACTCTGAAAATTAATTTCGAAGTGTTTGGAGCGTATACAGAAAAGGAGTTATATAACATCAAGTCATTCAATAACAAAAACTAAATAATAATCGAGTCAAAAAGTCTAGAAAGAGCTTTTGCTGATTGAAGGAGAAATGATTTCCCAGGCTTCAGACTTTCAAAAAAGAGATTTTGCCTTTTTCATGACATCTTCAGCTTTTCCGTTCCGTAGAAATATTTTATTAGTTTTCTGACCTTCTCGTCCTTCATCTTCCCCACTTCCAACTTGGTTTTGGGCAGATTATATAGATTATCTACAGCGTAATTTGGGGACATAAAAAAGTTAAAGAATCAACGAATCAGTATTCGTATAAAGCACAGTTGTGGTGTCACCGTAAAGAGCCACCAGGTTTTCGTCAGATATGGAAAACGATTTGAAATGAGGTTCGGCAATTAAGAGCCCTAGAACCTTTTCTTCCTTTACCGCTTTTCCAGAAGGAGCATAATTTGATTTTGTGATTTTCATCGACGTTTCCCATTGTCTGTCCAAAAAATGAGTTGACCATCAATTTAAAAAGTTCTTTCTCGAATTCGTACTTAGCCGCATTTCGTAATTCCGTCCAAGTCCACGTACGATCCAAGCCAACGGGTTTGGGAAAATTCCAATATTCTATGTATCTTTTTCAGTTTCAGACCATATTCTGAACATTGTTTCAAATCACTATAGTGGTTTATATGTTTATATTACTTGGAATCAGTTTTGATGTCATGGTGGTACCATGGTTTCCGGTCATAAAGGTAAATCATTATGCTCATTATACCTACTCGTTGGATATTCCAAGTCAACTTCTAGAACATATTCCCTTTGTGGATTGTCATCGAGACCAAAACAATCAAACTGTGCTATTTCGTGATGTTTCAACCATCTAAAATTACCGCACGGTAGTTTGTGATTCTTAGCTGCACCGTATAAAGGGTCTCCTCGGTTAAGATGGTCGAAATGCCCTTAGTCACGAAATTTCGATTTGACCCTCGAATGATGTTACCCAGGTCTGAAAAACATTCACCATATATTTTTTTTCCTCCTCCCCCTATCTTCTCTCACGCCAGGACTCGAAAAATATTGAAAAAATTCAAGTATATAAAAGACAGTCTGTTCTTCGAAATAAAATAAAGAAATCATCTTTGTCGAATGTGTGTGTGAAATGATAAAACGTAAAAAATACTAAATTTTAACTCTCAGAAGGGGAAAGAGGGGGGAGAAAATGAAAAGAAAAAGTAACGAACACGCGGTACGCTTTCGTGTGTGTGTGTGTGTATTGGGTATCTGTGAAAATTGATAAAGAACAGTTATAGGCTATATTCAATGTGAAAAATCTCTGAGTGAAAATCTTTCAACTTGTATACTAGCTCGAACATTTTAGAATGAGTGAATTGAATAGCCTGAAAATTGTATTTTGAGAATCATACTATTTTCCATTGATATTATTTTTTCAAGATTATAGATTATGAGAAAAAATAATAAATGACAATAAAAGGTACACTTTCGTGTGTGTGTATCAGATTTCTGTGAAAATTGATGAAAAACAGTTGTTGGCTATATTTAATGTGAAAAATCTCCAAGTGAAAATCTTTCAACTTGTATAATAGCCCAACATTTCAGAATGAGTCAATTGAATTTGAGTGTACCCCATGTAAAATTGCATTTTAAACATTTTTTGTCCCTTGAAATTTTTCAATAAAATCAATGACAAAAAAGTTACAGCCAATTTTTCATAAAAAATTCACAAAAAATGCCTTCTTCTCAAGTGCCACCACTGATAACGAAATGAACGATACTAGTTGTTATAGTACATATCAGCCCCATTGAAATGATGAAATAATATCACCCGGGACACCTGGGTTTTCTGACATTTTTTTCCAATTTAAATTTAAAATTTGTTTTTTGAAGGCCTTCATGGGGGGGGCCGGGGGCCCAAAAAATTTTATTTCGAAGAACAGACTGTCTTTTATATACTTGAATTTTTTCAATATTTTTCGAGTCCTGGAGTGAGAGAAAAAAAATAAAACATGAAAAATGCCATTTTTTTAACCTCAGAGGGGGGAAGATAGGGGGAGGAGGAAAAAAAATATATGATGAATGTTTTTCAGACCTGGGTAACATCATTCGAGGGTCAAATCGAAATTTCGTGATTAAGGGCATTTCGACCATCTTAACCAAGGAGACCCTTTGTAGCATCTAGATATGTAATATATGATGTCGGCTTTGTAGGATCGTGGTTCGATAGAAATTTGTTATTGGCAACAGCTTTCCTTATGCAGCATCTACTGACATCGCCTCTAATTCCCTTTCTGAAGAAGTGCACCATGTCAACATCCGTCAACAGCTCCAATTCTACAAGAGTCTTTCGAAGCATAGCATCCCAGCTCAAAGATGGACAAGGATCCAATTTGTAATGCTTCAAACATACTTTCCTGAAGTTCTCAAAAATATCTGCGAGTAATAACACATCTGACTTTAGGTAAACGTCGGAGTATTGTCCCAAGGTCTGACAGTTAAAAGTTTCCCATACCTTTATAGCCCTTTCATAATCCTCTTCGGATACGCACTCCTTGGTTAGCTCGTTATAGAATTTATCTTCAGGTGGTGAGTGACTTTTTCCCAATCTTTCCAAAGAACCCATATACGACGAGTTCATAATTCCCACCTCTTTGTTGTATGCTTGGAGACGTGTCGAACATCTCTTGCTCAGGGATCTTTTTTCAAACAGTTGAACTGTGGAACTCCTTACCGAAGGTTTTTCCTGAGGCTTACAAATTTCAAAATTAATATCAATTCATATCTCATGTCCCTTGATTCACGCGGTGTTCTTTGGACGTTCAAAGATTCCCTCTTTGTGAATCTGTATTCATATAAAAAAAACTCGTCCAATTGAAGAAATCGTAAAATTGTTGTACTGTAAAAAGACTCGAGTACCCGCGATCTTTCTCACGGTTACTGACACGTATCAATAAAGCCTGAAGATAGACAGTACATTATCTTCAACGTTGGTGAAAGGACATACAATTTCTCTCGTTCACCGTTCGGATTTTGTCGGGCAGTCACTAACCCACACTCCCACATTAAGAAAATTTGAAATCATTCATTATCTCATTCAAAAGTCTCGTGGATCGAACTTTTTTTAACACGATTCTGTACTTCTCGTGCTGAATTAGACTCACATATCGAATGATTTTGTCGGCCAGTCACTAACCCCCCACTCCTACGTGTGTGTTATTCAGCACATCGGGAATTACAGAATCCTGTTAAAAAAGTTCCATCCACGAAAATTTTGAAAGAGATAATGAATAATTTTAAATTTCCCCACAGTAGGAGTGAGGGGGTTAGTGACTGCCAGACTAAATCATTCGATATGTGAGCCCCCCCACTCCTACGTGTGTGTTATTCAGCACATCGGGAATTACAGAATCCTGTTAAAAAAGTTCCATCCACGAAAATTTTGAAAGAGATAATGAATAATTTTAAATTTCCTCACAGTAGGAGTGAGGGGGTTAGTGACTGCCAGACTAAATCATTCGATATGTGAGCTTTGTGTTCTACACATGAAAACCTAAGGACCAAACTTTTCCTAGAGATCAATTACCCTAACACCAAACTGATCTTCTCCTGAAGATGCTAACCTTGTTAGCGAAACGCGCGTCGATTGCAAAAATATCAGTTTGGTGTTAGGGTAATTGATCTCCAGGAAAAGTTTCAACTTTTACACCAAAGGTTCCAAAACTCATCGTTTATACCCAAGGACCACTCAAATCTTCATCAAAAACCTCGGTTTTAGGGTCAACAGAATTTAACCTCACTTGACATAGTCAGTGGGCATACTTGAAGACTGGCGTTAAATCAAATCATCTTTCGAACAATCTGTTCAGGCCAGTCTCAAATTACCTACACAGTAGGTTTCGGCTGGCACCTGTCAGAAAACAACTACTCCCCTGGCTAATACCACGAAGGGCATTGAATTATATCCGACCGGTGCCAGTGCAGGTTTCTTCACAGAAGTAAATCCTGCATTTGCTTTCGTCGATACAAATGAAGGAATTGATTTTCAATTATAGGAACGGACACACATGCAGACCGGTTTCGGGCTATTTGGCCACTCGTCAGTGCAAGGCAGTGCCATCATCAACATAAAGTCGATGATTTCCCATAATTAAAAATCAAACTCCTACACGAGTATCAAGCCCCGGCCAAAGCTGGCGTAATAACTTCGTTGTTCGCATCAGCTTTGGCCGGGGCTTGATACTCGTGTAGGAGTTTGATTTTTAATTATGGGAAATCATCGACTTTATGCTGATGTTGGCACTGCCTTGCACTGACGAGTGGCCAAATAGCCCGAAGCCGGTCTGCAAGTGTGTCCGTCCCTATAATTGAAAATCAATTCCTTCATTTGTATCGACGAAAGCAAATGCAGGATTTACTTCTGTGAAGAAACCTGCACTGGCACCGGTCGGATATAATTCAATGCCCTTCGTGGTATTAGCCAGGGGAGTAGTTGTTTTCTGACAGGTGCCAGCCGAAACCTACTGTGTAGGTAATTTGAGACTGGCCTGAACAGATTGTTCGAAAGATGATTTGATTTAACGCCAGTCTTCAAGTATGCCCACTGACTATGTCAAGTGTTTTTACATTTTCTTCGCAGGAGGAATGGGCGCATTCGGTTTGCTTTTGGAATACCTCGTCCATTGGTAGATGGCGTAATAACTTCGTTGTTCGCATCAGCTTTGGCCGGGGCTTGATACTCGTGTAGGAGTTTGATTTTTAATTATGGGAAATCATCGACTTTATGCTGATGTTGGCACTGCCTTGCACTGACGAGTGGCCAAATAGCCCGAAACCGGTCTGCAAGTGTGTCCGTCCCTATAATTGAAAATCAATTCCTTCATTTGTATCGACGAAAGCAAATGCAGGATTTACTTCTGTGAAGAAACCTGCACTGGCACCGGTCGGATATAATTCAATGCCCTTCGTGGTATTAGCCAGAGGAGTAGTTGTTTTCTGACAGGTGCCAGCCGAAACCTACTGTGTAGGTAATTTGAGACTGGCCTGAACAGATTGTTCGAAAGATGATTAGAATTTAACCTTTTCTCGTAAAGACAAAACTAACTTTTCTGTCACTGAAATGAGATATTTAAAAAATATCAATAATAATAATAATCTTTATTTCATAGAACTACTTTTCATGTTACAAAACAAATGAAATACAGAAGAGAAATAGTGTCAAGAGGAAAGATATGTACTTTAGTTGAAATATTCTATTATCAAAATGTTATTTTTTTTAAGATGCCAAGGCAGGTTTCTCTGTATTTCAATTAAAAAATGCTTCTAACGACTCTTTTTTGAATTTTGAATATTACAACTATGTTCATATTACGTCATATGATGATATCATGCCAAATCTTACTGATGCCTCAAAATTTGCAAAATAAAGTATTTTTAATGATTTCTCATTTGAGTAGTTGCTAACAACTTTTGTACTATAACATATTTCATTTATTTTTTTTCCTAGATTGATTAAGTATGTGTATATGCCAATGAAGGTGCTCGTGAATATAGATTCCTAAAAATTTTATGTAGTTTTCTGATTTCATATCATTTCCCAGTACATTAACCGATGATGGGGTTTGAATTCTTTGTTTTTGTGTTAGGAAAAATAGAACGTTTTTTTTATGTTCAATATCAAATTATTTTTCAAGAACCAATTCGTTCGATTCAATTACCAAGTCTGGAAAAAAATTGTCTCGTATTATTAAATTTGTATCATCAGCATAATTTGTTATCTGATAATACAATTTTTGTTAAAAATTTCTGAAATATCATTTATGAAGACCATGAACAAAATAGGTCCAGTTATACTTCCCTGTGGAATGTCTTTATTATTTTTCTTCGTATCTGACTTTGCAACTATGCTATTTGAAACGATTTTTACTTTCTGTCTGCGGTCACTCAAATAAGATCTGAACCACTCTAAAGCATTGCCTCTTATTCCATAGCGTTCCAACTTAATTAATAAATATTCATGATTTAAGCAATCGTATGCTTTAAGAGAGACCAAAAAAAAATTCCAAGTCGTATATTTCCTTCCTCAAAGGCATTGATAATACCCAGCCCTGACGATCGTAGACGAGAGAACATCATTTTTTTCCTGGAATTCTCGTCGCGCGTGGAATGTTCGATACCCGAGATTTGATTCGAAGATTCTTCATAGTCGTACGCAGGTATATATACGGGAGACAACTCATCGCGGCACAGAGTTAGTTATTCAGACAGTTTTATTCGCAGAGAATTGAGTAGAGTTGTTCAGAGCTAAGTGGAGAGAGCTTTGAGCAGAAGTCAAAGTGTAGGATTTCTATAACAGAGAGTTTATCAGAGTGTTTAGTACCGAGCATGGGAAAGTTAGCGGATCAATTCAAGCGATTGTATTGTATTGTGTTGTGATAGAGAGTTGTAATAAAAGTAATTCAGCGTTGAATCGTAACAATATATCCATGTTGATGGGTCTGTGATTCTCAAACAATTCACAATCTCCTTTTTTATAAATTGGTGTATATTGAGCTATTTTCAATTTCTGAGGAAAAATACCGTATCTGAGTGAGTTGTTTATGATGTGACAAATTATGGCACACACCGAGTCTATACATAGTTTCATTAAGCTTGTTGGTATATCATCTTCCCAAGAAGTATGTTTATTTTTAATTTTCTTTCCAATTTCTTTTATTTCATTTTCTGTAACAGGTCTAACCTCGGGTCTAATACACATTGATTGTGAGTTATTTGTTACAGTGCAATTAAAAGGAGCTGTTTTTGTATTTTAAAGTAAATCAGGAATTACATTCGACAAGAACTCATTATATGGATTTGCTATATTTGTTGGATTTCCATTGAAATATGTTTCGTGTGATGGGTCCTTGCCAAGTATCTCATTTTGAATGCTCCACAAGCATTTCATCTTGGGATCCGATTCTACAATTTTATTATGATAGGATTTCATCCTTTTTTTACACAAAAAATCATTATAGTCCCTTTTGAATTTTTTTATAATTTTTTTTACATTCTGGATTTATTGTTGAAAAATTTTGCCAGGCATTTAATGTATTTTTGTGTTATTTAATTTCTGGATCTGCTTTGACATCTTTTCTTATTTCATGAACTTTTTTTAGAGGAAAGCATTTCTGAAACAATTGGCAGAACACATCACTAAAATAGTTCCAATGCTCACCAACTTCATTACTTTCAATTTGGTATAATTTTGTCCAGTTCAAAGATTTTAATTTACCTTGAAACACATTTTTGTTTTCAGTTGAAAATATTTTTAGTTTTGTATGTTGTTTAGGTGTTGAATCAATTCGAAAACTAATTTTCTGTATATTGTGATCTTAAAAGTGAAAGTGAATAATTTCTGTTTCGAAATGTTCCAGTAGATTTGTAATGTATATCAAGTTAGCGAGACACTTTTCGAAATAAGGATTCCATAATTTGTTGCTATTTTGTCAATTTTTAAAAATGTTTGCTAATTAGTTGCGAAAAAAAATTACGCTCCTTTATTTTTAATACATGATGCCTTGCTAACTTGACGTCAAGTTAGCAATAACACTTTTTTATTATTGAGATTTTCATAATTTTAACTAGACCATTGGATTCCTCTAATTATTCGCTAATTAGTTGCGGAAGGGAAAAATCTTCCGCTCCTTTTTTTGAAAAAATACATGATATCTCGCTAACTTGACGTCAAGTTAGCAATACAACTTTCTTATTATTGAATTTTTCATAATTTTGGCTAGACCATTAGATTCCTCTGATTATTTGCTAATTAGTTGCGGAAGAAAATGTTTTTCCGCTTTTTTTTTAAATACATGATGTCTCGCTAACTTGACGTCAAGTTAGCAATACAACTTTTTAATGATCGAGTTTTTATAATTTTGACTGAACCATTAGATTCCTCCGATTATTCGCTAATTAGTTGCTCGGGAAAATCTCTGTTTATTTTTGTTTAAAAAAATATATGATGTCTCGCTAACTTGACGTCAAGTTAGTAATACAACTTTTTTATTAATGAGTTTTTCATAATTTCAACTGAACCATTAGATTCCTTTAATTATTCGCTAATTAGTTGCGGAGGAAAATCTTTCATTTTGTTTTTGTTAAAAAAAATGTATGATATCTTGCTAACTTGACGTCAAGTTAGTAATACAACTTTTTTATTAATGAGTTTTTCATAATTTCAACTGAACCATTAGATTCCTTTAATTATTCGCTAATTAGTTGCGGAGGAAAATCTTTCATTTTGTTTTTGTTAAAAAAAATGTATGATATCTTGCTAACTTGACGTCAAGTTAGTAATACAACTTTTTTATTAATGAGTTTTTCATAAGTTCAACTGAACCATTAGGTTCCTCTAATTATTCGCTAATTAGTTGCGGAGGAAAATCTCTCATTTCGTTTTTGTTAAAAAAATATCAGGGTTGGGCTGATTAAAATCAAGTCATTGAAATCATGATTTAAATCAATTTTAACAACATAATATAATAGTTTTCTCGAAGATCAAAAGGAGTATCTGCTTTTAGCGAAAACAACAAAAAAGAAGTGAATAATTCCAAATTCTTAAACTAAACGTAACACCTAAATTTTGTTACTGTATATTTTCAGTCTATTCATTTTCGTTATACAATTCAAACAAAAACACGAGTTTTCCTCCTTATTCTCTGCTTAATCTGTTTCTAATATCCGAGTGTACAACTAGCGAAATGCGTGAAATTGTTGGGCAACGTCAATTTATAGGTTAGGAAGGAAAAGAAGCCTCGACAGGAATATTCTTGCAAAAATCACAACAAACGCCTTCGTGTTCGTGCCTCACTCGGCACTGTATAGCGAGTGTATAGGACAGAAGGAAAACAAATCGCGACAAGAATTTTCTTGCAAGAAGCGCGACAAATGCGTTGTCACAACTTCTTCAGCCGCAAATTGTATTAAAATTTTTATACTTATACATTAAAATAATCAACAATAATTTCGAAGAATCAAAATGTTCAAATTTAATATTCAAATTTAAAAAATCAAATAAATCATGTTATTTTTTAGGAAAAAAAATGATTTTTGATGTTTTTAATAAAAATCAGATTTTGCCCCACCCTGAAAAAAATATATGATATCTCGCTAACTTGACGTTAAGTTAGTAATACAACTTTTTTATTATCGAGTTTTTCATAATTTTGAATAGACCATCATATTCCTCTAATTATTCGCTAATTAGTTGCGTAGGAAATTCTTTTATTTTATTTTTGTTTAAAAAAATATATGATGTCTCGCTAACTTGATGTCAAGTTAGAAATACAAATTTTTTATTAATGAGTTTTTTATAATTTCAACTAAACCATTAGATTCCTCTAATCATTCAGTAATTAGTTGCGGAGAAAAATCTCTCAATTTGTTTTTGTTGAAAAAAATATATGATATCTCGTTAACTTACTCGTCAACTTAGCAATACAACTTTTATATTATTGAGTTTTTCATAATTTTGACTGAGCATATCATAATTATTCGCTAATTAGTTGAGGAGGAAACTAATTTATTTTCTTTTTTTTTCTTTTTTTCTAAAATATACATGGTATCTAAGAGTTCTATGAGTAGTAATTTCAACATTTCATTTTATATTTTCATTTCATATTTTATGTATTCAAAAAAAACACCTATGTAGCTGTACCACGCACAAGTAGCAATTGTTTGAAATTGTTACTTCCGTGGTACTATTCTTTAGGTACCTACATTCACTTTATACTGGATTCGAGCGGAGTTGTGATGATTTCCGATAGAAATAATAGCTATTTGTAGAACAAGGGTGCAAAGTGCTACTTTTCCTCCCGAGGATGAAGTTTACTGCCCGCCGCGTAGCGGAGGACAGTAATCAATGAAGGGAGGAAAAGGCCCTTTACACCCATGTTATACATATAATTTTTTTCGCCTCCTACGAACAAGTCTTTTGAAAAATATCTATGAAACTAACTAATAAAATTTATTGAAGAACTAAAACTGGGAAGTACTGTCTCGGTAGTGTAGTGGTTAGCATATCTATCAAGCGGAAGGCCGGGTTTCGAATCCTCGCCGGGCCACCGTGCTGGGTAATCGCACGTTAAAAGGTAAGGCCTCGTTGATCCATTGCTCGCACAAGTTTCGACTTCTGAGGGTTGACGTTCGTCAGCTGGTTAACGGAAACGAACAATTTTAGAGCAATTTTTTTTTTTTTTTAGAACTGAAAATTCAGTACGTTACTGAAATTCACAAAATTAGGAGGACCTACAAACGAAAAATTAGAAAAAAAAAGAATTCTCGACTCCGGATTCGAACCAACACCCATAGGGGAATGAAGACTGTCTTCCATTCCATTAACACTGCGCTACGGAGGCACAGAGACAATAGTTGCGGAATTATGGATTCGACGTATAACTTTTATTTCCTCAACATATTTTTTCACTTCTTGAAAATATCTTACCTTCTTTACTGATTTCTACCATTTTACAAAACACGATTTTATCCAAAATAAATCGAAAATGTGTTTGTGTCATACCTACTTTGAGGTTGGAAAGGGTTCAATTATTTACGACAGGTAGGTAAGAAATAACTTTTCCGACCTCTTTCGAAACTTTCCAAATTCACTCATAGGAAATAGAAAATGTATTTTTTAACAGTTTATACCGTGTGACACAGACTCATGGTACACCCCCGTTTTCTCCTTTGTTTTTCTAGCTATATTTTTGAAATTCGGAACATTGAATATGCTCACTGAACAGCATTTCTCGACATACCTGAAAGAAAAGAACAACTTCCAATTTTTCCGGAAATTACATCAACTTTCGATTCTTGAATGGGACACTCTGTATATTGTTACATGATCGGTTAGGGATGATCATGAGGAGTCCAACGATACCAGGTTTTATGGTGTTATTTCCGATGACTACGGAGATGTCGCCATTTATTTTATTCATGAGTTCAATGAGTGGAAGAGCGAATTGGATTGACCGCCAGAAAAAGTTTCTCTCTCCTACTCGTTGAGCTTATGGATAATATAAATGGCGATATCTCCCTAGTCATCGGAAATAACACCATGAAACCTGGTATCGTTGGATTCCTTATGATCATCCCTAACCGAACATGTATTAATATACAGGGTGTCCCATTCAAGAATCGAAAGTTGATGTCATTTCCGGAAAAATTGAAAGTTGTTTTTCTCTTTCAGGTATGTCGAGAAATGCTGTTCAGTGAGCATATTCAATGTTCCGAATTTCAAAAATATAGCTGGAAAAACAAAGGACAAAACGGGGGTGTACCATGAGTCTGTGTCACACGGTATATTCATTGAAACATAAAGAAAAAAGAAACACAACACAAATTTCTGACTATAATTAGGGTAAACGTAAGAAATGACTATAAAAAACAGAATAAAATAAAGACTAGATTCGAAAAATCAGTATGCATATTCAGTCTGAATTCAGTTTGAGTTTTTTCACTTGGAATATATAAGTAGTTCCGGATGAACCATATCTTTTTCAGACAGCCTCATTGGTTTTCCCTTAAATCGTCATATACTGTCCGATTCAATCCCCTTTCACACACTGCCGTGTATTGTCCGATGGTTGTAGCCTGTCTCGTTTTCAAGTTGTTTCCTTTGTAATTTACAAACCCCACTAAACTGTAAATGCGTTTTCGGACATGAAAATTTCCATGGTCTCATCCACATCAACCGCGATCATTACTAAATCGGCTGAAAAAAAATAATGGGAGTTTTTAATGAGATCATAAAGATTTCGGATAATCGGTAAAACCGATGTTTAGATTAATTGTGTAATTTAGTGATATGAATTTCTAATCTCTTCAACTAACTACGTGAAATTTTAACCCGAAACCACTTCTCGCGAATAATGATTATATTTTTTTACAATATACGATCTATAGCACCAAAACACTGATAATAAGCCAATAAGTTCGAAAACGATCTGCAAGTGTGCCCACCCCAATAATTGAATATATTAATTCAATTCCTTCCCTGGTATTAGGAGAGAAGTTACTTACTGATAGTTGCTAGCCCATTAATCTGTTTTGTAGGTAACCGAGAATGGCCCGGATATATCTTCCCAATTTTTCTGATTGTAAAATGGAAGTATATTATTGTCGCCAAAAAAAATAAAAGTTTTTTAGGCATCAATTATTGGAAATTTAAAATACTGAAAATACAAGTAGAATACCTTATAATGTGATAGCGGCATGAATTTCAACCAATAAAATCAGTAAAGACGGTAAGATATTTTCAAGAAGTGAATAAGTATGTTGAGGAAATAAAACTTACACGTCAAATCTATAATTTCGCTACAATTTCCTGTGTGCCTCCATAGCGCAGAGTGTTAATGGAACGGACGATAGTCTTCATCCCCTATAGGTATTGGTTCGAATCCGTGACAGAGGACTCTTTTTTTTAATCTTCGTTTTGTTGGTTCTCCTAATCAAGCAAGCTCATCTATAATTACTCTAGTTTTATCAAATATTTCATTCAAGATTTCGTTAACATCACTTGAATTCAACAGCCATGTTTGATCAATTAGTTCCATATTTATGTTTGAATATGTCTCGGAAGTAATTTTTTTTTTAAATTTTTTTCAGGAATATGTATATTAGATTTGAAACAACTAACAGATATCATTGAATGATCAGTTATTTTAGGCGTATGAAAGACAGATGCTTGAACATCGCTACAGTTTGTTACCACAAAATCTATTAGGGTTTTTGAGTTCATTGTAATTCTAGTACTTATACTGCGTTACTATTTGAGCAAAACCATACATATTTGACAAATTTTTGATTTTTTGCTATAAAAAGCATTGTTATCTGCATAATCAATATTAATATCACCCAACAGTATAAAATTATTTTCAAGGAAATGGTTTTCAAATAGTTCCTCCAGACATTCAACAAATACAGCATCACTTGAATCAGGCGAGTGATACAGTCCTCCAATCAACCACCTCTTATTTGATATTTTGACTTCAATACATCTCATCCAATAATTGCCAGGAATAATACTGTTCTTTCGAATTCTGTAGTCCATTCCCTCTCTAATAAAAATCAGAATTCCTCCTGTATGCTGACTATCACTATCTCAGCGGACTACTTTGTAGTTATTGATTTGTATTTCAAAATATTCTATATCCTTGGTAACTCTTGATTCACTTAACACTATCATCATGGGGTTATAACATACAACATAAGCAATTATAATGTCTTCAATAAAATTGGGGAAATCATGCACTTCTGGGTCTTTTCTTGTTGTCAATAGTTTTTTGAATGGGTATGTTATTTATATATTTGATATATTCATTTTCCCCTCTGTTCTTACTTTCTTCCAACTGTTTCTTTATTTTATTATAATATTCTCTTTGGGCTTTGGTTTGATCGCCAAAGATGGTTGCTTTGTATGTTTTAACTTCGGAGAATTTCTTTAGCTGCTTCTGGCTTAGCCATCATTATTCTTAGGGGTCTATTTTTACCAGGTTCATATTTTCCAATACTTTGATCTCTACATTCAAGATCTTCTACTTCAGTTTCTGACAAAATTGTTCTCACTGTATTCATTTCATCTCCTATCCTCCTATCTATCTCTTTTCTATTTGTTTTAATTGACTCATTAATATTTAACATAATAACATTTTTAGATCTATTCTTTCTTTCCTCCAGTTCCATAACTATCTCTTCAAAATTTTTGACTTCACGTTTCTCCTTTTGCTTCAGATCTTCCACATCTTGGTTTAATGTATTAATCTCCTTTCTAATGTCCCTCATTTCTCTAAGTAGCTTTGGAACACTTTTAAAAGCCTTCCGGCATTCTTCACAGGAGTACAGTAAGCCCTTTTTTTGCGATACTATGGCCCTCACCTCAGATGTGGATATTCCTGAACAGTTAAGGGTAGAATGTGATGTTACTCGACAACTATCACAACATACCCCTTCACCAGGATTAATTTCTAATTTTTGTAGACCACTGTAGTGCAATTGGCTCAGTACACTTCCAATTTCCAGACTCCAAGATAGTCAAGTCGAGTCAATTCATTCATCACAAAAAAATACATAAACTTTTAATCAACAAAGATCAAAGACAGATGCATCTTTATCGGACTAGTCAAAAACTAGAATGTAAATATGCATTTTAGATGATTAACATACATTTAAAATACAAGTATAAACGAATTTTAAAAGTTGGGAAACAAAAATACATTTTCAAAGTTGAGAAACTCTTCTATACTAAGGTAAACACACCAGTTATATTGACACCCGACCTATTATTGACACTTGAAACTTGGTTAGCCAAAATAAGGGAAATAGTCGTATGTGGTTCAAATTTCCCTACGTTTCTACCTCCCCAAAACATTTGGCAGCACTGGCTCTATTCATGTCTTGCAAAAAGCACTCATTTCGATTTCATGAGCAGAAGTGATAACACGTGTCCGTGAATGACCTACTACCTAAGTGCAAAGCTTAAGGTGAGTATCACTTGAATTTTTTTTTCAATATTTTATTTTTGATATTATGACCATTATTTTCGTACCAGTACCATAACAAATAGTTTAAAAAAAAATTAAAGATTTTCCTCCAAAACTAATTAGCGAATAATTAGAGAAATCTAATGGTCTAGTCGGAATTATGAAAATCTCGAGAATAAAAAAGTTGTATTGCTAACTTGACATCAAGTTAGCGAGACATCATGTTTTTTTTAAACAAAAACAAAATGAAAGATTTTCCTTCGCAACTGATTAGCGAATAATTTAAGGAATTTGATAGTCTAGTCAAAATTATGAAAATTTCGAGAATAAAAAAGTTGTATTGCTAACTTGACATCAAGTTAGCGAGACATCATATCTTTAAAAAAAATGAAAGATTTTCCTACGCAACTAATTGGCGAATAATTAGAGAAATCTAATGGTCTAGTCAAAATTATGGAAATCTCGAGAATAAAAAAGTTACATTGCTAACTTGACATAAAGTTAGCGAGACATCATATCTTTAAAAAAAAAATGAAAGATTTTCCTACGCAACTAATTGGCGAATAATTAGAGAAATCTAATGGTCTAGTCAAAATTATGGAAATCTCGAGAATAAAAAAGTTGTATTGCTAACTTGACATCAAGTTAGCGAGACATCATATCTTTAAAAAAAAATTAAAGATTTTCCTACGCAACTAATTGGCGAATAATTAGAGAAATCTAATGTTTTAGTCAAAATTATGGAAATCTCGAGAATGAAAAAGTTGTATTGCTAACTTGACATCAAGTTAGCAAGACATCATATATTTAAAAAAAAATAAAGATTTTCCTACGCAACTAATTGGCGAATAATTAGAGAAATCTAATGGTCTAGTCAAAATTATGGAAATCTCGAGAATAAAAAAGTTGTATTGCTAACTTGACATAAAGTTAGCGAGACATCATATATTTAAAAAAAATTAAAGATTTTCCTCGAAAACTAATTAGCGAATAATTAGAGAAATCTGATGGTCTAGTCGGAATTATGAAAATCTCGAGAATAAAAAAGTTGTATTGCTAACTTGACATCAAGTTAGCGAGACATCATGTTTTTTTTAAACAAAAACAAAATGAAAGATTTTCCCTCGCAACTAATTAGCGAATTATTTAAGGAATCTGATAGTCTAGTCAAAATTATGAAAATTTCGAGAATAAAAAAGTTGTATTGCTAACTTGACATCAAGTTAGCGAGACATCATATCTTTAATAAAAAATTAAAGATTTTCCTACGCAACTAATTGGCGAATAGTTAGAGAAATCTAATGGTCTAGTCAAAATTATGAAAATCTCGAGAATAAAAAAGTTGTATTGCTAACTTGACATCAAGTTAGCGAGACATCATGTTTTTTTTAAACAAAAACAAAATGAAAGATTTTCCCTCGCAACTAATTAGCGAATAATTTAAGGAATCTGATAGTCTAGTCAAAATTATGAAAATCTCGAGAATAAAAAAGTTGTATTGCTAACTTGACATCAAGTTAGCGAGACATCATGTTTTTTTTAAACAAAAACAAAATGAAAGATTTTCCCTAGCAACTAATTAGCGAATAATTTAAGGAATCTGATAGTCTAGTCAAAATTATGAAAATCTCGAGAATAAAAAAGTTGTATTGCTAACTTGACATCAAGTTAGCGAGACATCATGTTTTTTTTAAACAAAAACAAAATGAAAGATTTTCCCTCGCAACTAATTAGCGAATTATTTAAGGAATCTGATAGTCTAGTCAAAATTATGAAAATTTCGAGAATAAAAAAGTTGTATTGCTAACTTGACATCAAGTTAGCGAGACATCATATCTTTAATAAAAAATTAAAGATTTTCCTACGCAACTAATTGGCGAATAATTAGAGAAATCTAATGGTCTAGTCAAAATTATGAAAATCTCGAGAATAAAAAAGTTGTATTGCTAACTTGACATCAAGTTAGCGAGACATCATGTTTTTTTTAAACAAAAACAAAATGAAAGATTTTCCCTCGCAACTAATTAGCGAATGATTTAAGGAATCTGATAGTCTAGTCAAAATTATGAAAATCTCGAGAATAAAAAAGTTGTATTGCTAACTTGACATCAAGTTAGCGAGACATCATGTTTTTTTTAAACAAAAACAAAATGAAAGATTTTCCCTAGCAACTAATTAGCGAATAATTTAAGGAATCTGATAGTCTAGTCAAAATTATGAAAATCTCGAGAATAAAAAAGTTGTATTGCTAACTTGACATCAAGTTAGCGAGACATCATGTTTTTTTTAAACAAAAACAAAATGAAAGATTTTCCCTCGCAACTAATTAGCGAATAATTTAAGGAATCTGATAGTCTAGTCAAAATTATGAAAATTTCGAGAATAAAAAAGTTGTATTGCTAACTTGACGTCAAGTTAGCGAGACATCATATCTTAAAAAAAATGAAAGATTTTCCTACGCAACTAATTGGCGAATAAGTAATTAGAGAAATCTAATGGTCTAGTCAAAATTATGGAAATCTCGAGAATAAAAAAGTTGTATTGCTAACTTGATATAAAGTTAGCGAGACATCATATCTTTAAAAAAAAATGAAAGATTTTTCTACGCAACTAATTGGCGAATAATTAGAGAAATCTAATGGTCTAGTCAAAATTATGGAAATCTCGAGAATAAAAAAGTTGTATTGCTAACTTGACATCAAGTTAGCGAGACATCATATATTTAAAAAAAAATTAAAGATTTTCCTCCAAAACTAATTAGCGAATAATTAGAGAAATCTAATGGTCTAGTCGGAATTATGAAAATCTCGAGAATAAAAAAGTTGTATTGCTAACTTGACATCAAGTTAGCGAGACATCATGTTTTTTTTTAAACAAAAACAAAATGAAAGATTTTCCCTCGCAACTAATTAGCGAATAATATAAGGAATCTGATAGTCTAGTCAAAATTATGAAAATTTCGAGAATAAAAAAAGTTGTATTGCTAACTTGACATCAAGTTAGCGAGACATCATATCTTTAAAAAAAATGAAAGATTTTCCTACGCAACTAATTGGCGAATAATTAGAGAAATCTAATGGTCTAGTCAAAATTATGGAAATATCGAGAATAAAAAAGTTGTATTACTAACTTGACGTCAAGTTAGCGAGACATCATTTATTAGAGGAGCGGAAAAATAGTTTCCCCCGCAACTAATTAGCAATAAAATAGCACCAAATTATGAAATCATTAGTTTTCCATATTTCGAAAAGTGTCTCGCTAACTTGATATAGGTACATAGATTTGTAAGTATGTTGTCAATACATATTTAAAATTGTGAGTTCTTGTATACTCGTTTATTGTGAATACAAATGAATATGCATTAAGTAAAAAATTCATGTTGATAAGTTAGATAGTTTATTTGATCACTTTATGTTACAACATTTGTGACAAGTAAGAAAAATGCAGTCTAAATATAAAAAAGAAATCAATAAAAATAAAAATGTAGCACTATATATAAAAACATGTTAAAAAACAAATAATGTTTTCTTCTGTATCTTTGAGCTCGATATTGAAATAACCAGCAATATAAACTATTTTATTTTCAACTGAAAGCAAAACGAGATGCTCTTCAAGAACCTCATTTGAATTTCTGTCATATGGAGCTCGGTATATGCTTATAATCATTATTTTTTATTTGTGTTGGTACACTCTATAGCTGTACACTCAAATATCTCGCTTTTCAACAAGTTATTTACATCAATTCACACTTTGTAATTAATTCCTTTTTGACATAAACTGCTGCACCACCATGTTGCCCTTCTTCTCGACAATAAGCTGATGCAAGTGTGAAATTCCTTAGATCAAAAAGTTCAATTTGCCAGTCTGACTTCCAGTATTCGGTGAGTGCCAAAAATGAACAGTTCTCGTGACCTTTCAAAATATTATTTGGACCATCAATACTGTTTCCGATGGAGCACAGGTTGAGATGAATCATGCTAATTCTTTCTTTGGATGTCTTATTTGATTTTAGGCTAGGTTTACATTCTTCTAAAAATTCTGATGGCTTCTTTGATAGTTACTATATTTACGAAAATCAAATCTTTTGAATGCAATGCTTCTAGGCCATATCAATTGTTTGTAAACATTTTTTTTATAACATTCATTTATTCAGAACATAAGATTTAAGCAAGGCCAACTGAACTCAAAAATAACTCAACTCTTCTTAAGCGAATGAAGGGGAACTTTCCAGGTTGAGTTAATAATTTGCCTGGACGCCCTTATTGAAGTTGATTTATTTTTCTGAGTTGGAGTTATTCATAAATTAAGTTGACTTACTCAAATTAAGGAAAATCCCATGTACTAGCTGAAAAATTGACACTTCTGACACCTCATTGTTGCTCGAGTATATTGATTAATAATGATGCTGTAAAGAATTATCAAATTTGAATGATAATAATAAATAATCATTTTTGGCAAAGTGAAAAACTCATGTCCTCGTTACCTTCATCGGTATCCTCGATCATTCCTTGCAACTCAAGGAAATCCACACTTGGTAATCCACAATGACTCCCAAACTTCTCAAAAAATGCACAAATAACTGCAAAATTTGGGTCATTTTCACAAGTTGCTTCTATGTCCGACGCCATTAAAGCAGGGAATGGCAGTTGAACGGAATTATTTTATTTTAAGCCCAATTACTACCAGCTCTTGACTCATTCACATTTCACATCACTCCAATAAAACTAGTAAAATTATACGAACAAACCATTAACTACATTATCAATATAAAGAATCAACAGTCACAAAACGAAATCCGTCATCGTAAATATAAACAGTAAACACACACAAGCTGAAAGCTGACACCTGACACAAGACAAGAGACAAGACAAGTAGACAGATTGGATATGTTCCGTAAATAGTTTCGGTTAACCAGAGCGGTTGACAGCGGTTTTGGCCGGTTGACAGCGGTTACTGTAATTTTCGATATACGGAACGCTTGTCACTTGTCATACAGAATCATAATAATAAAAGGAAAAAGACTTTATTGAAAATCAGAAGAAGTAATTTTACCTACCTGATTCATTTGACCTTAATTAATAATTAATTGTATTCTTTGGCACTATATAAATCCAATGTCTTTCTCTCTCTATATATATTGGGATGGTCTTTGCTTCCGAGTGGTCGACTGCGCCCACGGATAATAGAGTATACGGTCGTTCAATGCCACGTCATTGACTTGTACATGTCACTGGGTAACCAATCAGAAAACATGATTTGAGCAGGGCTGAAGTTTAAAAATGACACCGGCTGACAATCATGTTTTCTGATTGGTTACCCAGTGACATGTACAAGTCAATGACGTGGCATTGAACGACCGTATACTCTATTATCCGTGGACTGCGCCTGCTCGGAAGCAAAGACCATCCCAATGCAGAGAGAGAGAGACATTGTCTTTCTGTGTCTCATATTAGTTTTACTTGTGAGATTTTCGTGTACAAAACTAGAATTATAAACCTGGTATTTGCTTAAATTGTTTTATATTTTCATAATTTTCGTTCCTTGCTCATTGAAATTGAAATGGATCACCATGAATGTGTATATAAATATGTGCAAGCTTACAGAGAACGTAAATAGAACTCTTGAGGGACCGTCAGGTACATACTGGGATAAGGAAAACTTCAATATGTGAAAACCTAAATATATTTTTAATCGCAATATACCAAAATAATTTACAGAAGAAACATTCAGGGCTATTCACTAAGTAAAGTGGTTATCGTAGTTGCTAACCGTCGTAGCAACTCTGATAATAACTTGCCATAATGACGGTGGTAAGCTGTTTTTCCTTAACAAGATTTCTGAAGCAGTTGCCTGTAAACCACTACTCACAGCAACTGGTCATTATAGTAGCAACTTAACTTGAAAAGTGAATACCAATTTCGCGCTTAGTAACTGACCTTGAACATAACGACAATTTTTAGTCGCTATCCATAACAACTCTGCTTAGTGAATAGCCCTGATTATATCCCTACAACTATCAGGAAAAATAATCCAATTCAACTTTACATAACATTTTACATATCATTTTATTTATCACAATAATAACAAAACAAAAACAGACAGTCGTGGTAACACTTTATGTTGGTATGTTCAAAAAATAATTTTATATCCTATCTACGTCCTCACAACTAACCACATCCAAAATATCAGCGAAATACACCACAGACAGACGACAGACCAACTTTGACCAACTCAAAGTACATATATAAGTGTCCTGTGATCAAATTACCACTGCAACCGATAAAATTCAGCGGTTGTTCGGGTTACAGATTTAATGACAAGTTTGACAGACCACGCCTATTCTAATCAGGTATAAACATATCGGTTTCACCGGTTACAGCGATTTTGACAGGAACCGCGTTCCGTAAATATAAAATTTATAAAATTTTTGATTTACGGGACACTAAATTTGTAACCAGGTTAACCGAAACGATTTACGGAACATATCCATTGTACTGTCAAATGCTGTAGAATTGTATAGTTTTTCGAAAAATTGTACAGTTGCCATCTATTTTCGTAATTTTGAAGCTCTCTTCTTGTCAACCTACATAGGCAATCAATAAAACCAAAATTTTGTTTTGTGCTAGTCTAGCACAAGGTCAAGTCAAGTCAAGCAATAGTAGCAAGTTTAATAATTATTCACTAATTAATTATATTCAGAGTGTCATGTTTCACAATGACACTGACAAATGACGCCAGTGACTATCACAGGTCACGTCACGGAATCACGGAACAATAAACTTACTCTTTCATATTTCGGGTTATTTGGTGTGATTTTTTTCCTTGCCGACAAGTGTGGGAATAAACTTATCAATATCGAATAGTAGTTGAATTGTACAGTTTTGTACAGATTTTTTGATTGTTTTCCCTTGGTACCGTTCAATACTCAAATGTACAGCTTTCTGTACAATTGTACACCCTGGAACAACACTGGTTGGAGGTTGAGTGAAGTAGATGACTGTTCTGTTGTTCTGTATTCAGAAAGCAGTGTTGCCAGATGAATTTCAGAGTGACAGTTTCTGTTCCATGTATTGTAGTATTGTAGATTTAGTTAGTAGTTGATTTTGTAATTTCGTACGTGTATCATTGACGTAATATAACATGGACTGGGTGTCGCTCAACCCTCAAATACAAGTTCTTGCGGCCCGAACCAACTAAGGGCATCTGCGTCATAGTCGTTATCGTCATAATGTGTTACGTCATCAGTAATATGTGTTGCATACTTAGATTCCGTAGGTGATCAATTCTTTTCTGGTATCCTATTGATTCTTGAATATTCACTAGATTATTGAAAAATATTCGAGAATGGGACCAAATGAAATTATGGTACATATTGAAAATTTTCAATAGTCAATATTTTCGGGTATTGAATAGGTAATATATTTCAATAAACCACTAGGTACCTACAAGATATTTCAGGAATATCAGTGGTGCCTCATTATTTTTTTCTATAACAGTTATTTTCAATAACCAATGTTTAGTGTTACTCAAGATTCACTAGACTAGCTTATGATATATTATACATAGTATTCCTTGTTTCTCATATATAGATTTTTATCGATATTGGTCATTTTTTCACGACCTTCACTGTAATGATATGTTAATTCATATAGTTTTCAGTACGTGAATTGAAAATGTTTTTTTTTAATTATAAATATATCATGCATTGAAAATCCACTCTTATGATTTTGACTTACTGAAGCAATAGATAATTCGAAAATTGGCATTGAAAAAATTTGGAAATCATTGTTGTCTTAGGTATAAGATTTGACATTCCTTCAAGAAGTATTATATCTCACATTGAGAATAAATGGGTGAAAAGGGCTTCAAAAAATCGCAAACACAAATCAACAACTCCCCCACTGTAAAACGGATTTTTGGCTATGGAAATATGCAGCAAGTGATACATTGGGACGTCACTCGTAAGTGGTGACGCAGTTGCCCTTAGTTTAATATGTTCATGCCGTTTTAGACGTGAGGATCAATCCTCTCACTCTAATGCCCAGTCCATACTATTAGGTCAATGACGTGTATTTAGAGTTTGGTGATCAATGCCTTATGTTTTCGTTATACTGAGTGTCATTTATTAGCGAACCCACAGGAAAAATGTCAACTATAGTTTGGAGTATCGAATACTTCCTGTTATATCCTAAGTACATTTTTTATGATAGATTTATACTCGGTGATTATCCGTTGAGCGGGCTCCATCGTGAAATTAAAAAATTTTTGGTGGAACTTACGTATTTCGGCCTCCTGAACAAAAAAACAGGGTTTTCAGTGTTGACATTTATGCTTATAATTATGTTGGAAAGTGATGAAGAATGTGGTATATAAATGTGTATATTGTGCTGATAGAAAGAAGGATGAATTTCGAGCGGAATTGGCTAAATAAACAAACATAGGCGTAACACCCTGTTTTCCTGTCTTTGGGGGGCCGTATCTCCGAAACTAGTTGCGAGCCCCAAAAACTTCATTTGAATTTTTTGTTCGGGAGGCCGAAATACGTAAGTTCCACCAAAAATTTTTTGATTTCACGATGGAGCCCGCTTAACGAATAATTACCTAATACTCTATATCATATTCCGGGCATTTTTCATGTAACACACTTCATTTGATATCCAATATGGAAAATTGCATTTGAATCGCATTTTTTTAAATATTTTTCTCATCATTTTCAACTTTTTCTCCAATTTCTGTTTTTGGATTCATTGGAGAAAGGCCTTCGTGGAAGGAGTAATGGTCCAAAATCATCAATTTTTCATGCAGGTTAGCTCCTTATTACAGTATTGGAATCTATTTTCGAACAAAAAAGAAAAAAAGCTATGCGCAACGGCTATTGCCTATTATATCTCGGCACTTGCCCCTTTTTATGTTAATTTTTTGTTTTCGATTATCTAAAATTCTTCTTCAGTTTTCTTCATTTACTTTACTACGTTGTATTTTCATTCGTAGTGCAGTGAATAATGACCGGAGTTTTATGGTTGAACTGGCAAAGTAAACAGAAATTTTGTGAATAAAATAGTATAATTCTCACTAATATATTAAGGTTATGGGTATCGGGTGCTATGTTCAATGTCCAACACTTTTTATTCTTCATATAACATAATATAACATAAAGGAAAAATCTTTGAAATGTTTTTTCGATACCAGATCAGAGAAAAAAATATGTAAACCATCTGCTCATTTTCAGATGAAATCAGGCACTTTAACACCATTCAATAATCGAGAACTAATTCCAAAACGCCCTTAATCTAGTTTCCCAGCTCACATAGAGAGGTAGCCACGTGCTTGGCACCGCCTTCTCCCAATAAGGTAAGCGATTAGCACCATCACAACTAAAGCTGCAAGCACGCAACCAACCACAATTGGAACTATGTCAGTAGTTAGGGAGCCCTCGCAATCCACGGCTGAAAAAAATATAAATATTTTTACGATTCATTAGTTATTATCATGGATTTTGGAGGGTAGCAACAGGTTATAACAAGAATGGCTCGTCCAGATCATTTACTGAATCAACACTGGTGTACTGGCTACATAAATCCGATATATCGGAGAAGATATAAACTACGAATTTGATAGAGAATGCATGTAATTTGTGTCAGATTATTCTTAGGTTTAGTTGTACATACCAGGTCTATGTACAGTTCAAGTGAATCCGGTTCAGTTGCTAAGCTTTATTCATTCGAATCATTTGTTGCTTGACAACTGATCTCGGTTCAGTTGAGCCACAGTTGATTTCAGATTGTTCATGCTACTTACACTTTGAAAAATGATTTTCATAAAAAAAAACAAAACAATAGAAATCGATACATTTTTGTCGAATCAGAATTGTAACTTCTTGGCATGATTATTGATTCTTTTGTCATTTAGATAGCCTTTGCAGGAAACTTTCAAGTCAGTTATTTTTGCTGCAAAAACTAAAAAGAGTTGTTAGAAATACATTATTTTGTGGCGGATGAATCTTTTCTTCCTATTTTTTGCGTTTTCAACCTACTACAATTTGAAAAAAATAAGAATTAACATCGGAATTCATACAAGTATTATAGAAGGGTAGACTTAAGATGAAGAGTTTGGCATCGGGGTCTTCTTTCTAAGCTGCCGTCTTATGGTTTATGGTTATGGTCAACCTCATATCGCCATCAGAATCAATCATATAGGCTAATTCCTATGAGTGTCTCAACAAGAAATACCAATAATTATATCAAACCTCAAAAAACATTCGTTTCAGAAGAACTTTCCAATGCTGAAATAGATCAGGATATTACCAATAATTATCAGATTGATCAATTTGCCAATCAATCGGAAACAGAGTGCCACCAAGATTAAGCTAACGCCTTGGTAGGTAACAATATCGTACTAAGGTGGGTTAAAGGGCACGACATGAGCAAAGGTAACCGCATTGCTGACTCTTTGGCCAGGATGGCGGCTGGACTAAACATTTTGGGACCAGGTGACACCCATGGCTTGACGACTCCGACAATTGCGGAACTAGCCAAACGTTACACCCATACTCTATCCCTTAAGAAATGGGATGAAACTAAAGGATGCAGTTTTGCCAGGATCACCCTGGCGATGACCAAGAAGAACCTACGTTTAACAGTGGGATTTCTGACTGGACACTGTCAACTAAGGAAACACCTCCATATTATGGGGTTAGTGGACACACCTCTATGCAGGATGTGTGAACAGGAAGATGAAACTGTCAGGCATGTCTTATGTGAATGTCTGAAGCTATCGTCGATAAGAGAGTGCGAGTTCGGTGAGTCTTGGCCTACACCTGCCGTTATTAAGATGTTCCCTGGTTACCTGTCCTTCCTGGATTATGCAGGATGGACAATGTCCTAGGAGGGCGACTCCTTGGGAGGATGTACAATGGGTCATATTGTGGCATAAGTGCTGTGGGTCTACACTCCCCCTACCGACTCTACATATACAGAAAGGGTAGCTATCCTTCGTTGTGGCATCATTCAATTTCCTGTAATCAACACAGAATCTCGTAGATCCATCCTTCTGGGCAACCACCACAACAGGTGCAGACCAAGGGTTCGATGACTATTCAATGACACCGTCTCTCATCATCTTGTCGACAATCTCTTCCACCTCCTGTTGTCGATTCTGTGTTTGACCAAGTTAGTTCTCCCTGGTGTTGTCGAATCAAATAAGTCACTTTCACTCCTGATGAAATTCTTGGCAGCTTTCAGTTCCCATGTTAAAGAGTATTGAAATGATTTTTCAAGAGTTGTTATAACCCTCTCAGAATCTGCCTTCATTTGTTATTGTTCATTTGAAATATAGTTTGCTACCCAAGTAACAGGTTCACATGTTCCAATGACATTGCCTGCTTCAACAGTTATTTCCTCGAAAAACACTTGGCAACCCTCACAGGAATCGTCTGTTTCGTTTTTACTAAGGTTCGTGCGAACACTTAATTGCTGGGAGATTCATCACATGGCGGGATTACTCCCACGCAGCACCTAGGGTCTTTAACAACTGCAGCACAAACTACTTTCTCGGAAAATCCAGGAATTCTCGCAGTTTTCATTGAACGCAGTTTCACAGGCACTGCCCTTTCTGCTGGTGTGGTAAGGACAAAATCTTTTCCTCCGAACCTCGTAATCTTCTGCTCATTGTCGAATGAAAATCCACAGTCACTGATCAAGTCCATTCTGAGTAGGAATTCATTTTCTATATCTGCGACGTAAACTGTATCTATGATGGTGAGTCGCCCAAGAATCAACGTACTTTCAGCCTCTCCACGAATAGGTGCGTTTTCACCAGTGACTGTCTGAAGCACGACGTTGGATAAAATAGGCTTCACGTTCCCAGGGAAGGATCTCGCTGCGTACCAAGGAAACTGCAGCACCGGTGTCTATGGTGCATATAACGTTCATTTCATTCAATTTTCCTGGAATGGTAAGGTTCCCAGATATTCTTTTTAGCCTGTTAACATGGATGACCCTGAGGGCTGTTTTTGCTAGCCAGCATGCGCCCCGATATGCTGGCTCATTCTAATTTTCCTGCCGCCAATTTAAGGACTCGCTGGATGACCTTGTCCTCACAGGTGATTGCGTACGAGATGGCACCCTTGCAGGTGAGCTAGATCTTGGTGGCATTCTCACCCTGCAGTCTTTGGTAAGATGTGCGGGTTTTCCACATCTCAGCATGTCCTCTTTTATGGGTGCTCATTCCACTTGTAATTGATTTGATTTCTTTCAGAACCTTCTCGATTGAACATAACATAACCTCAAGCACATGGTGACGGCATGTAAAAATTGGCCATCAAAAAAAAATAAAAGAGGCAATATTTTGAAAAAACTACTTATCTTTTGAAATTTTGAAATGTCTGCTTTCGTTCTCGAAACTCAAAATTTGATATTCTCAGTCCTTTATATTCCAACATTGATTCTTTATTTTTTCCAAAGACAATATTTTGACGAGTTATCTCCCAAGACTCAAATATACAACATTCAAATATAGCCATGATACAAATGATTACCGAATCATGACTGTCACCCTTGTTTAGAGATAGAAAATATTAATTTCAGAAAGAGTTGAAAACGCATGAATGTATTTCCAATAATGTTATGACTCATCCATTTGGTTCTGGCACCGGAAATATTGACGTATTGCGCAGTGGAGGACAGTAGCCATTTGAAACCTAGAGGCAAGGCAGTTTTGCTGTGCAACCGGGGGCGAAATTCCACTGGAGAGTTACATTGGCTAAGCTGTACCCAGATTGTTGAAGTATGTCGAGATGAAAATAAGTTCACGGAGAAATATAAATTCCACTACCTGCCGATTAATGAAAAATATAACTAGAATTTGAAACCATATAAGTATTATTTAAAGAGGAGTGGACAGTGACTTACCCGAAGCAAAAGTATGCCCGCTTGTATTAGAAAAGGCTTGAAACTGGACGTGACTCAAGTGTAGATAGGCCACTATTTCACTTGAGTTTTCCTTGTTGAGATCCAGTGTCTGGAGCTTGGCACATTTATAGGAATTATCTATAGGAGTTGAAAATTCTTTTTTTGTATGCGTCATGACGTATGTTCCAGTGCCTGAAAATCAAGTATAGAAATAAAACAAGTTCTATATCCTCGTCTTTATATAAATTAATGAACAGTTTAAAGGTTTTTGAAAACAGACCTAAAATCTTCAACAAATCTCAAACAAAATTAACCACAGCTCATACGGGAATAACCAGGAAAGGTGTAAGTTTTAGAACCGGACCCTTTCCCACGGCAACATTGATAGCCCTGAATTCGAGTTTACTTTTCCTATGAGTTTGAGAATGAAATGTTATCCCTATAAATGGAATTTTTTACAACTTTCTATACGAGTAGGAAATGTTCATTCCATGCGAGTTTTACACTATACTTTTCTACGACTGTTATGACATGTAAGTGAAAAAAAAACATGAAATATATACTTTTATTAAATAATTGAAGAAACTAACGTACTAGTTGAATGTGTTAAGCACCTACTACAATAATCGCAAAAAAATATCTTCTCAATTTTTATTAACAATATTCAATGTTACATTGGTACAATTATTGAAAACAAATTTTAAGAAACTAGAACCCTTTTTCCTGGGAAGGAAAAGTTGACGTTATTGTCATTTTCTGTGCCTGATGTCGATGAAAGATCTGACAACTTATTGATCGACCCTAATATTTTATTGGCTATTTCTTTCGACTAGTCACCAACTGACATCTGATCCTGGTATCCTGGAGAACGTCGCCAAATCTATCGAATCGGTAGTGATTGCGGAAACAGCAGTGGAGAATAGAAAAAGGAAAGAAGTTCGGTCTCCTACAGCATCTCTCAGTAAAAAACCCTCAAGAGAGAATCATCCTAAAGGTGCCAAAGGCCTTTCATCTCATAAGTAGGTTAAATTTGATTTGTTTTCTTCTTTAATTTATTGTCATTTGATATACCTTTTCATGTGGTTGTAGGTTTATTTGAACATATGTTTACTTCATCTGTGAAACTACCTACGTAATAGTATTTTTCATGATGAACAAAATCAAAATGCGAAAATTATCATTATGTCATGTCAATACTAGGTCATTAACGAGTAAATTCAGTGAATTCAAAGAAAAAAATTACAATAAGTATGACATAATAACAATTTCTGAAACTTGGCTCAATGGAAATATTTCTTCAGAAAATATATCTTTACCAGGATACAAAATGATAAGAAAAGATAGGTCCGGTAGGGGCGGAGGAGTGGCTATATATTCTAGGATACTACTGAATGTAAATAAACTCAACATACCTAACACCAATGTTATCACATCGGAACAACTTTGGATAACACTCAAAGATAACAAAGAATTGTATGCTCTAAGTTGCATGTATAGACCACCTTATACTTCTACCGTACAGTATATACTGTACATATAAAAACTTTAATTTTTTCGATAGAGACGAATTTTCTTTCAATCTCTCGGCAAACGATTTCGATTCAATTTACCGTACTAATAGTGTCGATGAAAAAGTTCAGTTATTGAACGACTATATTTTGGATACATTTGACAGACACGCTCCAACACGAACCGTTAGAATCACAAGGCAAAAGGCACCGTGGTTGACGGATAATTAAAAATGTATGTTCAAGTTGAGGAATCGTTCTCTACAACACCGGTGTGAAGTTATCCACATCCACACATATACTCGACAAAAAAAATTAGGAGACACCACCAACTCGTTTCAATGAACTAGTACCGCATTCTAATTACAGTACATGTTTTTAGAGAGAAAAAGAACCCTGATGGCGTACAACATATAGTTTGCGCGGCCTCGAGGGGGAAATGGTGGGGGGTAAATACTCTAAATTATTGAATAACTCGTTTCAATGAACTAGTACCGCATTCTAATTACAGTACATGTTTTTATAGAGAAAAAGAACCCCGATGGCATATAACATATAGTTTGTGCGGCCTCGAGGTGGGAATGGTGGGGGGTAAATACTCTAAATTATTGAATAACTCGTTTCAATGAACTAGTACCGCATTCTAATTTCAGTATATGTTTCCAGAGAGAAAAATAACCCTGATGGCATACAACATATAGTTTGTGCGGCCTCGAGGGGGAAATGGTGGGGGGTAAATACTCTGAATTATTGAATAACTCGTTTCAATGAACTAGTACCACATTCTAATTTTAGTACATGTTTTTAGAGAGAAAAAGAACCCCGATGGCATACAACATATAGTTTGTACGGCCTCGAGAGGGGAATGGTGGGGGGTAAATACTCCATATTATCGAATAACTCGTTTCAATGAACTAGTACCGCATTCTAATTTTAGTATATGTTTCTAGAGAGAAAAAGAACCCCGATGGCATACAACATATAGTTTGTGAGGCCTCGTGGGGGGAATGGTGGGGGGTAAATACTCTAAATTATTGTATGACTCGTTTCAATGAACTAGTACCGCATTCTAATTTTAGTACATGTTTTATAGACGAAAAGAACCGAGATACGACGAAAAAAGAAATCGGAAAAGGCTGATATTCAAGTTTCATTCATAATAAAAAAGTCACTGGATGAATGTGGTTGGATGGAAATTTTGAAAACACCAACATTTGTTGGAAAAAGCGAGGAATTGATAACATGCATATTCCTTGAAAAATTTCATTAAATCATCTCAAGATGAAAAATAGAAACTATTATCAGAATTTTTGCTTTTCCCCCAACAATCTTTATTTTTCATGATGAAACATACACATTTTACATCACTTAAAGTTAGGACAGTTTATATGTAGTATTTTATATCACACAGATACATCCCGAATCAGCAGAAGCTGGTCTTGAGATCAATTTCTAAAATGATTCAAACGGTGAAAGTATTCTAACAACAATAACATACATATACGTTATTGAATGCGGTACTAGTTCATTGAAACGAGTTATTCAATAATTCAAAGTATTTACCCCCCACCATTCCCCCCTCGAGGCCGCACAAACTATATGTTGTATGCCATCGCGGTTCTTTTACTCTCTAAAAGCATGTACTAAAATTAGAATGCGGTACTAGTTCATTGAAACGAGTTGGTGGGGTGTCCTAATTTTTTTCGTCGAGTATATGTGTGGATGTGGATAACTTCACACCGGTCTCTACAACGATTCAAGAAAAATAAAAACAAACACCACTGGCAGTATTATAAAGATCTGCGAAATCTTATCAACCGTACAGTGGTTTTGAAAAAAAAAGCATATATCGAGTACTGTGTACAAGGTAATAAAAAAAAACAAACTGGGAAGATTTATCTGATCTAAATATTCATTATGATAAGAATAAACGGCGGAAGATTCTGCCAGATGTTATCAATGATGTTAACGAAATCAACAATTTTTTTATTTCCACATCAAGTGGAGGTTCCATGCCGCTACAGTAAAAAAATTTTCTGAACACATTCAAGATGATGCAAAAAATATTTTCAACCTTAGGAAAACTACTGAAAATGAAGTTTATGAATTCTTACTATCCATTAAATCAGAAGCTGTTGGTCCTGATGGCATAAGCCCACGGATGGTTCTATACTGTTGTCCTCTCATACTACCTTTTTACCTCATGTTATACCGCTGGCAAAAACTTCAGACCTACGTGATTATAGCGATTTGAGACCGATAAGTATTTTATGTACGTTATCGAAAGTATTTGAAAAAGTTATCAGTAAACAAATGAAAAAACATGTCGGAGATAACAATACTTTACCTATTTGTCAATCAGGATTTCGCCGTGACTACAGTTGCACTACCGCTTTATTGAAGGTAGTTGATGATCTTCACAAAGCAGCGGATGATGACTCTCTATGCATTCATGTTCTCATCGATTACTCGAAGGTTTTCGACAAAATAAATCATGAGATGTTCTTGAGTCTTTTACATTACTTGAGATTCTCTGATGATTCGATATACCTCTTGAGAAATTATCTCTTTCACAGATCCCAGTGTGTTATTCTGAATGGTGACAAATCGGATTTTAGGAATCTGATAAATGGAGTGAGTGCCACAGGGCTCTATATTAGGTCCCCTCATCTTTACCTTGTATACATCCCAGTTCCCGAACTGCCTGAATTATACAACAGTTCACACATATGCTGATGACACACAAATTTATATGAAATTTTCAAAAGCATCTATCAACGATGCTTGTATTCTAATTAATAAAGATATAGAGTCTCTCCTTGAAATATCAAAAAAATATTGCCTTACAATTAATCCTTCTAAGTCTTCTGTTCTACTGTTCAGTCGAACACTAGCTCGTAAAGTATATAGACGTGATGTGAACATTGTCGTCGACGGTGTTAAGCACGCTTTGAAAGACGAAGTCAAGAATTTGGGTTTGTATTTGGATAGCTCATTGAGGTTCTCAGGTCACGTGAGCCAAGTTTTGAAATAGGGATATAGCAGCCTCAAACTAATCTTCTCAAACAGAACAGTACTAACCAATGATTTGAGGAAAATAATATGTGAAACATTAGTCCTTTCGTACTTGAATCATGCTGATATAGTGTATGGCCCAAACCTACTGAAATCTGATAAAACTAGACTCCAGCAGCTGCAAAATTCTTGTGTTCGGTTTATATCTGGAGTACCCAGGAGACAACATATTTCACATCATGTAACAAATTTAGGATGGTTAAATATGGATATGCGTCGCACTCAACACGCCGGTCTACTTTTCAATAAAATCATAACAACAGGATGCCCTATTTACCTATACAGAAAACTTTCGGTTCGAACTGATGTTCAAAATCTCAACTTGAGATTCAAAAATATGCTTTCCCCGCCTAAATGTAATACTACCAGATATAAAGGTACGTTCACTTACTACTGTTATTGGCTCTACAACAGGTTACCGAATTCTTACAAAAACATGTCGCACTCAGTTATGAAGAAACAATTAAAGTTGGATTTTCTGGAAAACAAAATTATACAATAGGCCTTATCTATAGATGTTCTTGTCCAAGTTTGATTCGTTCATTTCTTCTTTGATGGTTCGGGTCGGTTGATGGTGTCTACGTCATCGTCAACATCACAGTCGTCCCCGTTATATGCCATGTGAATCTGTACTACGGCAGGTGGTATGTCGTCATCTTCATTGTCGCTGTCGAAGACAACTTCTGGTACATTTTCACAGGATTCGCCGTTGCAGAATACGCACACAACGGAGAACTTTAGCCTACCTTTCCTGCAGCCACATGCGACACCACATCCCTTCTTACAATTGCAAAAAATGACGTTCATTAAGGCGTCGGGAGCTGGTTTTTCCATTGTTGTTATAGGAGTGAGCCCATTTGTGCCAAGTTTCGAGCCCCAGTCTTATGGATTTTTGGTGATTCCACACCATTTTTGTATCTGATGGTAAGTCCTGGATGTGTGGTACCGTGCGACGTCCTTCGTTGTTGGTAAAGAAGCCAGGTTTTCATCGATAATTTGACAAACCTTTAGTACCAACCAAATATCTTCCAAAGTTTCCTTCTCCACGTTTCCACCATACAAAGCAAGGAGAGTGTGATTGTGCTTCAAAATCAAAGTGCAGATGGCTCGAGCGTCGTGAATGAAGGTTTGTCAGATTTTTCATACGATGATACTGCTCTCCATTGACTGGAGTATTCCTGATGATCAAATTGTTATAATCCGCATCTTCAGTTCACTTGTTGCGAAGAAATTAATGAATCTCTTCCTTTCCTAGATAAGAAAGTTATTAGGTGCATTGATAATTTTCTCAAGAGGGTACAGAAAGCCCATATGTAGTAATCGATATTAGCTAGTTTCCCATCATCCATCGTACCCTGGAGATGCTACCTTGTTAGCAAAACGCGCGTCGAGTCAGTTCGGTGTTAGGGTAATTGATCTCTATAAAAAGTTTCTGTTGGAATGTTCACTCATTGCCACAAACATCATTGAAGTTGACAAGGTTTAATATATTTTTATTTTCTAAGTTAGTCCACTTTTTCATCATTTATTTAGTTTATAACAGCACCGTTTTCGCGAATCAACGGTAGGCATGAGTGACGTAAGATATGTCATCATAATTTCTAAAACGGTAATAGAAACACAACTACGGCCTCGTGTTACGAGAGGTAACAAGCGGTTATAAATGGATATGTAGAAGGAGGTATAACCGCATGTTATGAATGGTTAAGAGCGCTAACCCGCGAAAAATCTTGTAAGTGGCACTCCATGGGTCACTTGAAAAAATACGAACTCAAGCCATCTGTTCTCCTGACGAAAAGCTGAAGCCAACGTGGGGCGCCAAATTTGGGCCGCATCCGCATACCTAGATTCCCATACTCTATATCAACGCAAATGATAGAGATCACCGAGCGCATAGGAGATTGTCACGTCATATTTCATTAAAAACGGGGCTAGTAGAAATGTAATAGGATGCTGTAAAATGTTTCAAATGGGGGCGATATCAAGTGAATTAGTGAAGTTCAATTCGATAGATATTGCTATCAGTGTCCGTCACCTGAATCAAAATAAACTTACCCTCATCTGGAATCGTCAAATTGATGAATTTGACACTTATTAGGTCCAGTATGAATTTACTAGCGTTAGACTTGATGAACTCGAACTCCAAACTGTTTTTATTTTCTTCCCAAGTCAAGTATGCTTTGCTTTTGTTTGTTCCACAGCTGCCGTGGGAAGATGCATTAACAGGCAGATTCAACTTAGTAGTTGTTTGGTTCGCTCTCAAAATTTCAAACTGAACAGCCATATTGATTATAATGCAACTTCTGTTAGAATTCTCAAAATCAACAGACCAATTACCCATAGTGGGTTCTGGTACAGGAGAAGGCGCAGGAGTAGGCGCAGGGGAAGGTCTATGAGTTGGTGCAGGGGTTGGTGCAGGGGTAGGTGCAGGGGTAGGTGCAGGGGTAGGCGCAGGGGTAGGCTTAGGAGTGGTCGTAGGGGTAGGCGCAGGAGTAGGTTCTGCTGTGGGCTGTGGTAACGCTTCTGGAATGAGATTCATTCTGGATGGTCCTGTAGATTTTGGAGCTGATAAGATTGTGGCATGGATCATTGGAACAGTTGAAATCGATGAAATCGTTTCACTTCTTTCGGACGCTGTTTGTGAACCTGAAAAAAGTTTTGACTAGAGGAATTTGAAGAATGATGGCAACACAATCTTCTCGTGTGGTACGTGTAATAATGATAGCTTCCATTGATAAGAATGAAAAGGGAAAAGTTACGCCCAGAATCATTCATATGTGGCCGTGATAGGTTCTAGGTAGAAATGGCTCGGAACTGACTAATATTAATATAGACTTCAGAGATCGAAAAAAGTGCGATTTCGAAGAAAAATTCTGAACTGCAGGAAAAAAATGGCAATTCTTTCAACATTTTTTACCGTAACTCGGTACCTTAACACGCAATTTGGAAAAAATGTACACCTTTGACTTTGTTTCTTATAAAATTATCTATAAAACAGAATCGGCCTGGAATACGAAAGTCTAATGTTTATGTTGAAAATGCTAAAGAGGGAAAAAATAGGTAGAAATCATGGTATTTTCATTATCCGTCTCACGGGTAAGAAAATGTCCGATCCCAATACAAGTGAGATTTAGAGTAAGAAATTTTCAGAGTAATACAACAGAATCTGAAATCCATGTATTTAGTGTTCTTTCTTCTGGGAATGAAAAGGAAAGAGTTTAAGTTCTCGAAATACAAATACAAAAGGAAATATTCGAAAAGATTGTTGAATTTGATCGAATAGTTCTGGTAGATGTTTGTGAATTAGCACGTAAAAATTCGCATTTTCCTCGCGTTTATGCCAGAATTAAATGTAAGCTAATTATTTGGCGCTTGATTTTTGTATATTTTCTTGGACCCCAGAATCAGAGTGATCTCAAATCTGAACAAAAAATCGCCATATAAACAAATAGACCTGTAAAGCGAATTTTGGGAGAAAGAAAAACTCGCCTTGCTCTCGAGAAGATTGAAAAAATTCAACTGAACTGATAATTTGATGAAAATCCATATTTAACCAAAAATACATTACAGTTTCCTCTACGATTTTCAACCCGACACGTATACTGCTATAGAATAACTTCATCAAGCAGGATTGAATCCAATTATGCTGTTTGAGGAAGTCATTGTCTAGCAAAAGACGTGAAGCGGTTTTGTAAACCCATTGTTAGTGAAAATCGTGGGAGATGAGTGTTTGCGGCATCGTGTAACAATAAAACAAATACCATAGAGTAGGATTATTCAAGTGATTATCTGAAGGTATTCTCGTGACAATGATCACACCAGTGCATCAAGTAGCAATTCAATTGATTCATCACTCTCCGGAGCAAAGCGCTACTTAATGGGAGGAAGGGATAGATTGCTGGACGAGATTCATGTTTCAAAACGAGAGTGTGCTAATGAGCGAAAAGAAATATGTTCACTTTTATAAACAGAAAAAACATAATAGTGAGTTTAGTGTGTATATACTTATGTGTACGTGTGTGATAATAATAACAATAAGGGTCCAAAAAAAGGGGTTCGGATAATACCCGAACGGGAAGGGTACACCAGCTATAACCGAAGGAATAGGTCGGCTTCGCTTGGAAAGGTTTGGACGAGTAGAAATCACTCAATTTCTCTCGGCCAGTCTACATACTTGAGAATGAAGAACATAACTTGTGAGTCATATACATTTGAAATAAATTCATAACTCATAGTGGTATACATCGGTACCACCAAAAGATCTGTGGGAACTAGGCTAAAAGAGCATGAAAGAAACTGCAGACTAGGGCAAACTGACAAGTCAGCTGTGGCGGAACACGCACTCAGTGAGGGGAACCACAGGATTCTGTTCGAAAAAGCGAAACCCATTGCCCCCAACCAGGGATACCAGTCGACTGATACGGGAGGCAATAGAGATCCACAAACACACGGATGATTTCAACAGAAAAGAAGGAGTTGTGAACCTCAACCGAATATGGAATCCCATTTTAAGATGATCAAAAATAACAAATAACATGCCTGCAGGTAGTGCGACAATTAATGCTGATGATACTTCTCCGAATCCAGTAATTACGGCAATCAATAATAATGAAAATTCTCCAAATCCGAAAAAAGTAATTATCATTACTGGCTACCTGGATCCATATGAATACGCTTTATGAAGTCGTAATACCTAGTCATCAGAGTCCCACTCAAGATGTACGAGCCTCTGAAGAAGCTAGCCACTCGCATCAGCGAAACGTCAGGAATAAATTCCGAAAAACAACGGCCTTCAAACTCGAACCAAAGTAGTTATACTGAAAACCTCGGCCGCGAAAGCCTTAACCATTTTGTCATGAAAACATTTACTTGTACATTCGTTCATAAAACTTATTGTGTACATAAGGTCAGTTTATATTGTTCATTTGATAATGTCCGTATAGGACGAAAATGCAGTAATATTTGTTACACATTCAATATAAGTAGTATAAAAACATGGAAAGTTCCATTTTCACCCACTAAGACGTTAGTCGAAAGCTATCAGTTTCATCTCATATGTCCCAGGCAACACAGATTTCTCCATGAGATCTCTGAGAAAAATTAGGATGCTATGCAAACTCCTATTGAGATGTCCGCTGATGGATTCTTAAGAAATCTTGGGTGTATACAGGATGATCTCCGAGTTGAAGTGATACATCCTTTATTTTATTACTGATTCTTTTGAAGTGTGTATACCGACAACTCAATGGCATGCATTTTGATTTTTTCGCGGAGGAAAACTTACTTAATAATGTTATTTTTCAATCCGAGTAAGCTGGGGTTTGTTCAAAATAGATGAATTTGATTCATTGGCTAGTACGTCTTTCATAACTCTACATAAAAAGTTTCAATTCAAGTCAATTGATTTATATCATAGGTCGAGTTATAAAAATGTAAAAATTTTAGATATGGAGACCAATATGACCAAGGATAGATCGTAACAATATGATGGAAACGATCGTCAAAAAAGTAACGAAAAAAGTGATAAATAAGCAGGTAAAGGGTGCCAGAAAAGCGAATCCAAGCTTGGAAATGATGGCAACAATAGTTCAAATTTTTCAGAGATCCGTCGATATCAGAAATGATCTGATATATGAATAAACCGAAAATAAGACCCTCATGACGATTTAATTGAAGATTCAGAATCACCAACTATATAAGAAGGGTAAAACGACCCTTATTGTTCCACGAAATTATCAGCTTTCGTCAAGAAAGGAAGAAATTGCAAATGTCAAATAGCCCGTGATTCGTGAAGTTTTACAGGAAGAGAGAGGGATTCAGCCCTCACAAGAATAATGTTTAAATAATAATTCCGCGAAATTTTTTCGATCTCGGAATAAATCCAGTAGTTGAAATAATCCCCACTATGACGGAAATGTTGGGAGATCAACAGAATGAGAAGCGTGAGGAAACCCTTATTCCATCAGAGGTTAAACAAGACGTTGCCGGGGACTAATGCAGATGTCAAAGAATGTAAAATAGTGGTTCTCGGTAGTGTAGAGGTTAGTACATTCGCCTTTCAAGCGGAAGACCGGGGTTCGATTCCCCGACGGGCCACCGTGCTGGGTAATCGCACGTTAAAAGGTAAGGCCTCGTTGATCCATTGCTCTCTCAAGTTTCGACTTCTGAGGGTTGACGTTCTTCAGCTGGTTAACAGAAACAAACTATTTTCAGTCCACCTGACAATATGAATATATATATATAGATTCACGAATTTCTACAGAAAGAGCGAGGGATTCAGCCCTCACTAAAAAAATGTTTCACTAATAATTCTGCGAAAATGTTCATGGAATATATCCTGTACATGGAATGATGTAGAATAATACCCCCACTATGATTATAACGAATATGTTGGAGGATCAACAAAATGAAAACGGTGAGGTAACCCTAATTCTTTAAAGACATGATCGGCTCGCTTCAAGAAACATGAAGGGGACAAATGCAGATGTCAAATAAATTCATAATAGTCCACTAGACAAAATAAAATATAGGAGTATATAGACACACCCTCCAAGTTTCAAGTATCTGTGCATTGAATCACCCTCCAAAATCAATTTCTTTCACTTTCAACCCTATTAGGTGATGAATTTCAATAAAATACAGAACATGTCCTCCATCAATTCCATTAAAAAATGTTTATGCAAAATTTAAAGTAGATTGGACCAAGACATCATCACGTTGTCCCAAATGAACTTTGCACCCGTTTTTCACTCCCTAAGTGGTGGATTATTGAAAAACCTTTTTTCATCAGATAATAATAATAATAACAATTTATTCACAATAAATATCAATAACAATGCAAAAAACATAACAATATGTGAATAAATAATTGAACCTCACGAAGTTGTGCACTTGTTGTGAGGAAACATTATATTAGATTTTTATATAATTGGAGTGAATATGAGAATATAAAAAATCATAAATATCAAAGATAAATAGTAGTATAAAAATGAATAGATACAATATAATCATGACACAGGCTATATTGGATATTTTCTTTCAATAATATTTTGGAAATATAGTCTAGGAGTTTCAGTAATCCATGTGTTCACTTTTTTCTTATATGTGTATTTCGATTTGGTAATTTTGATTGAATTTGGTAATTTATCATAAATGAATGGAGCTTATAGAAAAAAAATTTGTGACTTTAGATATGTAATTTTTTACAGTTATTTCATTTTTATTTCGTGTATCATGAGTATGCTTACTATAATTAATGCAATTTTTATGAGAAAATATATAAGTGAGTATCTTGAAACTGAATAATATCCTAATATCCATTATTTTACAGTCAGAATATAATTTATCAGAAGAATATCTCAGGTTTTTATTAAATATGATTTTCAAAAACCACTTTTGTAATATTTCCAAAGGCTTCAGATATATTTGGTCAACTCCCCCCCATGATAAAATACCATAATTTAATTGAGATTGGACTAGAGAAAAATAAATCATTCGCATATGTTTTCTATCCAAAATATTCTGTAAAAATTTTAATTTAGGTAATAATGGTCGTAACTTTTTTATGACATATTCAATTTGGAAGTTCCATTTCAAATATCTGTCTACTATGACTCCTAAATATTTCATCCGATCTACTTCTTTAATGCATGAATTTTTTATTTCAATTGGGCCAACATTGGGTAAATGATTTCGATAAGAAATCATTCAGGACAAAGCATTTCATATGTATATATTAAAAACAAACTTTTTGTAGTGATTCAAATATGAAAGCTAGCTATATAGTACTACGATCTTATTGTAGAACTGATAGAGATCAACATTTTTAGTGAACATTATGTGAAATCATTTTGACAAAGAGCAGTTTTCGCGGAAAAATTATATCAAAATCATCATAGTGAGTGAGGGCTGCATGACCATTTCATCTTGTTGATATCCCCTCATAAAAAAAAGATATACTGTAAATTATTTGAAATATGACTTTTTCCATGACATCGTTTCATTTCTCAACCAGAGCTGAAAATTTTGTGGAACAGTATGGGTGCCTTCACCTCATTCTATTGGTCACCCCAAATATCCTTGTCATGGTGGGGATACTATTTCACACATTTCATGTACTGGATTTGTTTCGAGAACTTTTTTTGGAATTTTTGTTGACATATTTTTACAGTGAGGACTGATGAATCACCCTTTTTTCCTACTTTATAAAACTGGTGGAGCAAATAAGAAATAAGATAAGGAATTAGACAAAATTAGACGCCTTTTTTGACAATGCAGTTCAACTATTGTTCTGCACACTTCCAGTATTGAACTAAAATAAGATAAGAATTCAAGTTGGCCAACCTTTATCTCATCGCTTATTTCTTATATTTATTTCAGGTGTATAAACTTTCCCATTGAATTACGTATATTCACCTTTCTTAGCTTATTTCTTATTTTATTTGCTGTATAAACGCAGGATATTATGAACTATTTGACATCTGCATTTGTCCCTGGCAACGTCATGTCGCTTGAAGCGAGCCGGTCATGTACTGAATTTATTTTGAGAACGACAACTTTTCGCGGAATTATCAATAAAATATTTTTTTAATGAGGGCTGTATCCCCCTCCCTACCTGTAGAATTTCATAAATCTATATATTCATTCTGTCTGGTGGACTGTTATGGATATGAAATATTTTACATTTTCACATCATTATTTCAAGTACTGGATTTATTCGGAGATCAAAAAAATTTTGCAGAATTATTATTTAAACATTTTTCTAGTGAGGGCTAAATCAACTTCTCTTCCTGCAGAACTTCATGGATATATATATTCATTTTGTCCTTGGACTATTTTATATTATTTGACATTTTTTCCTGAAAACGTTCCGTTTCTTGATGAAGGTCGATCATTTCTGGGAATAATAAGGGTGGTGCCACCCTCATTATACAGTTGGTAGCTCTGAATCTTTATTGGAATCTTCATGTGTAAAGACCCTGGAATATATGACGAGGATAAATAGAAAACTGGGCTCCATACTAACATTGAAAATTGTTTGCGGTATTTGGAATTTTCCAGACCGAAAAATATTAATCAGGCATTTCCATAATCCATAGTAATAAACCATGAACTGGAGAATAGTTGCTGATTCGCAGTTCTGTTCGGAATTATTTTCAAGGGGCGTCATCCGTATTTATATCTAGATATCACAATGTTATGGTCAATACTCTTTCATTCAGCGAGACATTCAGTCGGTTTTCCCAAAGGTAGAATTTTACATGATATTGTTAATACTATTACTCACTTCCAAAAGTTACAGTCAAAAAACTGAAAAATAGTGTGAAAAGTTTCAACTTTGCCATTGTTATTGAACTTGTGATTGTGAATAAACTCCAATAAGCATTCAACTATTTAACACTGAACTCTGATCGGTACGGTTATGGAAATGGAAAATGGAAACAGATAAAAACAAAAACAATAGTCATACGTCATACTCATACAAGAAGTCATAGTCATGGGCCGCGTCTAACAGCTTACAGCGCTCAAAGACGCTTCACAAAGCATATGTTCCGTATATCGTTTCGGTTAACCAGAGCGATTTTATCTCTTTTTCTCTTGGATGAACTAGGTTAATATCACAGAATCACAGAGTAAAAGCAAGCACCGCTCTGGTTAACCGAAACGATACACGGAACCGTTTTCAAATGTTGACACTACACCACGGAAAACTGGCAAATTTTGTGCAGCGGCTTTGAGCGCTGTTAGCTGTTAGACGCAGCAGGTTTTTTCCTTTCATTTCTAGGGAAGAGAAAACCCAATTTACCACCCCAACAAACATACAAACATGATTGCATTTATTACCATTGTTTATCACGCAAAACTCATGATTAACGTTCACATATAAAGTGAAAAATTACTTGAAACCGTAACGGCCGCTCAAAAAATTTCACGGCTTACAGGCGGTCTATTCCATAACTCATAGCGATGTCGTTATATTATCCAACTACTATCATTAAATTAACGATATTTGTGTCGAATCTTATTCCGTAAAAATATAAAATCGTTGCAAGTTGGTAGTGAACGACATAATATAACGTTTGTTAAAGGGAATAGAAATGGTTCAGTTGGCTAACGACTTCAAGTAGCTTTGTGGTATTTTTGACATATTGTTCATATATGGATCGTTGAGAGCTAGCTACCGAGAGTCGTTTGATAACGGATCGTTCATTAACGGTGTTTTACGGAATAGACCTGTTAGAATTGTCAAACAACTGACTATCTGTATCTCTAACGATTATTCTCAATGTTAATGGTTCGGACTTCCATTGTCTGTATTATCAACTCTATTGAAACCTATTACTGAGAACGAAAGGATAAGAATACAAATTAAATGAACGAAAGATTGAAATGGATTTTTTGGTCGAAAAATAAAATCAAAGGTTTTATAGATCAAAGAATATAAAGTTGTGACAAAAATTGAGATATCGAAGATGAAATATTAGTCAAAAAATTTTAATAAAGAAATGAACGAAATAATATTGTGAAAAAAAATCGAGATATCGAAAGTGAAATATTAGTCAAAAAATGTAAATAAAGATATAGTATGAATAAATTGTTGGAACAAAGTTTCAAAAGTTGAGTGTACTCTCGACGTTTCTATTTTCTATTATTCTTTATTTAACGTCGGCCTATTTCCGCTACCAAGGCCAATCACCGACGCCGGTGAGCACACTTCCTCCAACCGGAAATTTTGCCGAACCCTCTGGTATTCCAACCAGAGGTAGGTATCTTTAACGAGCCCAACATCCATGGACTCGGGACCAACGGCTTAACGTCCCCTCCGAAGGACGGCATATCATCAATATATCTTGTGCTCATTGATATATTGTCTGCGAGCTATGATATGCTACTTCGCTGCAGCTGTACGGGCTTTCGACACGGTATTTCCCTGCATGGTCACCCATCCAAGTACTAACCGCGCTCGGCGTTGCTTAACTTCAGATATCGAATGACTGTCAGTCAACCTGTCAGTCAACCGTAATCGTCTTCCGGCACTTCCGGTGACGACTGACCACATTTCGAGGTATGGTCATGGTCGGTTATAGCCTACAACTTCGAAGTGGTCGCCATGTATACATTTTTTTTTAACTCACCGGAAGGTGAACAACAAATATTAATTCTATGGAGTCTTATGAGTGTTGGATTTAAAATTAATATTTTGGAAATAGTTATAACTTAATACACTACAGAAGTGCGAAGAGTGAAATAGATATGAAGTGTTGTTGTGGTTTACAAACCAAAATGCAGCAAATTCATTGAAGTATTCCTACAAAATCGAGAAAAATGTGCTCGGAGTCTCAGTGCTCATTATATAATACTAGTACTATTTTACTACATAAATTCCCCATAAACGACAAAAAACTTTGTCTCAGGAGGAAAAATATATGGAAAATTAGTAAACCAATAATTTGAAATATGTTCGTAAGTAGCTTCCACTTTCTAGAGCGTCTGAATATAAAGTTTAGTAGGCGTTTCAGTTCCCACTTTGAAGTCATTTTCAGGACTTCATAATATAATAATTATTAATGTATAGTTAAAGCAAAGTATGATTACATTTATGTGAATAAATCATAGTATTCTAGTCTGTTTTTAATCCTTTCACCCTATCCCCCGATTAGTCAGTAGAATAACTGCCAAGAAAACATTTTATCTCCTTGGTTACACACATTTTTTAAAAAAGCATGATTCATTCATGATTGGTAAGATTGGAACCTCTGGTGTGAGATCAGTTACCCTAACACCAAACTAATATCACTTGATATTATAAATTTTCTTCTGAAAATGATAACTTTGTTAACGAATTGAATAGTCAGTCGAGTGATATCAGTTCAGCGTTAGGGTTGTGGATCTCTATAAATCAATGATTCATTCCACTGATTCATTGGCATCCATTGCTTCAACTCCTCGAAAAACAAGTTTGGTGCGTTGGAAGTGGAGTACCTAACCTATTTCTTCAGTTTTTCTTTTGAAGAAACCTTATTTTCTATAAGTTTTCTTCAAAATACTCAGTACTGAATTATACAATGTATAAGTACAGAGAAAGGTTTTGTAGCAAAACAAAATTCAGGTTTTTCTCATTATTTATTTGAATAGTAAAAATAAAGCATTTGTTGAAACACTAATCGGTGACATATTTTATTAAATCTGATATATTGATCCTTCATTTAGCACAAAAAGCTAATTACAAGCAAAAATTTCATGAAAATCAACTACTTCTATATATAATATTTAGTAAATGGAATTACCTACATGCGGATGCTCTACTAAAGGTAATGTTCGCAAACATAAGCTCCTCATTTTTCGTGGTTACTTTCTTCCACTCCACATGCAATGATATGCCCTCTGCTTTGAACACACCTTCACCCTCTTTCAACAGTCTAGTTCTGCTTCCCACGTAATCCAGAATACTACGTGGCTCAAATTCTATAATAGACATTTGATCTGGAATGTAGGTAGGTGAAGTAGTTCAAATTATAACACTCACGAGTAAAATGAGGCTGTAATACTAGCCAAACATGTAACTACCTTAGAACACAAAGCAACTGGAGACGTTTTAACAGTAATTATCACTCAACAAGTCCTCAATAATGCAAAATATAAACTATTGTGGCTCAGAGACCAGAGACACCCGCTTCACATAAGAACATTTGTTATCCTTTATTGATCTTCCAACGAATGAATGATAGAAATAGCGAATATGTATTAATATTTCATTTTTCCAATGTAAATCACTAAATGGCGGAAACAGCAACGATTAACCACGTAACTAGCGCAAAAGAGCGCCTTTGTCAACAGCATAACCACACAAAAACTCTGAACCAACGCTCAGACGCCATTGTAACTTTAAATGATGTGAACTTAGCCACAGGATGCTGTCAAATTAATCTCGTTTTGCCAACTCACCGTAGTAAATGGCATATTTTATGGTATTTCCAATGGTATTTCGTAGTATTTTATCCTAACTAGAAGGAGATGGAGAGCATTTATGAATGAGTAAACGTTGACGTCATCATTTGGTATTTTTCGTTACATAGTAGAGGTTTTTAAAAAAAATAGTGGAATGATCGAGGTCAGAAGGGCATTTTTGTGAACAGATTCTCATGCTCTATCAGATAAAATAAAAAAAAAGGATTTTTTTTTTATTCCGGTTCCTCTAAAGCCAAGCAGTGCAATTGGCCTTTAAACCCGAGAATGCCACTCTTGAGAATACACCACAGAATATTAGCAATTTCAGGAAAAGTAGTTGGATCTGTGAGTACTGATTGTACGGCAGGACCTCATAGAACCTACATTCATGGAGATAGAAATCACCAAACTCTTGTGTTTTTTTTGTTTATCTTTTATGCAAATTCCAATAGAAGTAAATATGTGAAAGAATATGGCTTTGCTGCCATGCTAGCAATCCTTCTTGACTTCTTGAGCAATTAGTATGAGTACGCGTACTCTTCATTTCTCAAGAATTTATTTTCGGGTTCGGATTGACTGTTGTGAATAAAACTGCATTTTTTATGACAAAATGCTCATTACTTCAAAACATAGTACCTATTTGTTTCATACACACTACTTTGGGAGAATACTGATCGATCAAACACCCAAAAAATATTTTACGAGTTTCACACAGTCTTCTCTGCAACTCTGTCATCTGCATTATCTGCAACTCAGACAAGTAATGATATTGACCGCGTCTAACAGCTTGCAGCGCTTGAAGCCTTTTCACAAAATTTGACATTTTACTTTGGAAAACTGTCATATTCAGTTCAGCAGCTTTAGGCGCTGTCAGCTGTTAGACGCGGCCATTCTGACATTTCAAATATGAAATATGACAGAGGTTGTGACAAGTGACAGAAAATGAAGCTACAAAACGATTTTCATGAGCAACAAAATTCTTGCCACAGGAGCAGTATAATCTAGATCTGCGCAAGCGCTCTTGCTTTTACTGCCTTTGCAGCAAGAATTTTGCTGTCATGAAAAAGCTCTTCAACTCTCTATTCTTTTCTATGGCACAAGTATGGCAGTTGTCAAACCTGACATATGCATATGCCCTGTTTCAGGCGTTTTCTAGCGCTCATGTTTCAATACGGTATTCATCTGTCTTCTTCTCTCTCACTTACGGCCAACCAGATAGTGGGAGAGAGAGAGATGGAGAACCAAATGCGTTTTGAATACAAGAGCGCCAGAAAACGCCTTATATTTGTAATCCTACTGAGTGAAGTGTGAAGTCATAATAATAGTGAAGATAATTTTCTTTGCCATAATCAACATAAATTTAATCATATTCACAACAGATAAACTTTGTTACAAGCAGAAAATGAACAGCAGTAGCCCCACCACAGGTACACCTTTACATTGTAAAGATATTTTCTTATATTTCAATACGTATTTTCAGGTGAAGATGAAAGTTGATAATATATCATAAATCTACCTTAACATTCGGTAAAAAGCTGGTATTCTGCCACATGTGCCTTTTGGAAAAAATTTGGATCGACTTACGTGTTTTGATCCACTGAACACGAATCTGAAAACCGTATTTATGTATTTAAGCAGCAGTTTTAAGTAATGAGAAATAAGCATTAATCTCGGTAATAAGCTATAAGAAGTTCAACCTCCACTTTTCAATGGGAACGTGTATGCATTCGTCATAAGAAGGTTGGATAATTTCCATCTCCTTTAACTTATTACTCGAAACTGCTTCATGAATCAGGTGGAAGTCTAAATGCTGCGCCCTCTCTTCAATCTGAAGTTATGGTGGTCCAAAGTTCAGAGGAAGGGCATATTACACCTTTTTTTGCTCAAAACAAAATTAGAACCTTACACATTTTTATTCATCAAGTGCTATTTACAACTTGTCCCACCTTCATCACCCTCAACAACCTCATAACCATTTTTTTAATAGAACTTGAAGGACTACATAATATGACTTGCTTAAAATTGACTATATTGGTTGAGTTAGCTGAAAAATTTGAGTTCGGATCCATCGCTGGTTCCAGCTAATTATTTTCCCATACATTTTTTGTGGTCTTGAGAATTCATCAACTCTCAAGAACATTTTTCCTATTTATTCAAAGTACATTTCTCACGTTTCTAAATATTGGGGTAGGCTTCTCTGGACATTTTCTCTACACATTATATTTATTTGAAATCAATGTTAGAAATTGTATTTTTTATTTTGCATAATTGACAGTGAATAGGAATGAATTTCACTTGAATCATTGAGATGTTTATTCATATTTACTGTCAATTGATAAAAGTCCTCAATAATCATTACTCCATTGTTAGATAACATTAAAACAAAAAACAGCTGCTGTTTCTAATATTGTCAAAATTCAACTTTCTGTCTGTTTACTAATCTGAAAATTTCTTTCAAAAACCTAAAATTTGCCTTCATTAAACAATCGATGTTTTGAAGAAAATTATTCTTTATACTGTTTTCAACTATTGTTTTTCTTCATAGTCAAGATGTTGCCAAAAGTGAAATTGAATAGTATACATTTTCACCAACACTGTACATTTTTAAAGTGAAGCATTTAAAGAGGACAACAAAATAAATTATATATACAGTGTGTCTCTCTTCCCATGGAAACCCCCGTATCTTCCATAACAATCGAGGTAGAATGATGAAACTCTCAGGAATGATGAAACTCTCAGGAATGATGATAATGCTCAAAATGCACCTACCACCTGAATGGGCTTTGCCTAAAGTCTGTGTCTCACGGTCACACAATTTGATCAAATCAGTTTGACGTGACGTCATTGATGACGTCATTTTAAATGTTTGATGGAAATTAGGACACAGAACAAAAACTAGGCAAGTTTCAAACGTAAGAATGATCATAGAACAGTCAATAGTAGTTGATTTTGATCAAATCGTGTGACCACAATCAATTTGAAAGTTCATCAAATTTACTGAAAATAAAAAGAATGTCGTCACATCAAACTGATTTGATCAAATTGTTTGACCGTGAGACACGGGCTTAAGCGATATACACTGCCCGCCACTCGCGATGGAACAATCCATTTTTACGATAAACCTACTACGGGACAAAATAGTTCGCTTCCAAAACCTGAACACCTTCATTCTTTCTGGAGAGTACTCTCAGCTATCAAAGATGCAAACATTTTCAAGGATTCTTTTGGCTGTGAGATGCTATCATCCATTTTGAGCCTTTCTGAGGAAAATGTCACAGCACCACACTCTCAGATTATCGAGATAGTTTAGAGTTCTAGAGCATTGAAAAATTATCGATGGCATCATCTGATGTAACTGCTGAATACCATTCGTAAAACTAATTCTGGGTGCCCTACATCCAAATTGTCTCCTAACCAGAAGTGAGAGCTCTCCGATTGGTGAGCAAATAGGTATCGCAAGAAATGAAAGAAAAAGGTTTTTATGTATCAGCAAAATTCCTACTTCTGACACCACTGTTACGATATTTCTTTGGTTTCTTTTATTAAAACTCCAAACAACACTAAACTACTTTTATAACAACTATCACAACACAATACAATTACTCAAACTGCTCAGATAAACTATCCAACGCTATGTACTGTAAAACTCTTTACAGTTCTGCACTTAGCAATACCAAAGCTCTCTTTACTAAAAACTGATAAACTCTGCCGTCGCGATGGAGAATCTCCCTATTTATACTTACGTACGCCTATGGAGAATCTTCCAGACACCTCTCGATGATGTGTATTGAATTTTCTACGCGGGCCGAGATTTCGTGGAAGATAACGGTTGGAGATTTCGTAACACTATTTTCAAAGGTTCACATCTCGAAAACTAAATTTTTGAGCTTTGGCTGTGGACACTTTCAATCAGCACATCAAGATCTACAGAATATCAAAATTTCGGCAAAATTCCCGGCAAGCCATTTCTCATAAGAAACATTCTGCCAACCGAAACACAATTATTCTTCACACTCATTGCGAAACCGAAACAACCGTAAATTTTTAAATACAATATAAAAAAATTAAAAAAAAATTATTCATGTGAGAACAAAAGTCAAGATTCTCTTAAAGAATTGATTTTTCACGAAAAAATTCTGATTCTCTAAGATGGGTTCGTGTCAAAAAAAAATCTACTTAAATAATTACGGAAGTTCGGAGGTGTTTCCATGAGAAGTGAGACAAATTCGGGTTTTTCAGCACTGAAATTTTTTCAGGGAAAAAGTGTAGTTGTAGTAAGTTGGTAGACCTGAAGGAATTTTGAGCCTATTTCGCCCCCTAGTATGTGTTACCGTAAAAATATGTTGTTCAATTGCGAGTGGCGGGCTGTGTATATCACTTTGACCAACCCCATTTAGGTGGTGTGTGCATTTTTAAATAATTACGGAAGTTCGGAGGTGTTTTCATGAGAATTGAGACAAATTCGGATTTTTCAGTACTGACATTTTTTCAGGAAAAAAGTGTATTCGCAGTAATTTGATAGTCATCATTAAGAATCTGAAGGAATTTTGAATCTATTTTACCATTGCGAGTGGCGGGCAGTGTATATCTTGCCCAACTCGGTTCAGGTAGCAGGTGTATTTTGAGCATTTCCATCAGTCCTGATTGTTTTATCATTCTACCTCAATTTTATGGAAGATACGGAGGTGTTTCCATTAGAAGTGAGAAACACTGTAGGTATATACAGGCCACTTTTAAAACTGAGCCCCCCTTATTGCAATCTCGTTTTTCAATCGATTTTTATTCCGACTTTCATGACAAATTCAGCTATGTATCTATTGCAATACATGCGTTTCTTAACGTATTTATCCGAAAAAACATCATCAATATTTGGTCCTACAATTTCCTTCAGTGCAGTCTCAAAAAAAAGTCCGGAACAATATTGTTCCACATTTGTTATAATCTTATATGGACCAATATTTTTTGGGCTTAGAACTGAAATATATACATAAACTTCAATAATAGAAGCAAATATAACGAACAGAAGTAAATTTCAAAATACTTCCAACCATCAACGTCATTAGCGATATCTCATTAAATGTTCGAATTGCCATCCATCGTGTCTTAAACTGATATTTGCTCTTGCTTTAGTATTTTTATGAAAAATTTTCAGCAGTTGTAAAGTTATGGCCATGCAAACCTTCCTTATTATTTTTTTCAATTCGTCAATATTGCCAATAGTTGATCCGAATACCTTGTCTTCAATGAAGCCCGACAATGAAAATTCCAAAAGGGTCAGGTCAGATGAAAGTGGTGATCACTTCAAAGGAAAATTGTTTTCTATCCATTGTCCATGCATATTCGTATCCAACAACTCAACAAGAGTCTCCGACAAAAAAATTCCTCGTCAAAGATGTCTAAATAAAGGTACGGTCCGATAATGTTGGTGTCTAGAACACCAAACCAGACATCAACTCTAAATCTCTTTCGGAAATTTGTGGCTCTATGTAGGAAGGAGTTTTATTGTCGCCAGTGATAATGAGTATTTCTGTTGAAGCATCCGTTATTTGTGAATTTACTTATCACACCATAAAATTTGATTACGCATGTCATTATCCCAACGATGTTGTCAGAAAATCCATCTACAAAATTGTGTTGAATGCAAATAGTGGATTTTTCTGACTTTGTATGGTCTGAATTTATTTCTTACAATTTTTTCGAATTGACGTTGATATAGCATTATGTTGTGTAATATCTATCAACGATACTTTTTTGCTCTCAATTCATCGGATTTCCACACAAATCCTGAATCGAATAAATATCACTGTACTTACCCAAAACGTCAATTCCAGTACCGCCACCTCTTCTAATTACTGTACAACTCTTAGTGGAGGTTTTTATAAATGAACCACGATTCCGTAAACTCCTCCCGATGCGTTGAACATATCTTTCTGATGCCTAATGCCTCTCAGGGTACAATTCCCCATACCTAGCTAGAGATTTCTCAAATATTTCGCGTCTTAAAAAAAATCATGGTTTTCACCCTACAAATTCACACTTTGGAATTTTCTCCAAGGTTTCCAGATTTTCCAGAAAAAATCAGAAACAGTCATTTATGTTCCATTGGGATTGTCTTTTGAACAGTTCTTCCATATTCATACAAAATCCCTGGAATGCATAGGCGTTCACGGGTACTTGCCAATATTCAAAAGATGCGTGGAGTTGATGTATCTTTGAGTTCTAAGATTTTGATTTCTACCCTCTTCAGACTACACCATCGGAAATTGTTTGGCCGACTAAATATTGATGGTTTTGTCGAAGAAAAACGTCGCGAAATAGACGTATTGTAATTGATAGCGAATTGGTTGAAACCGTGCTTTTTTATTCATAGTTTCTTAGATGTTTTACCTACCACATTCTGAAAAAATAAGAATTGATATTGGAATCTATATAAATGTAGAAGGGCAGATTTTTAATCTATCCCGAAAAGTTGCTGCGTTGATTGAAAGAATTTGAGATTTTACATGTCTTTGAAGACTGGCAGCCAGGCTCGATCCATATCAACCGAACGACAATTCTTTGTGTTTTCTGATGTTAGTTGATTTAGAGCAGGGGTGCTCAAACCGTCGATCGCGAGTGCTTTTTGAGTCGATCTCGAGAAGAAATTTTCGATAAAGAACTATTAACAGATTTTCTTGTAGAAGATAGGTCGCTAGAACAAAATGAAATGAATAAACTACTGCAATTTATTCGAACCACTATAGGCTAGAATAACACCCTCACCACTTTCTCTCATCGTAATAAACCCCTGCTAGCAGGAAAAGGCGGCTTCATCGAAGGAACGCGCGGTACTTGTCAGAGAAAAGCCGCGTTCGGGTCAATTTATTTGTGCGAGTCTGCAATTTCTGAAATGAAGATAATTAAGTCAAAATATCGTAATCGACTAACTGTCGAACATGATTTGCACTCGGTAATTACGTACCTACCCTCTTATGAAAAGTATGCTGAGGACATGCAATGCCACGCTTCAATATCCAAATTCACTCTTTAGTTAAGTTGAGACACTACAACTCGTTTGTTTTATAAGAACCAATGAACTCACAATTTTGAATATTTTTTTCAATGATATTTTAGAGTAGACCTACACTCAGAGTCGATCGATTGTAGTCTAACAATATTGAGGTAGATCGCCAACAGTTCAAGTTTGACCACCCCTGATTTAGAGTATGTCATGAACGTAAAGTATTTGTTGTTTTGAATTTTGTTCTTACATTATATTATGAGTCTGAATCTGGTGGAGATGACGAAACTCCTTCTGCTGCATGACCAAGGACTCATACTCTCATATAGTATAATTTATTTCGAGTCTGAATGGTACCCTCACCTCCATAAATTCAAATTTCCTGTGGAACAAAGTAACAGGAAATATTTTGGACGATATTACCGATACTTCTTTTTCAGAGCAGATACAAGTGGTGCTAGGAACATCAACTGGAACATATTCGACATTGCAACAGCATAGATATCGAAATTGTGAAGAAATGTCTTGACAAAATTCGAAATAAATATATATATATATATATATATATATATATATATATATATATATATATATATATATATATATATATATATATATATATATATGCTGGCTTAGGATAATTGCATCTCAACGAGTGTATTTTGATATAAACCGTACTTGGCTACCCCTCTGAGAAAATGCTATGTAAAATCAATGATTTTACATTTTTTCCGAAACCATTATAGAATAGTTATTCGTATGCTGAGGCCGCAAAAAGCTTTTTCGCGTTCCGAGATAGAGATTATCGCCGAGGCAAGATAATCTCGAGGTCATGAAAATATTTTGCGGCCTTAGAATACATTATATTTTTCGTGCAACCGTGAAAAATTATATAATTCCAATAAACATCATGTTGTTGCGAAAAGACAGCGTTTCAACGCCAAGACAGAAAAATAATGTTGGCATCAATATCACAGTGTTTCTATGGAAGATAAATATTCAACAATACAAAAGTTCAGTTTGCCGGCAGTTACTCTGGGCAACGAGAGCAAAATCATTTGGTAGCCGTCACCTTGGGTAACGTCCTGTTTTCAATGCATTCGTTACAAAATAATTAAACTTCTATACAGAAGCGAATCCAATGACATACTCGGTTAAAGTCACACCTTCCCAAAGTGCACCAATAAGAGCGTACTAAAACACTCTATTGCTTTTGGTCCAGTGAGCCAGATTTCTCAGTGTATTTTCCCGTTGTTGGTATATATTTTCAGATTTCTCAGTGTATTTTCCCGTTGTTGGTATATATTTTCAGATTTCTCAGTGTCTATGAAGGTGCCAGTTGGGCCAATTGTGTTAGGTCACCGTTTCGCTTTTGTATAATACAGTCCGTTTTTTTTTATGTCGTACCACTATTGGCATCTCGAAAACGGTAAATGATACGAACTTGGTTGAATTAGACAAAAGTTGCCTATTTTAGTGAACAATGAAACGATGTTTCCAAATCGAAAATGTCATGGACCGTTTCTGAGATATACGGGAAAAACCGAAATGGCCCGTTTTCTTTTCTTTGCGCTGGCGCCTTCATTTTTAGGAATATGGAAATGTGTTCAGGAGACTTTTTTCTCTATTTCAAATTTGCTTCGATGTGCTGTGCTTCGATTTTTAATACGACGTCCCGTTTCACGGGGGCCACCCTCAACAGTCTTTTTTCAAATACGGACCTGTATTTTTTTCGATGGATTTGAGTAGTCCTTGTCTTACCCACTTCAGATATGTATATTACCTGATATTTATTTCTACGTTTCTGCCCATAAATTTCATTATCAAAGTCCGAACAATGAAAATCCTCCCCTTCGGAATACGGTCCTGATTTTATTTTTGATCTTATTTGAAATAATATTTGACTTCAGTTGCGAGAATGAACTTCAAAATAAATCTACCTTGAATGAATACTCTTCAAAACATAATACCAAAATTCAGATCAAATCCAATGAGATAGAAAATGAAAATTGAGAGGAATAACTAGGAATGATTGAAACATTCATTTTATACATTTTTTTGTCAAATAGGCGAGAATCATTTTGCTTATGTGTCAAATCCTAGGCAAATTTTGAAGTTCATTCTCACAACTGAAGTCAAATATCATTTCAAATAAGATCAAAAATAAAATCAGGACCGTATTCCGAAGGGAAGGATTTTCATTGTTCGGACTTTGATAATGGAATTTATGGGCAGAAACGTAAAAATAAATATCAGTTAATATACATATCTGAACTGGGTGGGACAAGGACTACTCAAATTCAGGAAAAAAAGTACAGGTCCGTATTTGAAAAAATAAAATTGAGGGTGGCCCCGAAGAAAGAAACGTCGTATCGAAAATTAAAGCACAGTACATCGAAACAAATTCAAAACAGAGAAGAAAGTTTCCTGAATACATTTCCATATTCCTAAAAATAGAGGCGCCAGCACAAAGAAAAAAAAACGGGCCATTTCGGTTGTCCCCGTATATCTCAAAAACGGTCCGTGATATTTTCGATTTGGAATCATCGTTTCATTGTTCACTAAAATAGACAACTTTTATCTGATTTAATCAAGTTCGTATCATTTACCGTTTTCGAGATGCTAATAGAGTGGTACGACATAAAAAAACGGACTGTATAGTGATGAGGTATTCTGTGCATTTCCCTACTCATAAATAGAGAGTTGAAGTGCTGCCATGAACGTTAACGTAAACATCGAAATTTCCAGTTACCAAACTGGTATTAGGTATTATTCTGCTCATTCCTCTGGTCTAGAAGGCTCTGGTTTTCGGTTAATTCTCTTTAGTCGAGTAAATAAGCCGGAATATATTATAGAATCTGGAAAAGTGGGGAGACAGTACCGATTTAAAAAATCATTGTTGGTATTTGTTTCTTAGACCTTCGGGAACATTCATCACCACTTACTCTTGCATTATCTCGGAAAAATGAATTTGGTGGTTCAACCGCCCCAATTCAACCTCATGAATTGCAGTAGGTACTGAAAATTTGTCTGATTCATAATTAATTTGGCTCGAAATTCATCTCCTGGGGGTTTTTGAGGTCGCTGATCACGAATACGAAGTCCGTTTGGGGGGTGGTCTCTACTCCTAAAAATCCACCCCTACTTACAAGAAATATTAAACGGTTCATTTTGCAAAAACATTCGACATAGTTGATGGGCACACTTTAAGACTGGCTCTGAATCAAATCATTTTTTGAACAGTTCGTTCAGGCCAGTCCCGAACCACCTACACAGTGACACCTGTCAGAAAACAACTAGAAATATTTCATGTACTTTTATAGAAAATATAATTTTTTTATGTAAACACGATTTCCGATGGAGAAAATGCTCTATGTATTTTTGCTGGCTTAACTGTTGAGTATAAATCAGCCGGAAGCATAAAATGTTCATCTAAACGTTTTTTATGTTAGCAAATTATATTTCATTTTTTCGACCTGGGATTCTTGATCAGCAACCTCGAAAACCTTAAACCGTTATACCTTGTTCAATCAGATTTTCATTTTCAGAAGAATCAATGATTGGTGACCACCTCGCTCCTGACCTTTCCCATTTATCAATGGAAGAAAAAGCAGAACAAGAAAAGTTATGGCATGAGGAACTTGCCCAAATTGAAGACGAGATTGCAACCCTAAGAACAGTGTTGGCATCGAAGCTCCGGAGAAGTGCAGAACTCAAGCGTAACCTAGGCATAACTGTATGGAAAGAAGTGTCTGAAGACATCAACCAGGGAATAAAAAATGTTAAGGAGAGCAATGTGTGAGTTATAATTTTGCAGACTGTCTTTCTTGGAATTGTTGGGAGTCGATAACTATTTTCAGTCATCAGTTCTTTGATAGGTATATTGTCTAATGAATTATTGGTGTGGAAATCATTTCCATTGAGTTTTTGCGGTAATAGGACCCATATAGGGTGCTGGTAACATTCATGAAAATGCCAACTAAGATGTTACACACACACACACACATATATATATATATATATATATATATATATATATATATATATATATATATATATATATATATATATATATATATATATATATATATATATATATATATATATATATATATATATATAGAATAACGATTTCGTGACTGGTTCGAGTATAGGTCTTGTTATAGTGAGGTTGCAGTCAACTGCATATATACCGTGTGACACAGACTCATGGTACACCCCCGTTTTCTACTTTGTTTTTCTAGCTATATTTTTGAAATTCGGAACATTGAATATGCTCACTGAATAGTATTTCTCGACATATCTGAAAGAAAAAATAACAACTTCCAATTTTTCCGGAAATGACATCAACTTTCGATTCTTGAATACGACACCCTGTATATTGTTACATGATCGGTTAGGGATGATCATGAGGAATCCAACTATACCAGGTTTTATGGTGTTATCTCCGATGACTGCGGAGATATCGCCATTTATATTATCCATAAGCTCAACGAGTAGGAGAGAGAAACTTTTTCTGGCGGATCAATCCAATTCTCTGTTTTTTGAACATAGTTTTATATTTATAAATTCTTGCGGTAATGTATTCATTATCTTTGGACCCAGATAATTTAGGCTTCTTTGACCAATAGTTTTTTTCATGTATGGAACTGAATATGGGTCTTTGTTCCTGATGCCATAACTGGTGGTTTGTGAAATAACAAGAGTATGTCTATTTTTAAATAGAAAGGATGCAGCATTATGAAAATAAATTTGTCTCAAATCTAATTCTCCAATCTCCTCATACAATTTTTCTGTGGAGTATCTTTGGGGTTTATGTAGAATTATCTTGAAGAATCGTTTCTGGATGTTTTCTAGTTGCGAAAAATGCGTTTTCAGGACTCCACCCCAACTGCTAATGCCATATGACTAATGCGGTAAAACTAGTGACTTATAAAGAGTTTTATGTTCTTTCTTGTCTAAGAAGGTTCCAGTTTTATAAAAGAGATAAATTAGTGATCTCAGTTTTTTCAAGACGTATTCAATATGGATATCCCATTTTAAATGACTGTCTTTATATACATCTAGGTACTTTATGCTTTTTGTTTTATTTATAGTTGTGGTCTCATTATCAACAATTATTTCTAAATTATCAAATGATGGTAGGTTAGCACTGTACGAAATGAAAGGTATATAATAGGTTTTTTCGATATTAATAGTGAGTAAATTATTTTTGAACCATTTCGCAATTTTTTTAAAATCATTTTCCACTTTGTTTTTGAGGCTGTACCAATCATCATCGCTGTAAAAAACTACTGTATCATCAGCGAAAGTGATAATATCGCCGGTAGATTCCACCAGAAATAGGTTATTAACATACAGAATGAAAAGCAAGGGACCCAAGACCGTTCCCTGTGGTATTCCACATTCCATAGTTTTATTCAAGTATGAGATTCTTATAATATTCTGCCTTTCTAATTTCAATAAGTTTTTCAATTTCTTTTTTGTGTCTGTTATATTCTATTTTCAATTCAAGATTTTGTGGGTTTGCTTTCACTAAACGAGATAATTTATTTTTGTTATTTATTGATCTTACTATCCCATTTGTAATCCATTCTTTTCTTTTCATTTCGGTGGATGCTATTTTTTGTAGATGGTACAATTTTTAATATTAGTAGATATTGTTTCAGATAAGAAGTTTGCAGCGGTATCTGGATCATTAAAATGATAGTAGGAACTCCAATCCATTACACTCATGTTGTATTTGAGTTTCTTATAGTTTATGTAGGAAATACATTTGCTATTTTTCAGTGGTTGTTTTGCACCAGGAAATATAATCTGTAAAGCTATCGCGTAGTGATCCGTTGTGTCCGTGAGTATTATCAGAGGAATAGTGTAGTTTATATCTGTTTTTGTTTTCAAGAAAATGTGATCCAGGCATGATTTTGCATTGTCTATCACACGTGTATGTTTATTAATCATAGAGGTATAGCCAAACTGATTGAAGATGTTTAAGTATTCCACCTAGTAGTCAATTTTTTTCGATATATCAATGTTTATATCACCTACAATGAGTTCATAGTCATAATTTTTTATACATGATTCCAGATATTCATGTAGAGTCGCATTAAAATTGTATGAATTGTTGTATGGAGATTTTAAAGTTTGCAGTGTTTTCATTTACTGTAAAGACTTGACTACATTGTTTTGAATTTTCTACAGTTTCAGTGTTAACCTCCTCGAAAGTGAAGTCTCTGATATAGGTGTCCATTTTTCATATGAAGACAATTTTTACACTTAATTTAAAAATATATCCAAAAACACAATATATATTTATGAAGTCGCTCAAAGAAAATAAAAAAAAAAAGAATTTTGCTGTGTTGTTTTTTCCTACAAATTTCTTACACTAATTTGGTTTTCTTCCGCTTCGACCCCTGTTTCTTGTTCTCAGATTGCTTGAAGCACTTTGCACTTCAGTTTCGTTTTTCTGATTAAGATCCTGACTCAAATTTGATCGTTGAGATGATTGTTCAATTTTCAATGGAAACAGCGAGGAGTGCACGCTGGTTTTCTCTGGAGATGAAGGAACACTTATTGAGAAGCGACGCATAGGAATTTCTTCAGTGAATATCGGGCTTTCCTGGGTGCCCGATGGTTATTCTAACTGATCAACAGTATACTTTATTCCGCTTATGATCAAATGATTTTTATAGATCTTTGCTTCGTAATGTTGACTTTTGGCCAATTTATAATGTTTTAATAGTATTTTGTGGATGTTTCTGTCTTCAGGGGTTTGGTCATGTGTGATTTGAATATTCGTGGCTCTCAAATTACTTGTTTTCCGAAAGATTTCTTGCTTTTTCAGATTACTCACTAGTTCTAGTAGAATTGGTCTTTTTTGGGAAATGGTTTTATTTCCTTCACGATAGACGTTGTTAATTTCTGTTTCTGTCAGTTTCACTTTCAGTTTATTGTTAATTAGTAAGAGAATACAATTTTTTGTGTTTTCTCTTCAGTTTCACAGATTCCATATATAAAAAGATTATTTCTCTTCAGTATTGTTCTAGTTGTGAGAAGATTCTGTTTGAGTTGCCCATTTTCACTCTCAAGTTTCAAAACCCTTTTTTCCAATTCATTTATTCTTTCTTCCTGTACCTTTACTATATTTTTATTTCCCTTGTATCCTTCTTTATTTCATTGTTCTGTTGGGTCTCCCATATCAGATTTATATCAATGGGATACATTTTTAATATCGACAACAATGCTTTCCGTTATAACGATAATTCTTCAATTTTTAGGTTATTTGTTTATCGATATCATGATAACGAAAAGACGGAACAACTCACCCTTATGTATTTCAATGACATATCACTTATACTAGGAGTTTCACTAATTATTGTCAAATTATTGTTAAAACATGTATTAACTTATTGTTACAATTTATCCTTGCAAAATCCAACTTCAGACACCACTATTACGATATCTCCTTGGGTTCGTTTGATAAAACTCCAAACAATACTACACTACTTTTCTAACAACTCTTCATCACAATACAACACAATACAAACACTTAAACTGCTCCGTTAACTATCCAACGCTCTGTACTAAACGCTCTGATAAACTCTCTCTAATAGAAACTCTCCACTTCGACTTCTCCATTAAGCTCCACTAAACTCGATCCACTTAGCTCTGAATAACTCTGCTGAACTCTCTTTCTGAATAACTGTTGAATAACTAACTGTCTGCTAATAACTAACTCTTCCGTGACGAAGTGTCAGCTTATATACCTTCGCGTACGCCTATGGAGAATCTTCGAGAAAGGCCTCGATGATGTGTATCGAGTTCTCCACGCGAATTACGAGTTACTGGAAAAATGACGTTCGCGCTTCGACCCCTCATCTGCGTTTACGATCGTCAGGGCCGGCGCTAGGAGATTCGTAACATTATTAATTTTCTAGTCTTGAACTTAACCCAGTTTGTTCTAAATAAAATAATACTATAATATCTTTGACCTTTTCAGCTGTTAATATCACTATAGATGCGGTATTTCATATTTTCAACTCATCTGATGCCAGTATTACGGATGGCTATCACTTTAAAATGGCGTCGTTTCATTAAATAATTTGGTATCAATAGCAAACATTTTAACGTATTCCAGGTATAATGTTACCCCTATAAAGCTTTTAAGAAACACTGCTATGTATCAGGATGTTTTGGCTAAGAAACTCTTTCCATCGATTATTATGGGCGAATTTCGGAAAAGTTTCGAATTATTGGTTCGAGGGTATATATCAAGTGTTTTCATCAAGAAAAAATGGAGGCACTAGGTCGCGTGGGAGAGTTCGAAGTATTTTATTTTTTCCAATGACCGATATTATAACGACATTATTGGGTTGGTTCCTCTCAAATGCTGCAAATATATAATAATAATAATATGCTTTATTATCATAAGACATAATCTTGTTAACAAAGCTTGGGTAGTAAATACTTACTTAAAAAATGCGATATATACCAAAAGATAACGAAAATAAAACTAAATAAATACAAAACATGGTGAAATGGAAGTTATAAAAAGTATTTATATATAAAAAAGTGGAAGTCAAGTTCATATAAGAATAGATATAGAAAGTAAAACTTAAAAGCTCCTTAATGAAGATAAAAAACATGAGCTATCGTTATCGTCAAAAAATTCATTCAAAGTATAATAGGGTCTATAGATAGAAATTGTTTGACTAACTTCCTGAATTGGAAGTCATTTATATTGACAGATCTTATGTACAGAGGCAAATGATTGTACATTTTTCCTCAAGTGTAAAATATAGAGTCTCTGGTGATGTTTTTAGTTGGCACTGTGAGTTGCAGAGTGTGTCTGCTGTTCCGGGTGTTATAATGGGAAGAGGATGTGGCGAAGTTTAATATATGCTTATTCATTAAACACACAGATTCCAGTATGAATAATGAATATATTCGCGGAATCGATTTGATTTAATAACAGTCATTTTATTGTTTTGGAATTGTAGTAAATATTTCACACTATAAAATAGTTGGGAAATTATCATTAAGGTCACAATATGGTGATAAAAACAAAATTGTGTCTGAAAGCATTCCAAGGAAATAATTTCATAAAAGCTACAGGAAGCAGGTATAAAAAAAGCTTGAAATAGTTTTATAAAGATAATAAAAACATCACAGAAAAGTTTTATAAAACCGCTACGAAATAATTTACTTCTTAATGAAAATATGTTTTATAAGTTGGTTGTAAAAACGTTTCTGTGATAATTTCGTGGCTGTTTTATTAAGGTTTTCCAATTTTATTTCTCAAACTTTTTTATGACAAATCAATTAAACACTTTCAATGCCTACAACTGTATTGTGTTGAAGGCACGTTTAATATAATCAATTAGCATTTTCGAGGTAATCATGAAATACCAACAAAATATAGTTCTTGCAGCACCATGTAATTTTAAAACAATCTTGCTGGTTGGGCGTGACACATAAATCCTTTCAATGAGGACCATTGAACGCCTTACGATCACCGTTGATCACTCCTTGTAATAAATAAACCCTTGCCGCCCCCTGGCCACGACCACTATCAGAAATAAGGAGCATATTATTACAATAATAAATAAACAAACACATAATTCGAATCGAAATTGATTGTATTGTTTTATCAAATCTGTTGTAATAATATTGACAGATTTTTTGAGGAAGTAAAATATTTTCTTGATGTAGTGAAATTGAAATGGTGTGTCACAATCTCCAACTGAAAATTATTAGAAAGGTGTTACTTTGTGTTCTTATTGCCTTGAAAGCAAATAAAATCAAGAACGGTTAAAATGAAACGTTAAAAAATTCGTTTCGCGTTTCTTTACACAATTGAAATTATCTAATAGCGGGTCTACTCAACAATACCTAATAACTAAGCCTAAGTCCAAAACTAATAACCAATAGTTCAACAAGCAAATCAATTAAAATGTTCATGCAGTCGTAACTGATATTGAAACCTTATTGCTTCATAAACTTGTTCATCGATTTGCTTGCGTTGAACTTTTAGTTCTTAGTTTGGGATTAGGGATCAGTTATGGGTTGCATAAACCCCCTATAATCGTCATGATTGTTGGTTTGTGCTGTTATCTGAATATTATTTTAATTTTTTTTTGTGACTCCCATTTGTCAATTTTCTCATATTTGATGAGTGATAAATGTATATAATTTTTCTGCAGATATCAAACTGTGGAAAGTAAAGTTGGACAAGTGACCAAAGCCGTTACTGATGCCCCAATGTAAGTATACTAAAATTCAATCATTTGAAACTCTTCAGAGTTACCAAAAATTCTATAAATAATGGCTTCACGAGAATTTTCATCTGAAAATATTATTCCAACCTTGTGGGAGGAGAGAGAGAGAGGGGAGAGAGAGTTCACAATATCATCAGTATCTTTTACACTTTGGGAATACAAGAGTCCCCCTTGATGATTGTTATTTCGTTGCAATGCTTCGCGAAAATTCGCTCATTCCATTCAAATAAATATATTTTCTATCGAGCAGTTTATTCACATTCATTTTGCCCTATGATAGTGACAAACTAATTGTCAATGACTTCTGTTTAGCATGATTTCGATTAAGTTTGGCGATCACTGTCTTCCATGTTATTTCCAATTGCATTTGAAAACAAACATTTTGAGTTCAAATTTTGCACACCTGTTCAAAAAAGTTGGAGTTTGTAACGAATACAAAAAATTTCCTCTTTTTTTTTACAAAAAAAAAACATTTTTTTTAAAATTAATTCGGAAACAAGGCATTTCTATTGGTTAAGCCGAAAGGTCTGTGAATGTTACGTATATTCTGAAAATATAATATTAAATGAAACTAGTCAAACGTTTCCTTCCTAGTTATTTTTCAAAGCAATAGACTTTGTATATTCAATTAGAATTATTTCATTCGTTATGACTGTGTTATATCTCTTTAGGAGTGGTTAACTGATACTCGGGACTGGTTTATTCATTTTCGATTTCCTTTGTAGGAGCTACCGGTTCTGTTTGCACATGCGTCGTGTACACGGTTGCCAACTGTTCATATATACAATACAGAGATATGTCAACCATCATGTATGTTGTGTGCAATACCATATCACATCTCTCTTCTCAAGAGCTTTCTTTGTAAATTTCATACCATTCTCTCATGTAGACATTTTTACTTGTATTAAATTACAATTTTCATACTAAAAGAAGTCATATAAACTTTTCCATTTTTTTCCAGTATTGTAAAATAGTTTCACCCTAACACCATTTTTCGTAAAAATAAACATTGAAGTTACATTTATTTGTATAACACTTTCACATTTGATCTTAAACTCATTTGTAAAGTACCTGTACTTAAAATCCACATTTAACTATCTACCTATTTTGTGAGTACTTGTAATAGTGAATTTATAGATCTTCTACCTCTTGATTTAATCTAGTTTTTCTGAAGAATGTTTCAACAATATGTATTGCAGGAGGGAATTTCTATAGATAGTAACTTAAATTTTATTTTAGCAACTTGTTTCAGCTATTGCAACTCTTCTTCTACAGAATTAGTACTCGTTTGGAATCTTCTATCGCTACTATCACTACTTTCTTGTAGATTGTCATCACACTGATAAGTATTCGAGTCGCTGTTAAAGTTTTATGAGAATTTTCATTTCCTATCTGAAAATTTTCTTCTACATCATCCTGAGACATGGCTTCCGCTGTCATACATTGAGAAAAAGGTTCTTGTATAATATTCACTTTAGAGGTGCTAGGTATATTACTACTTCTGTTGTTGAGGTGAGTTCAAACAGCAAATAAAATAAGATAAGAATAAAATAAGAAAATTAAGAATAAGGACAGAAAACGTGTGTTTATACAGATGACTGAAATAAAATAAGAAATAAGAATGAACCAATCAAGTTGCAGCTTTTTTAACAATGACTTTTGTGTTGTGTGAATATCATAATTTCGTTTTGACAGTGACTAGAGTAACTAACCTCCTAATTGTTGATATTTTGAATTTTGATTCTATTACATATAGCAAAGATTACCAGTAAATAATATCCTGAGGTTGTTATTGTAAGGAAAGAAGTTAAAATAATTTCAAGCATGGAACGGTACAGAAAATATTTCGGTCATGCGCATTATCAGTTTCCAAATAAAATAGTGAAAGATGGGATCTTTTGTTGTTATTCTTATTTCTTATTTTATATTATTTCTTGTATTAACGCTTTCATAAAGATCTATGTGTTTATCTTTCTTATTTTGTTTTATTTTATTTCTTATTTCATTTGTTGTTTGAACTCACCTTCAGTTTCCTCATCATTTTTTGTTTCTATAACTCTATAGTTTTTCTCCCTATAATTTTTTGAATTGTATGTGGTATGTAAATGCTACCTCGGTACCAATATGGTTCCACTTTGAAAAAATCTAGTTTTTTCACAAAATCGATTACGATAAACTTCATTTTCTCATAAAAAACGCAGTTGAGTTTTTTGACGGGATTTCGATTTTTCTATCATCAGACGACTCAATTGTAATAAATCGGAACCATAATGGCACACTGAAATGAAAAACTAAAATTTGAATTATCAAAAATTTTGACGTTGCAAATGTCATTTATGTGGTATCATTGAATTCCAAAAATTATGCATGTTTTAGAAATGTAATAATGTAATGTAATAATGTTATTAATAATATACAGGGTGTTTTATTTCAAATTGAAATTTGATATCACTTCCGCCGAAAACAGAAGTGAAAAAAAATCATCTGTAGGTCAAAAAGTGCCGCTCATCATGTATATAGGATATCCCAAATTTCATTCAAAGTCCTTCAAAACTAACGGAGATACTGGTGGTGTACCATGATCATGTGTCACCCCTTATATGTCTCCAACAATTTCACCAATTACCCGTAATAGCTAACTTATCCGTGAGGATACAATTGTTTGTTCACCGCCTTGGTAGTAGTACATTTGACATGTTTTTTATGCACCCTCATACAGGTTTAGGAATAATGTTACATTCACTTGTCGAGTCACTCAAAATGTTGACACGTTCAGTTCATCCAATCCAACTTGCCTCGAAAATTTGTTCCACATTCAGTTGCGCACTGAACTGACAATATATTCCATATGGCTGTGTACCTTAATGCGCGATACGTCATCATTTCCGTGTCAAGATGAAATTCACCTTGCCCTTTCTGATTTCGGGTTTTTTTTGTTCCGTTTAGCATTGCGCACTATGGCAAAGTAGTTGGAAGAACCACTACGAATGCAGGTTTGGCTATGGCCCCCAGCAGCCCTTCTCTTCCGCATCTGTAGTACTTACAGGATATGTCTTTCACTTCAAATCAATACACAGGTTATGAAGTTGATGCACCTGTCTGCTTTGGGACTTGCTCGTGCAGGCGAGCCATGTCTATGGCACGGTTCAGGGCGAGTTTCGCATTAGTAACTGACTCATGATACAAACTCTTTTGAGTCAGGCCACCACATAAACTGATCTCGTATAATCTCATCTTTCGCAGGTCCAAATTCACAATATTTAGCCTTCTGTGTATAATAAACCACTGGCTTTTTAAGGTTAGGAACAAGATCTCGATAATATAGGGCACATCCGTGCGCGGCGTGAGGTGCCGATTCAACAAGCAACTGCATGATCTCGTAGTCTGCAGACAAGGAAAGTATATCTAGGAGTTCCTCATACAAGTCCTGCAGGTCTGTTCCCCCCAAGGTACAAAATAGTATGTAATTTCCGTGCGGGAACCGTTATGCTAGCAGAGCCCAAGTAGCATCCTACCCCTCTCAACCAATGTGGCCATTTTAAATGCGGCCATCCACAGTTGATATTAATGTTTCTACAAGTCGGGTTGATGACGCCATCATTATCATCCAATAAAATCACTTTTCAATTTGAAAATTAATTTTCAATCATAAGGGTTGAAATTTACGCCCCTGGATCTCTAGAAAAGTGGGATTTTTTTAACGGAAAAAACAGAGGATGTTAAAAAGTGAATTCTGAGAATTTGGTTGTGCTAGAGCAGTCATGGGCAAAGTACGGCCCACGGGCCAAATCCGGCCCTTTGGGCTTGTCAATCCGGCCCGCGGCATGGTTTTGAAAACCCCTCATAATTACATGCCATTTAATGTGAAGTGTGAATCAGTCAAACCAGAATTGCAGCTCGAACTAATTGAGTTGCAATGTAACACTGTTGTTGTTGTTGTTACTAGGTTTAATGGGCATCGTTCTAGACATATAACCCAAAGTCAAGTTTATTGCTATCAGTAGGTGTGTGTGTGTGTGTGTATCAGGCTTGTTACTAACTCCCTACGCATTTCTCAGGAGCAGCATGGTTATTCGCGGACCCGTCAACCATGAAACGTGGCAGGAGTCATTCGCCAACACGACAGAGAAATTCTGATAAAGAAAAATCTCTGCCCTGTTGGGGAAGCGAACCCGGGACCTCTAGAGCCACAGGCGGACGCGGAACCACAGCGCCAACTCCCTCGCCAATGTAACACTGAATTGAAGCAAATATTTCTCAATGTTCCTAAAGTTGAGTTCTACAAGGCCCTGTCAAGCTTAAGCTTCCCGAACCTGAAATCTCACGCTCAGAAGATGATTGCAATGTTTGCATCTTTCTATATTTGTGAACAGCTGTTTTCCACCACTAAGCTGCGAAAGAACAGCGTTAGAAACCGATTGACCGACGACCATTTGGCTTCCCTGCTGCGAATCAGCTCATCATCGTTTGAACCAGACTATGAATAACTATTACAATCTCAGTCACATTTTCATCAGTCACATACACCTTCACACACTACTAGAAATTAATAAAAAACTATTCTGAAAACTATCTGAGTTTAGTATTGTCAGTACCTATAGCCTAATTTGTGAATGATGTAAATATAAAGTTTACCATTTATAAAAATATGGTTTTAAATTTTTCCGGCCCGCCTAGATTAATTGTTATTTTATCTGGCCCTCCCCTTAAAAAGTTTGCCCATGTCTGTGCTAGAGGTATTATTTCTTCATAGAATTCAATTTTTTTAGGGATGAAATTTCAACCCACGCGAAGTGGACAGACAGAAGGTCATTGAGAGTAATTTCTGAGCATTTGGTTGTGCTAGAAGAATTAAGTCTTTTCAATTTATTCAATTTTTAGTTATGAGGGTTGAAATTTAAACGTCTGATCCCCTAGCGGAGTCATATGTTTGCATGGGAAAGTGAACAGAGGGTGATTGGAACTAATTTTTGAGAATTTGGTTATGCCAGATGAATTATTTCTTCAATATATTTCATTTTTAATTATAAGGGTTGAAATTTACAAGGGAAAGTATATCCAATTTTCGTAATATTCTTCAATTTCATCTCCAAATTTAAAGGGGGAATTCTATACGTAATTGACAAAATAGTCAGTTAATTATGCTTCTTTATAATATTGCTGTTACGTATCGGGGCAAATATACAATTTTGCCCTGAAAACAGATTTCATAAGAATTTGAAGATTTTTTTCCAGAGGAGAGAAATTCAAAAATTGGATTTCAGGACATTTCTACCTCTTCAAAAAACATTCAAGCAATATACACCTGTGGTCCCCTGGCGAAGTTAGAGTTTTTTCATGAAAAAATGAACAGAGGATGATTGAGAGTGATTTTTGAGAATTTGGTTGTGCTGGAAGAATTATTTCTGCATGATATATCATTTTCAATTATAGAGGCTGCAATTTCCATCCTAAGTCCTTAGAGCTGTGTTGGGAGCACTCCCTGAGAATTTCGTTGTGCTAGAAATTTGATTTCAATCTTGATTTTGATCAAATATTTTCATATTCATATATGCTATCAAATCTTTGAGACATTTGTATCAAGCCAACAATAACAGTTTCCATCGAATATAAACGATTGCTATTGTTTACTGATTTCTTTACATATCATAAAGATGGGAAGAAATTGTCCGTTCCTATTGACCGCTAAATTCACACTGGTCTCATAACCTATCAGTCTTGGGCTGAGAATTCAATCATCATGGCAACTTCATGTCAACTTATTCCAAGAATCGGATAATTTGTGTTTCTGTTCAGCTTATCAGCATTATAATTTCAACTTCAATTTGTGTTTTCGCTAATATTTGGAATTCTACAAATTTGAGAGCCCATTTTGGTGAGTTCAGTTACAAATTATACAACTCAGATCAGAACATTTTATGAATGCAATTTTGTCCCTAGCTTACCACGGTTTGACTACCAAATACTTGAGAAACCCACTGTTCTGTACATATACACTAAAATTCATCTGAATTTCGAGCCTAGTATTACTCATTTTATCAGATGATCTCACTGGCATTAAAAGTCCCGTAACCATCAATTCTCACCGCAAGAAAATAATGTTGACATGTTATATATGGATGTGGATCACGCACTGTATATCAAAATCATTACCTTATCACTTTTTTGCCCACTGCATGGGTAGTCGTAAACTAATTCTCTGCAATGGAAAGATATTGTCTGTTCGTTCGTATATTTTTCCATTACTAACAAGGAGCAGAAATCATGAAATATTTTAGGGAGTCGTGTAATCATTTTGATATAATTCATAATCGTCCGGCGCTTATGACCGATGCTTATGTTGTCCTTGTGTGGTAATTGTCATTGTCTCATAATTGAATGAACTTGTGAATCATTTACTTGTGCTGTCAGATTTCCACACGACATCTTGTAATTTCTGTATTTTTTCTGTCTTGAAATTTGAGATATCGGTTTGCCAAAATTCTAAAGCATATCAATTTTTTTCAGATATCAGAAAACGACTTCAATAATTGGCGGAATAACTGGCAATATAACGAACAAAATTGGGCAAATGCGGCATTCGGAATCTTTCAGATCAATTGAGGAAAAAGTAGGATCTGCCTACGAAAATGTTAAGGTAAGATAGGACTGTGAACGTGTCAGAACCAATAATCGTTTTGAAAGACCAACTATTTCGAAGATCACTTTATGGTTGTTGGTTGTTTGCTTTAAATCAAACGCAAATGCTTTGAAAGGGAAGTTCGAATCTTATATATATATAGATAACCTTGTCAGGATAAAAAAATAAAAAAAATAAATAAAAAATTGTAAAATAAACGAAAGCTATTTGCTTCGATACTATATTCTACACCGTCAGACCCTTATATGGTTATAAACACCTCAATCCAAATAACCTCAGTCATATATGTAATATAATATATATATATATATATATATATATATATATATATATATATATATATATATGAGAGAGAGATTCGTTTTAGTTACACCATTGGTATCGTATGGTACAATATAATATATAATATATATGAGGGTTCTCATCAACAAAAAGAAAAACAGTTGAGAAAATGGTTCTTCGGTGTATGCAGGTCGCCACAAATCAGACCGACCATTATTACCTGAACAGTCATTAGCCAAAGGTCCGACAACTATAATCGACCCGACGGGTGATGGAACGGATCATATCGGCTACAAACGACCGAGAAACTATTTGAAAACTGGCAGAAGTTTTTCAAACAACAGTTGCTAGCACCAAGTAGGAGCAGTAATATTCTTGAAAATACCAACTGAGATGTTGGCGAAACGTCGAAACTCAATACCGACAAACCAACGGATAAACTCCCAAAAAACCAACTTTGCAAATAAGTTTTTCATGAAATCATTTGCACTATATAATCCTTCCGCAGCTAAACTCCATTTTTTTAAAACTCGTAAGTTTCCTACATTTTTAATGGTTTCGGTAGTCAATTAACAGGTGTAACTGACGCATAATGCAGCGATTTTTTCGTTTCTTTTGGTAATTGTTTCCTCAAATTCCTCCTGAACGTTTTTGACCAAGGTGACACTTCAAAATAAAAGCAGTAAGTAGTAAAACAAAATAATTTCAGTTGAAGATTAGCCGTATCATAAGCTTTTGAGCCTAATGACTGTAGGTGAATGCGTAATAAAGTGTTTAGAAGTCTCCTCGATCGAGAACACACATGGTCTATATTATGTGAACTGAATTTTAGGTCAGAATCTCGATGGGTCCCCCAAGAAGCCTCACATTTGGTATAACCAGGTTCTGTGGCTCGTAACTTTTTTTAGTATTTGAGATAAGTCGATTTCTTCTGCACCAGATTGTGAAGTTGACTTTTTCCAAGAGTTCCTCGTTGGTCTTTCCTGATATAGTGACAGTGGTGTCATCAGCGGAAATTACAACTCTGCCACTACTAATATGACATATCAAGTCGTTAATACATATTTGAATATATTTATATCGATCGATTTATCAGCACCAGCTAGGTTCTCCACGGAATCCAAAAATATTTGATCACCTCGACGTTCTATGTCACAAAACGTAATTGACTCGTCATTCACAAACTTGATACCATTACAATTTCTCGCACAGCTATTATGAAATGAATTACAACAATTCATACAACTTATGCCGGTTAATACCTTTTGCATTTTTTACACAATTTATCACAGAGAGCACCTGAAGGTTCGTCTACAGTTGGTGCCGCATAGTTTTTTATCTGTTTGAGAAATACAATTCTTCAAGTCTACTTGAAATACTGAAATAGGTAATTCAACGCATTGTTCGAAAAAAAATTTTGTAAATACTACAAAGAGATATTTTTTAAATTTCTCCCGCTGTTGCAAAATTTGGGAGTTTGTAAATAACACAAGAACAGAAATTCAATACTTTCAAAGCAATATGGTATTTTATAATTTTTTTTAAATGTTGAGAATTGATCACAGATCCAAAATTTTTCAGATCATCAAAAATAAATATTCTGCTCTGAAAAGTAAATTGAATTTACCGTATCGTTTTTACAGAAAGTACCATTCTTTCTTGACATCATTCTACAACAGAAACTTTGTATTGCGATACGCGTTCATTAGTTCCGTGAACGCTTTTAATTCTCATTTCTTTTTTTCAGACGAAAGTGGTTTCACGCTCCAGTTCTCAACAATCTATTGATGAAGTAGCTCGTTCCCGAACAGGATCAGCAGTCAGTAGCCCTACAATTCCCGAGGACAAACCGCTGGCATAAATTTCGGATGTCTATATTCCTAACATTTTGAACAACTGATTAACATTTCGACATGTCAGTATTTCCGGAATGAAGCATTAATAACATCTAACACCTCATGCCTGCAAATAATGATGTCTTCAAGTTTAGATAATGGAAGTGCTTCAGCAATGTTACTCAGGGTACCAGACGTCCTCATACTTTTTCTTTACAAAAAAACATTGGTAACATTGCCATCACAACAGAGGTTTGGTGGGAGTCATATACGATATATTATAATGAGTTGAAAATCTAACTTCAATAACTTTATGTTATGCAGGTTTTCCTGTCATGCTGATCGTCGGCGCTGATAAACTGTCAGTTTGAGTTGTTTTACCGGCCCCCCATTCTTCAACCTATTGTAGTTTTTCCACTTTTTTAATAATGAACTTGTTTTTGGTTTCTGATGTTTTATCAGAAAGGACATCCAATTTCCGACTATTATTTTGCAGATCCTCTTTGGAATATTGCAGTTATTTGAAAGGTGTCATCTCTAAAAATCCAGATTGTGGAAATAAAGATAGATAAAGTTTCTCATGAGCGAATTATGAACTTGTCATTGTCCTTACTTATTCTCAAGCAACTACAATGGCTCTATTGTCACGAATCTTCGATCAAAGAAATGTTTCATGATCATTACAAATTCATGAAAGATTGTACATGCGACAAAATACTTGAACATGTCCCTATATTGAACTGACAGATTTGATATCATTTCACGCTCATAATCATTTTTCAAATTCTGGTCAAATCATTTTCTAGTCGCATTTTGAAACTCTAGAATCAATTCCGAAATTTCATCGACAGAATATCTTCGTACATGAAAAATTAATAAGTTATGCACTATCTTGACCTGATGGTCAAAAACTGGAAATCCTTCTTAGTCCTATTCAATAATTATCAGTTTTCTGATTATCACTCTACTTAGTACTTACCATGAGCTCTTATCAGGTAAATGTGTGAAAGACAAATGTATGTTTGAATTTCGACAAGAATTTCTAAATCCACCGTTTCATATCTCCACGCGTTTTGATTACGAGTAACTGATGCTGGAAAAGTGAGCGCATATTATGGGGCATATATATATATATATATATATATATATATATATATGTAGAAATTGATGTTTTCACGGATATATATATATATATATATATATATATATGTAGAAATTGATGTTTTCACGGATATATACATATATATATATATATATATATATATATATATATATATATACATATATATATAGGATCAGCATGACGCATGACAAGAAAACCCGCTTAAATAATTATCATCATTATTTCTCTTTCAAATGACATGTCAATGTTTACTGAAATCATTATTATGCACCATTCCTGGAAATGAATCATTTATTCGAAAAACATTTCTAAATGCTTTTCATAGCTGTATTTAACATTACACAAATACATTTGTCTACAATTTTAGCAATGTTTCTTGAGATACCAGACCTTTTTCTTCCTTTACCAAAATAACTCTGGTCACATGGCCATCACAGCAGAGGCTGTGCTTCAAGTGATCGAAGACATTTTTATTTATACACAACGAGCGACCCGCCCCGACTTCGCACGGAAAAAAATGGTTATGGTTATCCCTTTTGAGGGATACTATGTAGTGATTTCACTAATTTCTGTCATAAACATTCAATACCAAAAAACTAAAATTGATGAAATATTTTGTAAATCTCAAAATGATCCTCGCCCTTGCACGTAAAAGTTCATGAAATTCAAAAAACCGAACAATGAATACCGTTTCTGTATGGACTTTACAAAGGCCAACCAAGTATCGAAAAAAGATGCTTATCCATTACCATACATCAACAGTATACTCTAGAGGCTGCTTGATGTCAGAGTCCTGAGTTCCATTGATCTCAACGGTGCTTATCACCAAATTCCATTGGATCCTTCCAGTAAAGAAAAGACTGCGTTCACAATTTCAGGAAAAGTCTTATTTCACTTTAATAGATGCCGTTTGGTCTTCATAACGCTCCCGCCACTATGCAGCGTTTTTACTATCTTTGGTGCCGAATTGGAAAACTCTGTTTTCGTGTATTTGGATGATATCATCATAGCTACTAAGGATTTCCTGTCACATCTTGAGGTGTTGCAGAAAGTTTTTGATAGATTATTGGAAGCTGGGTTGACAGTCAACAAATGTGAGTTTGTGAAGAGTGAGCTAAGGTTTTTTGGGTTATATTGTCGATGAGAATGGCCTTAGGACGAACCCACAGGAAGTAGAATCGATGGTGATCTATTCGATCCCGCGGACAGCCAAAGAAGTTTGTCGTTATTTCGTGGTTAGTTGGTATATGCGGTTTATTCCCAATTTTGCCTCTTCAGTGTCGCCCATCACTAAACTTACACGAAAACATAAAAAAAATAATCTGGTCTGATGAAACAGAAGACGTTTCTCTGAGTGAAGGAGATGCTGATTTCAGCTCCCATACTAACACGTCCGGACTTCTCTAGAGAATTTGTTCTACAGTGTGATGCTTCGCAAGTGGAAATGGAGAACATGTAATCGCTTATGCCAGCAGATCCTTGACTTCCTTCGGAAACTAAATCTTCTACCACGAAATTGGAATGTTTGGTGGTTTTGTGGGGAATTCAGAAGTATCGGTGATATATTGAAGGACTTAAATTCGAGGTTATCACGGACCACTTTTCCCTTCTTTGGCTCCACAAGCTTCAAAACCCTTCAGGTCGCTTAGCTAGGTGGGCGCTCCAACTTCAAAATTTTGAAATTCGTCATCGCAAGGGCAAATATATAATGTAGTACCAGATGCTTTGTCAAGAGCGGTAGGATATATTGATATAACCAGTAATGATTACGATGCTTGGTATGAAAAACTAGAGAAAATCCGTTCCAGACCTGAAAAATATCCAAAGTGGTGTGAGCGCGAAGGAAAAATTCAAAAACTTGTTAAGTCAACTTCAACTTCGGATCCCGATCATGATTGGAAACTAGTGGTCCCTAAGAGAGATCAGTTGCAGATAAAGTAATGATGCTCCTACTTCAGGACACTTGGGTTATTTCAAGACAAAAAATCGTGTTGCATCTTTATATTACTGGCCAAATATGAACGTAGATATCGCCAAATACGTGAGGAACTGACGCAGGTTTGCAAATCTCAAAAGCCGGAGCAAAAACTACCATTCGATCAAATGAGTGCACGAATAATATCTCGCCCCTGAGAAGTAATTTGTACTGATCTGATAGGTCCTCTTCCTCTCAGTACGAAGAAAAATCGTTTCATAATCAAATATGTTTTACTTTTTTCTATTAAGTCAGCTACAAGTCAAGCTATAGTAAACCATATGGAGAAAGACATTTGTATGGTTTACGGAGTGCCTGAGCGAATTATTCGCGATAACGGTCGCCAATACGTGAGCAATAATTTTAAAAAGTTAGTTTCTTCGTACGTTTCTCGTATTCAGTTTAATGCACATAATCTATCATCCGCAAGCAAATCCAACGGAAAGGGTCAACCGCGTAGTGAAAACTATGATACGGTCATTCATAAAAGATAATCATCGTACCTGGGATGAAATCTTCATAAATTTGATTTTGCTTTAAGAACATCGGTTCACGAAGTTACAAGATACAGTCCTGCCTACCTCAATTTCGGCCGTGAGTTATATCCATAAAAAAGTCCATACCAAACTAGGGCCTGATGTCCAGAATTCCAATTTAGCAGTAGGGAAGGTTTAGCTGAACACCTTGTAGGTTTGAGAGATTTTGTTAAGTCTAGATTAGCTAGTTCCTACGAAAATAGTGCAAACCGTTATAATCTGAGGAGACGACCGCTTACTCTAGAAGTTGGTCTATAGCACCTGAGTTCGTCAAATGCAAGGTAGACAAAAAAAATTCTCCCAATGTGTATTCGGTTAATGATTTCGATTCGGGTGATGTTCTAGGTAATTGGCATATAAAAGATATCAAGATATATTAATCTAATTGTGTCATTCTCCGGTTGAAATACGCGATTCCGATTGTTGGCTGGATTAGTGGAATTTGTGGAAAGAAGATTCATGATAAAATCTTATCATTCGATCTATGGAGCAGTACGGGCCGAGATATCAGAAAGACTGGGTGAATGGTATTTGTTTTTACCGTTAAGGGATTTTTCACCATTTCACAGTTGAGAGGCGAATTTCATTGGGTTATGGTATTTTCATGAAATCGCCGAGTTTTCTTTGATGAGGATTAGTCTTTAGTATAATCGTATTTAATTAATAGGCCTCAGTTGCGTAGGGATTTTGCACATGAGGCTTTTGTTTGGTACCGTCCCGAATAGTTACATTACATTATTTCGAGACACCGGAGTTTGTGGCAATTTTGGAGATATCAGAACGGAGCATTTTTTTTTGAATTGGAACATCTTCGATATTTTTCATGGTATTTGATCTGCAGAAATTCATCATCCGATACGGGAAAGGGACGTTTGGATCATACATTAGCTGCCCGGAGTTCTCCAACTCAAGGAGATATCGATAAATACCACCAAGTGGATGATATTTTTTTATCATTTTTATATTACGAGTGTACCCATCCACCGATTTTACGTGCAGTATTTTGGAAAAGCCTTGTATTTTTTCTCATATGTTTTGAAGTGTTTTATACAAGTTTTATGTTGCTGTTGTTATTGTTGTTCAGGTATACTTTTGGTCTGAGATAAAGACGTGTTTTGAATATACTTCATCCCAGAACCTCACTCTCAAGAGTCCCTTTTGTTGCTAACCGTATTTATCTTCATACTATATTTGCTCATAATATATAGGTATATTTATACCATTCAACTCTTTCATTTACTCCAACTAGCATATTGTGACAGTTAAGCCATTTCATTTTAGTGATTTCAGTTCCAAGTTTTATGTTTATGTAAATCACTTGGCGCCCTTGATTTTTTTGCACATATCAGAAATACCTACGCCCGACTCCACTGGAATATCAGTCGGTGCATACACCTAAACTGTTCGACCGCCCACTGGTCAAGCTAAAAAGTACGTAATACAAACTAGAAAAGTGTCAAAAATACATAAAATCCGTATTCATAAGGTTGTTAAGTCACTTGATTCATCTGTCAAAAACAATAATAACGCAACTTTTGTTTTCGAAAACTCGAAAAGCCTTTAAAAAAAATTATTTCATCTGAACAAAAAATATCGAAGACAATGAATGGTGTTGATCGTTTTAAGAATAATGTCAGATTAAATGCATGAAGTTCCCATAGAGGCTTCTTCCTAGGAATTCTAGCATACTGTCAGCAGAATATGGGGTCGGTGACAACGTAATCCCTCCCTCCTAAGATGGAAAACATAGTTTCATGGAGTGAAGAATTTTTTCCGTTCCTTTGGTAAGGGTGGCTTGGTGCTGTTCTCTTGAAGGGTAGCAGGAGGCTGGCGTCGAACTATCCGGTGCTTGTACTATGCTTAATGATAACGATACCAAGAATAATTATCATTGTAGCATATATGGGAATTGTCCATGGGTACACTGGGGATAGATGATGATCTCTTGTCAGGAGTGTTAGGCGGTCAGCCCCTCTATGTATTTCGTTCAGCTTGTCCAGAGGGGTGTCCTGTAGTTTCAAGGCTGGCATCTCTTGGGTAGTTGCATGTTGTGGTAGCAGAATATCAGGCAAGAGCAGCGGGTTGCTCTCCTATTTATGTCACATCGTTGACGTATTCTTCTGTAAAATTGCTATATAGTGGGCGTCGTCCACTTGTTCAATGATGTTGGATTCCTGGCTTATTGGCACGGGGTGGCAATTGGACAAGTCACTGTCGATACCAAGAATTTGTAAGGTGCAGTCACTCGTGGACGCTCCTGGTAATAGATTGCAAGGGCAGTAGTGGACATCATGAAGGTCCAGGGTGGTATAATGGTGGTTTGGTTTGGGGTAGGAAATGAATATAGGTGGTATTGGATAGACATATTTGGAAGTACTAGTGGGAGTTTTATCACAAAAACTATCTTATTATTTTTCTGATATGTTCCTATTTCTATGATTTCATAGTATCGAAATGTATTTGTTGAAGCAATCCCAAACAAAAGATTCTCGAAAGCATAATGTCGTGATACGAATATGATCATGGATTCGAGATCTTTTATTTTCGAAACACGCGCTGTGTGCTGTTTAGTGAATGCAATTGCGTTTTCCAGATCAGTCAATATTTGGATCAATAATTGAAGAATAGAGTTGAGTTGTTAGAAGGCTTCCCTCGTTCTTAGAAAATCATTGAAATCATATAGAAAGTTGATAAACCGGGAGCAATTTAATTGATTCTATTTGCCATTACTTGCTGATTATGTTTAACTGTTTTAGTTGTTTCTTCAAAAGTTTGAATTATGTGTTCAGAGAGTGATATTTGATCATTAATATTGGTTATAGTATTTTCCAGTCATGCTCAACTGATTTCAGTTAGATTAGAACATTTATAAGTTTCGTCATATTTAAGGGGTACAGTCTTGATTGGGTATAGCATGGTTAATTTTGTGTAATTTCCAGTTGGGTTGAATATTTCAACGGTAGCTTTTCCATTGGATGCAAATGTTGAAGTTTCGGGGATTATGCACGACAAAATCTTTTGTTTTGGTATGATGATGTTTCCGTTCGAGCAATCAATAGGAATTTTTGTAATAATTTTAGAATTTTTTGGAATCAATTCCTCGAATATTAATGTGGGATTTGAGGTGAAATATTCAATAGTCAAAATGAATTCTTTTCAACAATTTCAAATTATCGATTCCCAAATAATCCATCAAATATATGTTATGGAACTTGTACAAAAATTTTTTTATTTCTTTATCACTTTTGAACTCATTGAATGATGGAATCGTAATTGATGAACTATGATTCGAGGTGTTGAAACAAGTTGAAACTAATAAAGGTTCATTTTGAACGAAATTTCCAAAGTATTGATTGGCAATAATTGTAACCAAAAAGGATCTTGTTGAACCAGTATAATCCACTCCATTTCTGAAGAGCAAAGTACAGTGTTGTTGTGTCCTTATCAACCTTTCATCAAAATTTTGACAATTTTTCATCCATTTTCCCAAGCTCTTGAAATTGTCCGAATTTTACCCGCAAAATCCAAATACCCGCAAAAATACCCACAAAGCTCAGAAATACCGGCAATTCCGGTAATTACCCGACAATCGGCAACGCTGACAGATAAGGTACCTGCATGCACTATCGAATCACCATCCTAGCCAAAGAATGCAATCATGTCTACTGTCTGTAACGGAACGTGCTCGAAGAATATGTGAACCATGGCACCTGGAGAAAAAACTGGATCATCTTCAAGTGACCTTGAGATCGAATGGAATGAACTACCATATTTATATCGGGAGGGTCACAAAAGGAATTGGAAAACTTTTGGGGAAACACAACATTACAACTGTTTTCAAACCCACAGAGATGATACAACAAAGCCTCAGGTCGCCTAAAGACAAAAGAGATCCACTGACAGCAGCAGGGGTTTATCGCAAACCGTGCACCTGTGGGAATAAGGTATAAATCGGTACCACCAAAAGATCATAGATCTATGGCAACTAGGCTAAAGCCCGTATGACACGGACCAGTTTTTCACTCATGAAATAAATCATTTTTTAATTTAACGAATCATTGACAATGAAATGGAAAATTTTCTGTGTAAAAATCTAAAGTTGTGTGACACTAAAACAAGATATCCTGTATTACACGATAGAGTGGAATATGTGTACAGTTCCTCATTCAGAAAATGGATGAAAACATGAATTTCATCCATTTTCTGAATGAGAAACTGTACACATATTCCACAGTATCTTGTAAAACAAGATATCTTGTTTTAGTGTCACACAACATCAGATTTTCACACAGAAAATCATCAATTTTATTGTCAATGATTCGTTATATTAAAAAATGATTCATTTTATGAGTGAAAAACTGGTCCGTGTCATACGGGCTTAAGAGCATGAAAGAAACTGTAGACTAGGGCAAACTGACAATAAGGTCAATAAGTCTGCTATGGCGGAACATTGACGTAATATAACATGGACTGGGTGTCGCTTAACCCTCAAATACAAGTTCTTGCGGCCCGAACCAACTAAGGGCATCTGCGTCATAGTCGTCATCGTCATAATGTGTTACGTCATCAGTAATATGTGTTGCATACTTAGATTCCGTAGGTAATTAGTTCTTTTCTGGTATCCTATTGATTCTTAAATATTCTTCACTAGATTATTGAAAAATATTCAAGAATGGGACCAAATGAAATGATGGTGCATATTGAAAATTTTTAATAGTCAATATTTTCGGGTATTGAATAATATCGCCGCATTCGGGTTCACAATAAATACTTATCTAGGACGGTTCAAAATAGTCACCCACCCAATTATTGTAGATATATTCGAGACGAAATTTCGAACCGTTCCTGAACTGTTTTTGTTGTGAACCCGAATACAACCTATATTTCAATAAACCACTAGGTACCTACAAGATATTTCAGAAATATCAGTGGTGCCTCATAATATTCTTCTATAACAGTTATTCTCAATAACCAATATTTAGTGTTATTCAAGATTCACTAGAATACCTTATGATTCGTATACATAGTATTCCTTGTTCCTCATATATGGATTTTTATCGATATTGGTCATTTTTTCACAACCTTCACTGTAACAACAACAGATCAACAACTCCCTCACTGTGAAACGGATTTTTGGCTATGCAAATATGCAACAAGTGATACATTGTAACGTCGCACTCGTGAGTGGTGACGCAGTTGCCCTTAGTTTAATATGTTCATGCCGTTTTAGGCGTGGGGATCAATCCTCTCACTCTAATGCCCAGTCCATACTATT
>JAVJAQ010002328.1:0-78343 GCA_032362365.1 Zygogramma bicolorata | reverse complement strand
TAAATCACCACTCTTATTATAAGCAATCCTTTAAAAAAAATTCAGTCAAACAAATAAAACATCGTATACTAAGTTTTTCCTCAGACATACAAACTCTCGAAAATTTAAAATAAATGATAAATTACACTCTCTTTTTTTGTGTATGCTATATTCATATAAACATCAAATAATTGTAAATTGATATTGGATATACGAATGGTAATTTCCGAAAAACGTTGAGTACGCTGTGTTTCAACTTCAAATTTGCGAACAGTGAACCGAAATTAATAGCGCACATTATTATTATCAGGAGTTGAAATCACGGGCTGGATTCCTCAAATTTTCGCAGTTTTGCAGAGCAGTTTATATCAAGTTTGCAAGCGGCGTGCAGTGTATTTCTCATGAAAACGTTGGGGGGCGTGGCTTATCCACTCCGGGCGTGAAACTGCAGGATGCGCACTCGTCTAAAAAAAACGAAACTGTGGGACACGAACATCAAAGGGACCGACCGAAACTGAAACTACTGGTTATCCTTTACTGTGCTATTAGTACTATTAGGTCAATGTGGCGGAACCACATAGTTCAGTGGTTCTGTGACGATGATACACGAGTTCTGTCAAAAAACGCTTTGAGTTGACACTTGACAATCTCGACTCTCGTGTTTACGTGTTTTGTGGAAGTTGGAAGTTGTGGACCTAACCCGAGAATCCGAGAGGAGAAAAGAGAATATTAGGTTCCAGATCACGTGATGTCTGGGTGGCTAACACAAGTTCCAACCAATCACACACTCGTTTGCAAAAAATAAACCATAGTTTCTGGGGGGCAGATGGCGTCGTATTGGTTCATTTCGATTCATTTGACATTTCTGACAGTATCTGGAATGCCTAATATTTTCTCGGACATAACACATAACCATATCATAACCTTCGTAAAATTATATTGAAAATGTCAACGTTAGGTAATTATTGTGAGACTACTGGATGCTCCAAATCTGCAAAGTTACAGTGCCCTACGTGTATCAAGTTGGGAATACAAGGTTCTTTCTTCTGTTCACAAGAATGTTTTAAGAGTAACTGGAAATCCCATAAAATCATCCACACATTAGCCAGTGAGTATCAGAAGGAAACTGAGTTATCATACTGACAAAAATTGTATAGGTGAGATAAAGCGATAGAGCTAATCCGCTCTTGAAAATTTTGGTTCGTGTATCGAGCAGCCCCTACTTTTGAACAAATTTTTGATATCAACATCGAGGAGTGTTTCACTTCAGAAATCCGGTGAACAAAACTCAGTAGAAATCTTGTTGAAATCCATGAATTCCATGTTGAAATCCAGAAATCTCATCTTTAATCCTTGAAGGAAAATCTTGATTGGGTGTGCAAATTTTACGGGAGTGAAACACCCCTCGATCAAATTAAATATTTTGAGTCGCTGAACTCAAAGCCAAAGTTAAAACGTTTCGATCTCCCTTGGTTATATTGACTTGTTTTGAGATATTCAGCATTTTGTAATAATTGAATCAGCACACATTTTCTATGAACAAAAAACTTTTTTTGTTATGAAAAAAGTTGAAAAACTGAGATAGGTACACCTATTCCGCTAAGGATTTTGATTCAACTACAATGTGATCCGCTGACAAATGAGAAATGGATGGTAAAAATAAAAAATGAATGGTAATAAAGATTGGAAACGAAATTCATATATCGATTTTACATAACGAACATTACCAAAAGCCACTTAATGTTATTCGTTTATGGGAACAACATGGCCATGTACTCCAGATGTTTATGCAAAAGGTAAAATGTCCTAAGCCAATTAGACGTTTGCCAGAGATGCGCCCATTTCGCTTAACATGACTGAGTTATGTCTTGATGGCTTTGGATTTCCGGTGATTTTGGATATTATACTCTTTTTACTAATATTGTTGAAGGCTTAGCACGATAAGATCCGTCCTAATTCCTTATTAAAATTAATCAGCAGGTTATAAAGGAATCTTAACAAGTAAAATCTAAAATTTGTAAAACATTGAGATACGCCATTTGGACTTAGGACGGCAGTATTGTCCTTCAAAGTTTGGAAGGACATAACCTGCTTCCTTTTTTGAACCAGAAAATCGATAAGCCCGACAACATAACTGTGTGTGTTTACCGATCCTAATAATTTACAGAAAAAAGTGCTGAATGTGCTCTCCATAACTTTGAAGGGCTGTAACTTCAGAGTGAAAGGTGGGCGCTGTGTTTTGACTTCGTATTCAGAGATATTGAATACGTGAGTTGGTATCTGTCATACACAGCAGATATTCAACACTCCACTCCAGAATAATTCGCGAAGCAATAGAAATTGAAAAACGCCCTCAATGCCTCAACAAACGAGACCACTCACAAAGGCTTCCCAATTCCTGGAAACCATTACTATCCCATCGAACAAATTCCTCAATTAATCCTTTTCACACCAGACCTCTATGGGGTCAGACAGTTTCAACGTCGGATTCTCATACAGCCATAAATACCATCCCTATATCAACAAAACCACCGTCTTCACTTTGTCAAGATGAGAGCTGGGGGTTAAGGAGACTTAAAGACTTAAGCCTCGCCACCAAGTCACGAAGAAGTCTTGAGAATGCCTCCAAAGTGGGAGCCGAAACGTCGACAGAAAAACGGATTCCAGATGTTAAAGTAAAAATGCCCTGTATTTGTATATCAACGTATCTGATAATATTTGATATTGTCGAAAGTGCTTTTTTTGTTCTTGTTTATTGTCAAATAAATAATTTCGAATCATCAAGTCAATTTCATATACAGTCCACAAATTGAAGCAAAATAAATAATAAATACGAGACTAGCTAACATTGGTCCAGACGAGCGGATATTTGCGGTTGGTCTTCATTAGAAACAACGAAGAGAACAAGAAAGCGGAATATCAGAAGCCTTACTGGTCATAGTCAGTCATTCACCAATCCCTTACCTCTCAACCAAATTTCGCATTCCTTACTATCCCATTTCCTACCCTTCGAGCTTTGAGGTGAGTTTTTGATTTGTGTCATCACTTGAAATGTCTGAAAACTTGAATGCTTTGAGGGCCAAAAGAGGTCAAATTAAAGGAAGGCTTACTCGATTTCATAACTTTTTACAGTCATTAGATGTGGATAATGAGAATCAGATAGGTCAGTTAGATTTGAGAATTCAGAATATTGAAAACTGTTTGAGTGAATTTAATAAGATTCAAAGTGAGATAGATTCGTTAGATGATAATCATGTCGAAGGTGAAGAAAGAGAAACATTCGAAAACACATATTTTGAATTACTTGCATATGCCAAAAAAGTATCCAACGATTTTCATAGAGTAAATCAAGACGTTCCTCTAGAACGCCAGTCAGTTTCAGATTCTGCTGTTAATCATCTTTTCACTTCGAATACTGTCTCTGTGAAATTGCCTACCCTGAATTTACCAACGTTCAGTGGCAATTATCAAGATTGGCCAGAATTTCGCGACGCATTTAAAGCTTTGGTGGATGAGAATGCTTCACTTGCTCCCATTCAAAAGTTTTATTATTTACGAACTTCTCTTGCTAAGAAAGCATTCGAAGTCATCGAATCAATTCAGGTTTCCTCAATAAATTATAATATAGCTTGGGATTTACTCACTGAACGGTTTGAAAATAAAAATTTGATGATTCACAACCACATAAAGGCAATTTTTGAACATCCATCAATGCAACAAGAATCTTCATCAGAACTTAGACATTTATATGATTCGACCACCAAACATTTGCGTTCTCTGAAATCCTTGGGAGAAAAAACTGACGAATGGGATAGAATTGTGATATTCGTTTTGTGCACCAAATTTGATAACCAGACCAGGCGTGATTGGGAATCTATCAGACAAATTGGTTTACCCTCAATGAAAAATATGAATGATTTCCTCAAAAATAAATGTGAAATTCTAGAAAAACTTGAAGTGGCTAAAACAGAAAAATCAAATCACATCAAAAGGTGCAGTCACAATTTTATGTCTAGTAACACTTCTGTCGTCTGCAGTTTTTGTAATGAATGCCACGTAATATACAACTGTGATTCATTCTTGAAACTTCCAATTGAACAGCGCATTTCCGAATTGAAGAAGAAAAAATTATGTCTGAATTGTCTGAAACCAAATCATTCATCTTGGAATTGTAAATCAAAAAGGTGCATAAAATGTAATAAACCTCATAATTCACTCATTCACATTAACTTTCCGAAATCAAATAACGGAACCGCCAATACTGATATCACTTCACAAGAAACGTCAGGTATGACAAATGGTTCAATGACAAATATTGTTCATTCGAACTCTTTCAACGCTCCTGAAACAACTGAATTGACCAACAGTGAACTTACTGAAAATAAATGCAACGTACAGAGTGAATGTTTCAACAGTTTGGCACATGACACAATTGGACAGGTTTTATTGTCAACTGCTTTAATTCAAGTTGTAGTTGAGGATAAAACGTATACAGCTCGTGCACTTCTGGATAGTGGCTCACAAAGTAATTTTATAACTGAACATTTTTGTAGACAATTAGGCATTGAAAGATTTGAAACGAAGCATTTAGTGAAAGGTGTAGGAAAACTTTCAATGAATTTGAACGAACGAGTCAATATTTCCATTAAATCAATGAACGGAAGTTTTTCTTCCAATGTTGATTGTTTGGTAATCCAAAATATCACAGAAAAATTACCAAGAATCTCTTTTGATAAAAGGTTACTTTCTATTCCAAGAGAGTATTTTCTTGCAGATCCTTCTTTTAATAAATGCGCTGATATTGATATTTTATTGGGAGCACAAATTTTTTGGTCAATTCTGTCTTCAGGTCAGTATAAGTTGGGAAAAAATATGCCAATCCTTCAAAATACTAAATTAGGTTGGGTATTAGCGGGTAATTTTTGTGTATCAAATAATTCCCAATCATCTATCAATCATATTTCCACTGATAGTGATATATTAATTGATAACGAAATTCCTAAGTTTTGGTTGATTGAAAATTTTAAAAATGAGAACAGAATAATGTCAGGAGATGAGAGGTATTGTGAAAATCACTTCAAAGAGACAACTGAGAGAGACGTAGGAACAGGAAGGTTTGTCGTCAATATTCCTTTCAAAGACACGGTTCATCTATTAGGTGATTCGAGAAAAACAGCTCTGAAAAGATTTCATTATTTAGAGAAGAAATTTGAAAGGAACCCATGTTTTCGAAAGGAATATATAAAAACTTTAGAAGAGTATAATATACTACAACATATGTCAGAAATTTCAATTGATCAACCCGATGAAAATGAATATTTTTTACCGCATCATGCTATTTTCAAAAATTCCAGTATCACGACTAAATGTCGTGTCGTTTTTGATGCTTCAGCTAAGACTGACTCTGGTCTCTCTTTGAATGATACACAATATGTAGGTCCTGTTTTACAAAGAGACCTTCTGTCAATTTTATTGAATTTCAGAGCTCACAGATATGTTTTATCTGCAGATATTTCTAAGATGTACAGGATGGTATTGGTTGATCCATCCCAAAGATGTTTTCAAAAAATATTTTGGCGAACTCATCCTAATGAAAAGTTGAAAGTTTTCCAGCTGAACACTGTTACATTTGGCACTTCTTCAGCTCCATATCTTGCAATCAAATGTCTTATGCAATTATCAGAAGAATATAAAGAACGTTTCCCACTCGCATGCAAAGTTATATCGGAGAATTTTTATGTTGATGATTTATTAACGGGGTCCAATTCAGTGTCTGAGCTGTTGAAGATTCAAAGAGATATTTCCATAATTTTATCGAGTGCTGGATTTGAATTGAGAAAATGGTTGTGCAACGATAATAACATTTCAAAACATTTTGTAGTTAATCACGACTTGCAAGCTAATATTTTAGAAATAGGAAGTGATAGTAATAATAAAACTTTAGGTGTATACTGGAATCCTTCTTCAGATGAAATTCAGTATCAATTATGTGATTTTGAAAATGATATTTCGGAAATAAGTAAACGACAAATATTATCAATAATATGCCAAATCTTTGATCCTTTAGGACTCATGGGGCCTGTGATAGTAGTTGCTAAACTTTTTATGCAAGAATTGTGGAAACTGAAAATCAGTTGGGATGAAAATGTTCCTAACAATATTTTTGAAAGTTGGATGGATTTCCAGTCGGAATTAAAACATCTTAATGACATAAGGATTCCCAGACATTCGATTTTCTCTGACAATATAATAATTGAACTTCATGGGTTCTCTGATGCTTCAGAAAAAGCTTATGGATGTTGTATTTTTATAAGATGTATTGATTCTATTGGGAATATTTCTTGCAATTTACTTTGTTCCAAGTCACGAGTTGCTCCTTTGAAGTCCATAAGTATTCCTCGTTTAGAACTATGTGGAGCACTCTTATTAGCAAATTTGGCATATAAGGTAGCTGAATCACTGGGAATTGAATTTACAAAAAAATATTATTGGACTGATTCCAGTATCACTCTAGCCTGGCTTAAAGGAAATCCAACTAAATGGAAATCTTTCGTAGCTAATAGGGTTACTGAAATCAATTCCCTCACAAATGATAGCGACTGGAATTATGTTTCGTCTGAAGAAAACCCAGCAGATATAGTTTCTCGAGGAAAATATCCTGACTCACTCATAAAATGTGAACTGTGGTGGTATGGCCCATCATGGTTACGTGAAGAGAAAATATATTGGAAATTTAAAAATTTCACTTCAGATTCAGTTGTACCAGAACAAAGAACTGTTTCCACCTCATTGATTACTATATCAAGTAACAATATGATCAATAATTTGATCGGGAAATATTCTTCTTTAAATAAATTACAAAGAATACTTTGTTTCATTATGCGTTTCATAAATAATTCACGAAATATCAATAAGCACTTCGGGCCACTGAAAGTTGATGAAATTGAAAAATCATTGATGATATTGGTGAAGAATGTTCAAATTGAAAAATTCCAAAAAGAGTATAGTAATCTTTCATGTGGTAAATCTGTTCGAAAGAAAAGTAAAATTTTGTCACTGAATTGTTTTATTTTCAAAGATGTATTGAGAGTGGGAGGTCGACTAGATAATAATAAAAAGTTGTCCTTTGGAGCTAAACATCAGATTATATTACCAAGTGATCATAAACTTACGTACTTGATCATAGAAAATGAACATAAACGCTTGATGCATTGTGGCGTACAACAATTATTATTTTCTATTAGGCAAAAATTCTGGCCACTATCAGCAAGAAACATCTGTAAAAAAATAATCAGAAATTGTTTAGAATGTATAAAAGCCAAACCTAGAGAAATGAATTATTTGATGGGTAACTTACCTGAGTTTAGAGTGAATTGTACATTTCCGTTTCAAAATGTTGGTATAGATTATGGCGGTCCTTTTACAATAAAAGACAGAAAGCTTCGAGGTTCGAAAATCATCAAATCTTATTTGTGCTTATTCATATGCATGGGTACAAAAGCTGTTCACTTAGAGTTGGTGACAGATCTCACCACCGAAGCTTTTTTTGCGGTGTTAAAGCGATTTATAAGTAGACGAGGAAAACCCTCAAATATATTTACTGACAATGGGTCAAATTTTGTTGGAGCCAATAGTCAACTCGAGACTTTGTATTCATTTTTGAGAAAAGAAAATATGTCGATTTCCAATGAACTGGTTAAGGAACAAATAAAATGGCATTTCATTCCTGCCAGGTCCCCCAACTTTGGTGGAATATGGGAGGCAGGCATAAAAAGTGTGAAATTCCATATGAAAAGAGTTTTAGGAAATAATTTATTCACATATGAGGATTTTTCGACTGTGTTGACACAAATTGAATCGATTCTCAACTCTCGTCCCCTATGTCCTATGACCTCTGATCCCGATGACTTGACTGCCTTAACACCTGCCCATTTCCTGATTGGCAGACCGTTCACCAACCTTCCGGAAATCAATTTACTGGACATTCCCGAAAACAGATTGAAGAGATTTCAACGCCTTCAAAGCATGGTACAGCACTTGTGGATACGCTGGCACAAAGAGTACCTGAATGAGCTCCAAAATCGAGTTAAGTGGAAAGAGAATTCGCAGCAGCTCCTCAAGATTGGGTCATTGGTATTGATGAAGAACGACTCTACTCATACCAGAACATGGCAGCTAGGCAGAATAATATCGCTTCACCCTGGAAATGATGGAGTCGTGCGAGTTGTTGACGTTAGGGTGCAGAATGCTGTTTTCCGTCGAGCCGTAAACAAATTATGCGTTTTGCCGATAGACCAATCGTGACCGATACTTATTTTCTATTTCGTTGAAAGCAATTGTTTCAAGGCGGGCAGTATGTTAAAGTAAAAATGCCCTGTATTTGTATATCAACGTATCTGATAATATTTGATATTGTCGAAAGTGCTTTTTTTGTTCTTGTTTATTGTCAAATAAATAATTTCGAATCATCAAGTCAATTTCATATACAGTCCACAAATTGAAGCAAAATAAATAATAAATACGAGACTAGCTAACACCAGACGCGGTTATATATATATATATATATATATATATATATATATATGTTAGCATGAAGATTCTCACGGACGAAGTATGATGAATTGTGTTTTCGGGTTTCATTCCGTGTTCTGTGGTTTTGATCCTCTGAAGGATAATTGTCACAACGTTTCGGCAAAGTCTCATTTGCCATCTTTGCCATCTTCTAGGTGATGATTGAGTTTCGACCTCCGAACTCGGTCGAGTACGGAGGTTTGGAGGGTTACCCTATATATATATATATATATATATATATATATATATATATATATATATATATATATATATATATATATATATATACATATATATACCCAAAAATTTCAACATTTGGAGAGAAGCTCATTAAATATTCATGAAGTTTGCTTAGACCCCAACTCGCTGAATGATTTTTAATGCACTGTAGCGGACAGATTTACAGAAGGTATATCGTCATCTTTAGATCCTTTACATTTTCTCTCTAATGTTGACATACCTGATAGTTTCTTCTTCTATGAAACAAACCCCGATGAATTGGGAGTAGTTTTCAAGAACATCAAAAACAAAAATTGCAGAGGTGTAGATGATATTTCTGTCGAAATATCCGAAAATCTGTCTCACTCAGCTTTGGTTGCTTTATCACAACTTATTAATCTGTCCTTCCAATCCGGTGACTTTCCGTCGTTCTTAAAGATCTCTCTTATAATCCCTCTTCATAAGGGCCGACCTACTAAGGACTCTTCCAATTACAGGCCGATAACACTTGTTCCAACCCTTGCAAAGATCATAGAAAAACTCGCCAAAATAAGAATTTTATCCTTTTGTAATGCCAATAACATTCTTAGTTCACACCAATTCGGATTCCAAGTAAATGTTCTCTCTACTAGAGAATGCATATTCCCAGTTAAATGCTAGAGAATCGCTTGCTGCAATTTTCTGTGACCTATCGAAGGCATACGACTGTGTCAACCACGAGATACTTCTGAACAAATAAGAAAAGTATGGCTTCAGGGGTAACACCCTTCAGTGGTTCCAATCATATTTATCGGGCCGCAAACAAATAGTTAGAACAACCGAGTGCTCTCCTGAACAGATCATTAAATGTGGTGTGCCTCAAGGTTCGATCCTTGGCCCTATCCTATGTCTGCTCTATATAAATGATTTGGCTCTTATAAATTTGAATGCTACAATCACCCTATTCGCGGATGCCACCACCCCATTATGGCACAATAAGGATATTGCCGCACTGCATGAGACTCATGAGACCATCTATGCAGACATAATCAGAATAGAAGAATGGTATGACTGTAATGAGTTGTCCTTCAACTATCCGCTGCACCCTACCTAAAATCTGCCTTGGTAACGAAATCATAGGAAGAGCAAACGTATAAATTTCTTGGGCTGAACATTGATGACAAACTGAAGTTCAGGGACCATACAATAAATTTAGCAAGAGGTTAGCCTCAGGTTGCTACGCGCTGAGGGTCATCTCCACAGAACTAGGCTTTGCCCATTCAAAAACAGCCTATTTTTCTCTCATAGATTCTCATATCTTTGGAATTGCCTTCTGGGGAGTTTGCTCCAGAGATTTAGTTCAAACGATCTTTGTTCTTCAAAAAAGAGCTGTTCGATAAATGTGCAAAACCGATTCCCGTGTTACATGCAAACCTCTCTTCAGAGCTCATGGTATCTTAACGGTAGTCGCCCGAATGTTTCTGCATTGTAGTAGTTTTTATACAATATAACCAGCTCGCCACTGGCAAGTCCTTGAGACTTCTCCTTAACGGCTGGAACAGAGAGTAGCTGATAATTGAAAACATCAGTAGGAACAGCAGGTTTGCTTTCCAGCCAGGTTTCACAAATGGCAAGAAAGTCAAAATCGAAGTACAACCCTTGAAAGATAGTATGAGGGTCGTTGAATCCATTCATATTCCAAAAAATTATGTTACACTTTGTTGTTGACGGTTGTTGGGAGTTTTTTGAGTTTGGGACTTTTGCTGTGTTTTTGTTCAGGGATGTTTCTTCTTCTCTTTGACGTTCATTTTGGCCGTCACTAGTTTGACTTTCGAACAATTTTTGGAATATTTTTCACATACCTACCTAATTGTAAGATTCATCTCGCCCCTACTCTTGCGATTTTTCAACTCATTGTGAAGGGTAAAAAGGTCTTGTTGCTGCTTGGGGCCTAACTTTGGAATATATTTCAGGAAGTTTATTTCGGTTTTTCAAGATTGTTGTATAATTGTCCCTTGATGAGAATTCTACTTTGATAGGTCTAATTTTTCCTCTACGTTCTTGACCTAACCTGTAGATCTTTTTGATGGAAACTTTCGACGGATTTATTGCTGTTTAATTGATGTCTATTGCAATATTTTCGAAGTCTGGAACCTCTTCAATACCAGTTATTATGATTTTCACGTTACAAACGTCTCTTCTACTCGTAGATTTCGGTGCCAGTTTGTGAATCCTGGATTCGGATATTCCACACCTTTATTGTGTCACGAAGAAGGCAGTTTTTAGGCATGGCCCAGCTCTTCAGATTGACTGACAGTCATTCGATATCTGAAGTTAAGCAACGCCGAGAGCGGTTAGTACTTGGATGGGTGACCATGCAGGGAAATACCGTGTCGAAAGCCCGTACAGCTGCAGCAAAATAGCAGATCATAGCTCGCAGACAATATATCAATGAGCACAAGATATATTGAGAATAAGCCGACGTTAAATAAAGAAATAAAAAAAAGACAGTTTTCAGATCTGTCAGCTAGACAAGTACGTACATTTTATCATTCTGCGTAACAATAAGATTTCTTATGTCGGCCACATTCTGAGTTGATGCACTTAGCTGTTGTAGTATCATCTGGCTACTGGATTCACCGGTATCGGAAAGAATATTCTGGATATCAGATTGGCCATTCATTGCCCTGCCACTGTTCATCATTGTGTCGATGAGAGTGTAAAACAAAACAAGCAAATATCACAAAAAAGATGCGTTTGAAGGAACCACAAAAGTTTTTTATGGGATTTTCGCTAGTCACACAAAAACAAACGAAAACTATTGGCATTCAGATCTTCAACGGTGATTCAAAAATTGATTATCATTCACTGAAGGACACTCCTGAACATATTCGAAAAAAATCCGTTCTATAGGACATTGCTTGGCCTATGATTTCTGAATGAAATCAAATAATCTTGATATTTCTCCGCAGAGAACTTCATGCATTGTTCCCACTCCATAGAAATGGAAGCTGTTGAAATAGACGATGGTGTTTTGGCGGTACTATTCGTTATCTGTGAAAGCTTTCGCTCGACTCACTAGCGACTTTTTGCTATGGGTTTTCTGTAGTTTTGCAGCTATTCTCCGCACTGCTTGCTCAGATGGGTTATCTTGCCGGCTTGATCCCAGTCTCCACACAAGGGTATGCGCCGCTAATGCATTCTGGAGGAGTTAGAGAATATATTTTTCCCTCAACCCCGATAAAAATCTTGAACAGCACCATACATGGCACAGTTAATTTGCCAGATGTCATCCTCATCGATCCAATAGTCTCGATAGTGTAGCGGTGAGCACGTCCGACAATCAACCGGAAGACCGGTGTTCAATTCCCCGCCAGACCACCGCGTTCGAAAATTCTGACTTCTTGGTGTTACCACGTGTACCCACGTGTACCCTTTCCTCTGCCAGTCGCACGGGTGGCATTTCTACCGATATCACATAGCCATGGCCACCAAGATGGTATACATGATAACGGTTTTGAGCGGAAAAGGCATTGTGGGTGTGTCATCATCATAGAGCATCTATCCTCGTTATGTCTCCCTGCATGAGGTCGTTTCTCAATTGGTCGGTCCACTCAAAATGAGATCCATTTCCATTGCAAGGGTTATCACGGAGCTGTACATCGGTTTGGGTCCCACCTCTTTGGCCCTTAACCTTTATCCTCATCCTGGTTAGCATTAGTTGTAGGTCCTTTGCATAGGAAAGTGGTGGCGCTGCTCAGATAAGATCATTATTATAAGTAGGTAGTGTGATGGTGCATGACTGCCTGTAAAGTGGAATTTCAGGGTTCAAACATCATTTTTTAACGTATGCCTCCCCTACACAACTGTTTTCAAGCAAATGAGACAAATGAAGTGCCATGATAAAGTACTGCATTGGACTAGTAGCCGCAAATGAATTAACAAATGAACTTGCAGATGGTGATGATGTCCGAGATGAAACTTATAATCCTTGGCCCCAATTCAACTATACAGGAAAGCTACGCCCTTTTCCCCAAACAACAAAAAGAACTGTTCCATCAAAAATCGGAAGACCAGATTATGCTGATCATCCCCAAGGATTTCCGTTGAGTGAACAAGCTGTGAAAGGCTCTGGTGTAATTAAAATTTTGGATGACGAGGAAATTGAAGGTATGTAATGATTGAAAAAGACCTAATATTAGTACTAAGGCCTCTCCCGATACATACGATAAGTCTTATTGTGTCACCAATTATATATCGATGCGCACACGCACACTCTCGCGCCAATCCAATCACACCCAACGCAGTATCAAAAATATTTCCAAAAATTTCAAATTAAAACCAAATAACTTTTGTTTTTTTTTTCTTTCTTCAATAGTAGGAGGTATGGACCACTGCGTTCTTAGAACATACACCTATTTGTTGTAAACTGTAAAACTGCAATACTGAATTTGAAAAATTTATTTCCGATTTCGAGTGAGCAAAAATTAAAAACCTACCATATGAAAAATAAGTAATTTAAATAAACTGCCATAACATTTTCCATAAGATTTTTCCAAATATTAAGTAAATTTAAGTTCATTATTTTTATTTCGAGACCAAGATTCCTGGAAGAGACTCTTGTTCTCGGAAGTCAAGTCTTGGTCTTGAGAAGATTTATTATGACTTGGTCTCGGTCTTGCTCTTTTATCAAGATCAAAAATATTCTCACACACCAAATCAGATTCAATATTTATTTTCGATGAAGTTATATGTGAGAAGCAGGATGTGACCAGATCATATATCAACCTGTGGTAGAAGTCCTTCATGTCTCAAGTGGAGTGTAGCAGATTTACGATGAAGGAAAGCGTCTCCACAATTTAATATACCATAAGGTGTTAGCATAGTAGTTCAGTACATGTTTCGAACCTTTATATGTATGGCGATCAACTGCGTGAATAGCTGTACCGGGCTCAAATGAAAACTCGCACACAAAAATCCGGAGAGAGTTTGAAAGAATTTGAAGCAGATGTGAGACGCCTCATTCAGCTGGCTTACCCAGAAGCAAGGAGCAGCTAGCAGTGCAGATATTTGTAGATGGACTGAGAGACCCGGAAATTCAAAGAACTCTGCGACTGATGAATTTTAAGAGGAGTAGCGATGCCTTAGTACATTCTCTAGAACTGGAGGCGGCTTTCAACATCTCTAGGTTGAAAGTTCGAGTAGTATCAATAGAATAACTCGAACAACGATTTTTAAAAAGAACATGCTACAGATGTGGAAAACTGGGACATCTTATAAAAAACTGTAAGGTGAAAATGTCGCAGAGGATTTGCTATAGATTTAGAAGGCCGGGGCATTTTATTAAAGATGGCAATGTGAGAATGCCACCAAAATCCAACCCACCTATCAAGATGCCGCCAAGTTTGCAATCCCCTGTGAGGTCAAAGTCACCGAGGGTCATCTGTGTCAACAAGCTAAGAACAACAACCGATGGCCTAACCATTCCTGGAAAATTGAATGAACTAGACGTTGCATCATAGACACCGGTGATACAGTATCTTTGGTACGCAGTGACATCCTTCGGCCAGAAACCGTGAGGCCTGTTTCTTACAACTCCATACTTCGAACAGTCAGTGGTGAAAATGCACCTATTCGAGGGAAGACTGATATTACGCTGATTCTTGGGCGACTCACAATCACAGATACAGTGTACGTCGCGGACATAGAATTTATAAGAAGATTATGAAGTTTGAAGGAGAATTTGTCCATACAACTCCAGGACGGAGAAAGATACCTGCGAAACCGCGATTATCGAAAACTGCGAGAATTACAGTGAATAATGACCCTGAATGCAGCGTCTGACCATCTGATGAATCCATCAACAATTCAATTTTCCCACGAGCCCGGGTGAAGGCAAAACAAGCCATCCCTGTAAGAGCCGCCAGGAGTCGTATCAGAAGTAACAGTGACATCTCCGAGTTGGAAACAGCAGGAAGGGCTGACTTGGTCAAACAGAAAGTCAACATCGGCTAAGTCCATTCGTTTCAAGAAGAGTTCCATTCGCTAAGTGACAAGAGATGGTAGAGCGTATTGACATGATGAAGGTTCGGTACTATCTGAAGGCAAATACAGAGATCGAGTGTGGCTGAAGAACCCTCGTTGTAGGATGAATGATGGTGGTGTACAAGGTTCAACTTAGGCCTAGAACAAAAATGAAGGTCGTACACCTAGAGAAACACAAATGTTACAATGGGAATAACGAGACATTCATTGATCGGGACGATCAAAATTGAGAGGAGGATAATATTGCGGGATCTCGGCTCGGTAGAAAATTCGATACACATCATCGATATTTGACTGGAGGATTCTCCATGGGCGTCCACAGGTATATATGCGAAGGCGATTCATCGCTGCGGCAGATAGTTCTACAGAGTTTCTAGTAGAGAGAGCTTTGGTATTGCTGAGTGCAGAAGTCGAACTGGTTAACTGAATACACCATTTTGCAACCATTTTTTATCACAACCAATATCGATCGTTCTGGGTGCATGGTTTATATGCACGAGCAATGTTCTGGAAAGGAAATATATTTGAAATTATTTTCGCGTCTCCTTTCTAAAATTTTTTCTGAAGGAGCTGTCAGTAACGTTGCATAGTAATTCTCAGTTATTGTTATACCTCTTTCCAGTAAATCTGTAATAATTGCTTCTTGAAAATCCAAATGAATTGAGACTTGAGCTTTTCCTGATCATAGAAATGTACTAAAGTTTCATTCATAGTAACAAAACAAACCTCACACATATGGAAAGCCATCCTTCTATCTCTACACAGAATTTGTAGATTGCTGCTAGTTTGAAAGATAAGCCTGGAAAGTATCACTACTTTTATTCGGGTTTGAAGGCCGTCGTTTTTTGGAATTTCTTCCTGACGTTTCGCTGGCTCGAGTGGCTAGCTTCTTCAGAGGCTCATTCATCTTGAAATTCACTCCGATGACTGGAGATTTTTCCTTCGCAAGTTGTATTTATGCCGATTCAGGTAGTTTTCGGTGCTATTTATTCCATTAGGATTAGGGGAATTGTCATTAATATTGATTACCTTGTTTACCTCATCTGGTTCGGAGAATAATCATCATTATCTGAAGAACTACCTGCAGTTATTATCGATTTTCTTAAAATGGGATTCCATATTCGGTTGAGGTTGACAGCTTCTTCTTTTCTGTTGAAATTATCCGTGTGTTTGTGGATTTCTATTGCCTCCCGTACCTGTCGGCTATGGTATCCCTGGTTGGGTGCAATCAGTTTTGCATTTTCAAACAGAATCCTGTGGTTACCCTCACTAAGTGCGTGTTCCGCCACAGCCGACTTGTCAGTTTGCCCTAGTCTGCAAGGAACATGAGAGAAACTGCAGACTAGGGCAAACTGACAAGGTAATCAATATTAATGACAATTCCCCTAATCCGAATGGAATAATTAGCACCGCAAACTACCTGAATCGGCATAAATACAACTTGCGAAGAAAAAATTCCCAGTCATCGGAGTGAATTTCAAGATGAATGAGCCTCTGAAGAAGCTAGCCACTCGAGCCAGCGAAACGTCAGGAAGAAATTCCAAAAAACGACGGCCTTCAAACCCGAATAAAAGTAGTGATACTGAAAACCTCGGCCGCGAAAGCCTCAACTATTTTGTAAGCCTGGGAAATTATTTTTGATTTGTATACATAATAGATTTTTAGGATAATTTTGTTGGAGGCCTTGTATAGCTCCCAATAAATCGGTGATGATCAGGTTTTATCTGTTCCCAACTCGTGGTATATTTAGTAGCTTGTAGGGTGGCAAGTAGCTATCAATTGTGGATACTGAAACTCTTTGTTGGAATGACATTGATCTCCAAAATGTTAAAAGCATATCTTCGAAATTGCAGTTACTTTTTAACACCTTAGAATACAGAAATTTGTTGATAACTCGGTCCTGAATTTTTTAATTCAATTTCGGTCCTCCTCCACCTTATTTTCCAATTAAAGTCCTCAAATCTGGTTTAACTTTCCAATATGAAACTTTGGATTACCACTTCTAGATTATTTTTTCGTTGCTTTGGTAACGCAACATTTTGTTCATTCACGGAACCGGTCTAGTCTAATCATATATTGTATAAATATATCTTTGTGAAACCACTGAATCGTGGCTAAGAATGACAGTGCCACTAAGTATATAGTTACCCCTCGGTTTTTCATCAATGCTGTTAGTAAAATTCTAAAACATGAATCTCCTTGTTAGTCTAGTCGTCAGGAACCTTCACCTGGAAATAACTCAAGGAGTTTGGATTTCTGGTGCATGGTGTAAGGGCAAGTGTCGAAGACAACATATTCATTTTGCCACCTCCAAATCCCCGTGGAAATTAAATTAATCGTGTTTTGTTGAAAAAATTGAATTTTGACAAATATTTCTGTTCCCCTGCGTTTGAGGAAAACTATTCATTCATACAAAAATGAAGAGGAACACATTGTAGCAATTTGTATTTAATATCGCGTTATATTGTAGCTAAAATTTCATATTCCGCATTAAGATGCTATATCAAGTGACACAGGCATGCATAAGGGGACAAAATCGTCTCTTTATGAGCTGTTTACACCAATGTCAGACGAATATCAACTTGGTGGAACAAAAGTTTACATCATCGGTGGGGGCCACCTGTTACATAAAGTTGTTTGGCTCCGCGGAGAGACATTTGATTCAATTTGTGCTTGTTACATGAAGTTTATCGAAAGACACTACAAACCACATGCTGAAGTTGTGTCAGGTAGGTAGACTCAAAAACCGAGAGACTTCGACCAACACGAAAGCATGCTGCACCTGATACACAGGAAAAAAATTGGTCCAATGAGGCGAACAAAAGTCGTTTTATCTCGGTGCTAAGAGAAAAACTGGAGAATACCAACATTGCTGTTCAGCAGGCCATTCGAGATGCAGACTCGCTAGTAGTTAACACAGCAATCAACCACTCATCCACATTTGATTCTGTAGTCATAGTTGTAGAAGACAACGATTTGCGGGTTATACTGACGACATTATGGGCTGTATATCCCAACATAATCTTTCTTAAACCCGGAAAAGACAAAACTGTGCAGAAAATATGCTCTGTCCAAAGCCTACGACCACAATACATAAAAATGCGACAAAATCTACTTGTTCTTCATGCGATCAGCGGCTGCTCCACAACTTCCGCAATCTTTAAACAAGGGACGGCAAAATTCATAACTGTCTTTCAGAAGAATAAGCGTTTAGAGCAGTACGTTAAAGTTTTTAATGACGAAAATGCTGAGCCTGAACCTGTCGTTGAAGCAGGGCAGCGTTTTCTTTTATCATTGTACGGCGCTAAACCTTGAATTTTTACCGTTACCGTTGCTTTTTGCAATCAATAACTAAAAGCAAAACCAATCTCGCCTTATGACCCAAGCAGCGCGTCAGCATTCTTTGAGAACTCACCATGGAAAACCACCTACAAACTGGGAATAGAAATTTAAATGACAGTGGACTGCTTGTTCCAGTTACGACTTTGCCAGACTCCGCGCCAAAAAATTGCTGAAATTGCATTTCCTGTGAACGCTAAAAGGCTGTGGACCGGCCTGCGGCTTCAGGAAAACTGGATTGAAATGCAGTAACATATGTGGATGCATCAACGGTGACTCCTGCGATAATGCGCAAGACTTGCTTCCTGAAAATAATGATGAAGAAGATGCAGTTCCGATAACTTTTATCGGCCAAATAATAGACGATTTGGATGACGACCAAAAATTTGAATCTGATGAGGAGAGAAGTGACGAATCAGAACCTGAAGATCTTTGAAAACTAGGACCATCGAGAAAGACAAGGCGAAGGAAACTCGATTGAATTCGCTTCGTGAGTTAGACCTGATGGGGAAACCAAAGAGAAAAAAGAACGAATAGGGAATTTCTGAAATTGCGATAAAAAGTACTTACATTTACAGACCCGCTTCATAGAAATTATCAACTTTAAATTGAAGAGAATTTAGTCTCCTTCATTTTTATACGGGTGCACATTTTTCATGAAACTCACGAGAACCGAAATTTGTGCCGAAAAATGAATTTTTTCAACAAAAGGCATTTCGAGATCGCAAAATGAATATTACACCATACACAAGAAATCAAAACTCCTTGTATGTTTTTAGGTGGAATCCTTTTGATTGCTCTGGCGACTGTGCTATGTGAAAAAAATAAAGTTTTGACGAAACACTTGTCTCTTTTTTTCTTCCATAGAAGTTTTGTTTTATTATTTCTTTATTTGAATTAAAATTCAAAAACTTTTCCTCAAATTCTGTCAATACCTAACAGTATTTTCGAAAATTCTTGCTGTTCAAATGAAATGCATAGTTCATCTACTCTATTGCAAACCGATCGTATGTTCAAAAAGAGAACATATTTCAAGATATTGTGTGAAAAAAATCTCCACTATGGTTTCCATCATCGACACTGCCATTGTCCTGTTCTGAACTACAGCCTTGCTGATTGGGTACTATATTCATATCTCTGTCCATAAGTTATTATTATCGATTCAATAATCACTGCTAGTTACACTTCTCAGATTTCTCTTTTACGGAACATTCCTGTAAAATTGCCTTCAACAAACGTTCCAGGTTCCTTGAAAATCCAAGTGAGTGTATTGTAATTTTATTTTCAATATCCCATATTTTTTCAGGAATGAGAGTAGCCTGCAAACTGGGTCGTGAAGTTCTAGACGAAGCTGCCCGAGTTTGCGACGTAGGTATCACCACTGATGAAATAGATCGTGTTGTCCATGAAGCTTGTATCGAAAGAGATTGTTATCCGTCTCCCCTCAATTATTACCAGTTCCCAAAATCTTGTTGTACTTCTGTCAACGAGGTGATCTGTCATGGAATCCCCGATATGAGACCCTTGAAAGATGGAGATTTATGTAATGTAGACATTACCGTATACCATCGGAATTTTCATGGAGACTTAAACGAGACATTTTTCGTCGGAGAAGTTGCTCAGAAGCACAAAAATTTAGTGAAAGTGACTTACGAATGTCTAACAAAGGCCATCGAAATAGTTAAACCTGGTGAAAAGTATAGAGAGATAGGAAACGTTATACAGAAGCATGCACAAGCTCATGGGTATTCTGTGGTGAGGAGCTACTGTGGACATGGTATTCATAGACTGTTTCATACTGCTCCAAATGTACCTCATTACGCTAGTAAGTATTGTTTGCTGTTTGCACAGCTCCGATTTTGTCCCGTATTGATTTTGAGAGAGATATTTTCCTTCCCCTGTTCTTAATAAATCATCATCATGTATGTACTAATAAATCTTCGAGTACTAGAAACCGTGAGTAAATCAAAATTGTTCGATTCATTCACAGGTGATATACGAGGCGTGTTTTTAAAGTAAGTACCGTTTTCAAATTACGCAGCCGCAGCGCTGCGGTCGCCGTTTAACGCATGCGCACAGTGTAGCTACATCTGTTGGGAAGCCACAGACGCCATTACATGACTTAAAAATGCCGCCGACGAAGTTTATGGTCAAAACATTATGAGTGCTGGAATGGTGCGAAAATGGTTCAGAGCTTTTAAAGATGGCCGCACATCATGAACGAAGCGGGCGACCTTCAGTCATTACCGATGATCTGATTCAAAAAGTGGACTGTAAAGTGAAAGAGAACAGACGATTCACGATTTCATCCTTAGCTGAAAAGTTTCCTGCTGAATCACGAAGTGTTCTTTACGAAATTGTGTCCGAACGTTTAAATTATCGGAAACTGTGTTCACGCTGGGTGCCGAAAATGTCTAATCAGGCGGCAAGCTTCTTTGACGACGGCATACTAAAGCTGGTCCCAAGATACGATAAGTGTCTTGATATTATTGGAAATTATGTAGAAAAGTAGAGTAAAGTGTGGTCTTTCAAGTGAATAAAAAGTTTTTTGAAAATATTTACTTGTAGAATTTTTATATCAAAACGGTACTTACTTTAAAAACACGCCTCGTATGTTCACAAATATCTTTTCGGAGTTTTATGTAGTACAATGGGCAGGTTCCACAATAACTAAATGAAAAGTACTCGAAGATATCGAGACAAGAATCTCTAATTTCTCTAATTGAAATGTCTCCATTTACCCCATTATAGTAGTTTATTTGACCACGTTATATAATGTATACATTTATGGCAAGTCACAAATGGAAAATACATGCAGTTTTTTTTGACTTTCTGAAAAAGTGTATGGTTCATACAAGTAAAATTATTATGTAGAAGCAGATAAAAATGTTTAGTAAGATGAGTTGAATTAAATTAAAATTGTGACAATGTTATTCATACAAATAAAATCAACATCTAGGAACACATGAAAAAGTGAGTGAAAAATGAACTAAATTATTAAAACGTACAAGATTTCAATAAAAGTACAATAATGTCAATTTTAAAGCTTAAGTGCCTTGTTAAATTCATATAATCGTTGATGCAGGGTTCAAGTGAATATTTTTTTATGACAGATTTAAATTTTCTGAATTCCAACATTTTGACAGAGTGATGGAGAATATTGTATTGAGTAAGATTTAACGAGTTTCTGGAGCTTACAGCTAGCCTATATCAAGGGGTATTGAACAAATCATCCGATCTAGTATTATAGTTATGAACGTCGAAATTTTCGAAACATGTGTCCGTATTTCCAGCAATACAGTGTAAACATATAGGGTAGGCACAGGCATGATCCCAAGCTGAATGAGAAATTTATGGCAATGGTCTTTTTATCCTAAATTTGACAATGAACGAATAGATTTTTTCTGGCATCTGAAAGCAGCAATTGCATTTGTAGAGTTTCCCCAAAGTGGAATGCCATAAGACAAAACAGTGAAACAAGGAGAAGTAAGATATTCTCATAACACTTGGATTCGTTAATGTTTCAGTCTTCTCAATACGAAAAGAAGACTAGAAGATAATTTGCGGACAACATGATCTATGTGACTGGTCCAGCATAATTTGTCATCAATTATAAAACCCAGAAATGGAACGTTTTCTCCGTTTTCTCCGACGGACTTTAAAAGATCAGTGTATGACGGGCCTGAACAAATAATTATTGAAAGCATTTAGAAGGCGCCATAAAGTGACATAAGTCGTTTATATACACAGTAAATAAAAATGGTCCTAAGATCGAACCTTGAGGTACGCCATGTTCAATTTTTTTGTAATCAGATTAGAGATTATTAAGATCAACACATTGGAATCTGTTTGTAAGATATGAAAGAAAAAGTTCCAAAGTAGTCCCTCTTATGCCATAATAACTTAGCTTTTCGATGAGTATGGAATGTGAAACAGTCAAAGGCCTTAGTCATTTCGCATAACGTCAATGAAGAATGCCTGCCCTGATCAAGGATATATGCCAATATCCGCAGCTTTTAACAAAAAAATAAAATGTAAATAGGGTATGTACTTGTTGAGGACTTTAGTTAATATTCGATTTTAGTCCTGCTGACGTCCTCCACTTTGTTATTACGCTATGAGGTAGAACACGATGAAATTTCCACAAAATTTATTGTCTTCGCGACATGTTTCGATGCACTGTATCTTTTTCAAGCGAATGTATTATAAACAATTATTCTTCGTTGAAAGCTCCTTGAATACATCAGGGCCTACTCTAATTATCCCTGATTCCTAGAATAATACAAATGATGATGATTCCTAAATTATGAAATGATACTGATTCCTAGAATTATACACTGATAATGATTATGATATCTGAACATAGTTACTACTTATTAATTGAATAAGTTCAACAAAGGGGAACTATTGAGATCCAATTGATCATTTAGCGAAAAATTTGAATTTTTCAGTTTATTGATTTCCAAAAATTCTAAGTAATTAAGTCTAATGCCCTTATTTTCAACATGCAGAATTTCGAAATTTTTATCGAAGTCATGGCCTTCCTCCAAAATGTGATTGGCATATGATGAATGAGTTGTTGTCTTTTCATAATTCATACGATGTTCACGTATGCGGATTTTGAATGGTCCACCTGTCTGGCCAATATATACACTTTGGAGCAAGATCCACAAAGATAAGAGTAGCATATAGAACAGATAACACGTTGGGAAGGTTTATCAAGAATAACAAAGATAAAACAATAAAAGATGAAAAATCGGGAGTTTATAAATTGAATTGTGGATCTTGCTCCAAAGTATATATTGGCCAGACAGGTGGACCATTCAAAATCCGCATACGTGAACATCGTATGAATTATGAAAAGAAAACAACTCATTCATCATATGCCAATCACAGTTTGGAGGAAGGCCATGACTTCGATAAAAATTTCGACATTCTGCATGTTGAAAATAAGGGCATTAGACTTAATTACTTAGAATTTTTTGAAACCAATTAACTGAAAAATTCAAATTTTTTGCTAAATGATCAATTGGATCTCAATAGTTCCCCTTTGTTGAACTTATTCAATTAATAAGTAACTATGGTCCGATATCATAATCATTATCAGTGTATAATTCTAGGAATCAGTATCAGTTGTATAATTTCAGGAATTAGCATCATTTCATAATTTAGGAATCATCATCATTTGTATTATTCTAGGAATCAGGGATAATTAAAGTGGGCCCTGATGTATTTAAAGAGCTTTCAACAAAGGATAATTTAGTGTTCATAATACATTCGCTTGAAAAATATACAGTGTATCGAAACATGTCGCGAAGACAATAAATTTTGTGGAAATTTAATCGTGTTCTACCTTATAGCGTAATAACTATGGATTTCCATCAAGTAAAGGCCACCTCAATCCAACACAAAAAAAAACTCCACTTTGGACGAAACATCCATTATTCCAAACATGTTTTTCAACTTGTTAAAGCTGTCATCTTGAAAACTGCATATGTTAAATGACATAAATAACCTTGTAATATTTGTTTTAGAGAACCGAGCTGTAGGTGTGATGAAACCAGGACATTGTTTCACGATAGAACCCATGATATCGGAAGGAACGTGGCGAGATGAGATGTGGCCTGACAAATGGACCGCGGTCACTGCAGATGGCCTCTGGTCAGCTCAATTCGAACAAACACTACTTGTTAATGAAAACGGCTGTGAAATATTAACACGTAGAAGAGAGAAAAATGGCGTACCTCACTTTATGGATAAAATGTAAACGACGAAATCCCTGACATCAGCGAATATATTGTTACTATTATTGCATATAATTTTAATTAGAAAAGTCGTGTATTTCGGAAAGTTTGCAAAATATTAGTTTGACAAATATTTGATATCAATCCAATTGTTATCATATTATGAATTTGATTGTTCGTTGTAATCTTACTCTCGGAAATTTCGTAATTATGATATACTAGCTGACCCATGCCCACTTTTTTGGTCGTTGATTATTTTTGTGATATATTTCTGCAAAATTTGAAGTATGTTGTCCCATACAAAATTTGAACCCGTTTTTCACCCCCTTATAGTCTAAGAGCCAGCTTAAATCTGACAACACATTCTTTACGGTATCTGAAATTTCGTCCAGTGAGACTTCTTTTACCCGGTGAACAAGCAATGGGTACTAGCTCAGCCCGGCCGCGGTAGGTTTGGGATCCCTCAGCAGGTGAGTCTGGTATGAAAAATAAGTAAATTTTTTTTAAGTATTTTACGACGTCTGCCGTTTTGATATGTTATTTATTAAACTATCTTAGGCCAATATTGAAAATGGCTGACAATTTTTCCGGTTGTAACTATCCGGTTTACAGCGAAACATTACCTGCAGTCCGTGCATACGTTTGTGCACTGGTGTAATTTTCACATTCGTAAAATTTATATGACATTAGAATTATATTAATAAATGTAAATAATGTTTGTAAATTTTTTTTTGTTTCTGACGTCTGTTCGACACTTTTCGTGGTAATATATTTTATTACTCGTAATATTCTGAGCAGGTTTAGTGAAAGATTCTGACTTAATAAATTCACTTACAGAAAATGAAAGTCCAATCGTAAAAGGTAATTTTTTTTTTGTGAAAAAATAAAAAATTTCATGGTAAAATTGAAGGTTTGCGCAGTTGTAATAAAGATCAGTTTCAAGAAAGTATTATGAAGAATCTGAAAAACAATTCAAACTATTACAATGAAATGTTGGATAAGCTGCAGAATATTATGAGTAATAAAATATATTACCACGAAAAGTGTCGAACAGACGTCAGAAACAAAAATAAATTACAAATATTCTTTACATTTGACAAAATGGTTGAGGCTTTCGCGGCCGAGGTTATTAGTATAACTACTGCTCTTCGAGCTTGAAGGCCGTCGTTCTTTGGAATTTCTTCCTGACGTTTCGCTAGCGCGAGTGGCCAGCTTCTTCAGAGGCTTATTCATCTCCGATGACTAAACAGTTCGATTTCTCGAGGCGTATTTATATTGATGCAGGTAGTCTGGAGTGTTAATTACTTCTGTCGGGTTCGGGGAATAATCATCATTATTAGTTGCCGCACTACCTGCTGTGATTTCATTAGTTATCTTGATTTCTTCAGAATCGGATTCCAAATTCTGTTTAGAGTCAACGCTTCTTCCTTTCTGTTAAAATTGTCCGCATGTTTTTGGATCTCTATTGCCTCCCGTACCAGTCGGCTATGGTAACCCTGGTTGGGGGCAATCAGTGTTGCATTTTCGAACAGAATCTTGTGGTCGCCCTCACTCAGTGCATGTTCCGCCACCGCCGATTTGTCGGTTTGCCCCAGCTGTTTTTCCGATACAAATGGTGTAACTAAAACGAATCTCTCTCTCTCATATATATATATATATATATATATATATATATATATATATATATATATATATATATATATATATATATATATATATATATATATGTATATATGTTAGCATGAAGATTCTCACGGACGAAGTATGATGAGTTGTTTTTTCGGGTTTCATTCCGTGTTCTGTGGTTTTGATCCCCTGAAGGATAATTGTCACAACGTTTAGGCAAAGTCTCATTTGCCATCTTCTAGGTGATGATTGAGTTTCGTCGACCCGAACCAGTCGAGTTCGGAGGATGAAACTCAATCATCACCTAGAAGATGGCAAATGAGACTTTGCCGAAACGTTGTGACAACTATCCTTCAGAGGATCAAAAGTACAGAACACGGAATGAAATCCGAAAAACAACTCATCATATATATATATATATATATATATATATATATATATATATATATATATATATATATATATATATATATAAACGATAGATGTATTAGTGTCTGTATGATTACCAATTGAATGAAATTATAACGGCATTCAGACAAATCATAAGAATCTAACACCTCCGTCAGTCGAAAACCGCCGAAGGTTCTCGATTGAATAATAACAACTAACAATAGAATTTGAGATGAATGACTTCCGAAATTTGCGATGGAGAACTCAGGGTCTTCGATAGCTCAGTGGTAGAGCATCCGCCTAGAGAACGGAAGGACGTGGGTTCGTCTTGTACTATTTTTTTCAACTCTGTCCAACTTTTAGCAGTGTAAAATATAACAGTGTCATTCGCGAACGCATGAATTTTTCCTTTGGATTTGAGTAAAAAAAGATCGTTTAGATGAATATTGCGTAACAAGGGACCTAAAACTGTACCCTGTGGTACACCATATTTAAAACACAATAGCAAATATATGTCATCGGGGAATATACACAAAAGAATAGTTAGGATTAAATAGTTCTTACATTGAGATAGGATGCATTTCGGGCTCTTCTTTCTTCAGGAGATCAGTCAGCAACTCGATCAGTGAACATCACCACTACTACCCGTTATCCATCCTCCGGTTTATTTTTATTGAATTTTCAAGTTCGAATGAACGTGACAAGTCATTACAATGATTGTTTTCCAAAACATGGACGGGCTCGCAGTGCGAGATGGTGGCCTGATGTTTTTCTAAACATTACTGAACTTGTCGCAAGGTTTTTATAACAAAGTTATTCTCGCCCTGATTTCCCCAATGAAATGATAGCGAGAATAATTAATGATTTTTCCCAAATTTGGGCATTGTATGACAATATTCAGACCTAAAAATTTTATCTTATATGACCTATTAATTTCTTATTGTTTCAAAAATAAAAATTTCGATTGTGATAAAATTATTTTTTATCAATGAACATGAATGATAATTTATGAAAATTCAAAGTGATTATGAATCCTGAGCCAAATGAATATTTGTCTCAAATATTTTTTCATTTTACTTTGAATCACTCTTCAAATCTTCATTGATATATATTAAGGTTGTATCATCAGCAAATAACACCTAATGTCCAGTGATGTTCCATTCTGAAATTGAATTAATAAATACGAGACACAGTAGAGGTTCTAATATGGATCCTTGTGTGACTTCACGAACAATGTTTCCCAATGAAATCTCACACAGTCTTTCAAAATACAATTTCTTTATCATTTGAATAAATTTGTTACCTACCATAAAAATATACCACCTATATTGAATAACTTAGTCAACAAAATCTCATGATCAACATTGTCAAAAGCGTTACAGAGATCTAGCGATAGAAGTCCATATTTACTATTATCATCTAATTCTGATTGAATATTAGAAATCATATCCAATGCTGCACATTCTGTATCGCTAGGTCTCCGAGACCCATATTGATTTGGGTGTAAGTAATTGATAGATTTCAGGAAGTTCAATGATCTTTTATACATTGCTCTTTCGAAAAGAGAGACTGCGTGTTCTCTCTCGCAAAACCCGTTCAAAAAACTTTCTCGAAAAGGCAGTACCGAGTACCTTGAACGCTCTATATTAGATAAAACTTTGATGGCTGTGTACCGCATTTTTTCTTTCTATATTTCGAGCTGTGAACCATGTTTATATCAGTTACGAAATGAAGTTTGGATACAATAGTTCTGTGAGTGGAATTTGGCATTTCCAAGAAGAAACGAACGAAGCCTTCATATTCTGAAAAGAAGAACTACCAGTCTGCATACCAAGAGCAGCTGTAACCAAGGTAAGGGTACGATCTCTTGATACTGAAATTGCAATATTTATACAGTCCACTTTGAATCTCGCCCATGATTTGATCCTTCGAGCCGGATATCTTTTTTTCGCAGTTTTTCTTGCATTATGGTGAATTCATGTTCGTTTTTTGCGTCGCTTCTTTAGCTTCTCAACAATTGCGTTTGAAATCGAACGCGCAACCTTCGCGGTCAGGTCACGCCCACACTCTGAGTCCAATTCATATCGTATTTCCTCTCGCATCGCTGAGCATATTCAAAATTTGGTAAAATTACTTGAACTTCAAAGTAGAATATTTTCACTCTCGGATAAGTAGTTTGAAAATCGCTAATAGTTAATTCAGAAATTCACTTCGAACTGGTGACCTCTCTCCTCTACTCGAGTTGTTTGTAGGTAGGATATTGTTTGTGCCTAGAAATCATACTCGTTTTGAATATAAATTGAACAGTGGTCGAACCGGATTATGGATGTTTTCACTGTGAACGTCTATCTCCAATTTATTTTCTGTCAATGGCGTATACTTGATACAATTTTTCTTCTCTAAAATGTCGGAAAGTAAGAAATGAAAGCAACTCCTAGCACAAAGGAAGACTGAAAAAATTAAACTACGTGAATTGAAGATGATCGCCGATTGTTCTCATAGATAAATCATATTATGCTAATTTCAAATGTATGGCTATTTTGAGCAGCTTCATTATTTCTGTGATATCTACACAGGATGGTGGTGATTTAGATGCTGAAACTGCGATATTAGTTGACTTTCAAAATGACTCATTTCACTTTCAAGCCATTTTTAATCAGTTGTTTGATGATAATAAAAATAACTCTTTGGGGTTAGATACCACTGTTGCTGTTATGAAGCAACAAAATGTTAAACTTCCTCAAATAGACTAATGTAAGAATGTAGGCTTTCACGGCCGGTGTTGAATACATCTCTGGTTTTTCGGGCTTGAGGGCCGTGTAGTGGAATTTTGACTTCCGGAGCTTTCGGCTACATCTGCGGCAGCCATCTTCAGCGGCGTGGTCTTAGTGCGAGTTTTTTTTTACAAGTCGGGACGACTTTCTCTAGCAGGAGTTACAGATGGAATTAATAGAATATAACTGTAGATATGATCATCGTCGCTCTGAGATTCCAGATAAGAGCAGCAAAATAATGGGAAAGGTTGCTACATAACTCCTCCCTCCTTACCTAAGTTCCAAAAATTACGGAATTCTGGAATCATGTTCGATTTGTTGGAAATGGAGATGGACCACAGAATGTTGAAAACATTTACTCGGGCTTATGTAAAACATGCTTTCATCACCTACGGTTTTAGCTCACTAAGATCCAAAATTTTCTTCTAAATTGATTCTTTACATTTTGCTACAATTGCAGCAATATTTATAATGATCATTTTGAACGTTCAATAGCATTTGACGGTAATAGTAACTAAGATGTTGGCGAAACGTCGAAACTCGGTACCGACAAACCAACGGCTAAACTACCAGACAGAGAGCGAAATACGAAATGTATCCGATGTATTTAATTTATTCTCACTCGCAGGCGCGTATACAAGGGTGGTTTTTAACCCCCCCCCCCCATGATCATTCAGTCACATAACATTATAAAATATATTAAAAAATATAAGGGGATATCACAAATTATGATAAATGAATGAAAAATCAATCACAATTTTATTTCACCTTTATTCCCTCTGTAACACTGTGAGATCGCTGAATCAAGTAATTAAATTCAAAATTATTATCAAAATCATAGAATATCTCAGAAGATTATATACTTAGTCTCTGGTATTTCGGGAGAAATTGATTATCACCAACCGTTCTGGAAGAACGTTCGTGACGTTTCCACTTCGATAGACTTACTCATTGAAGCTGATGCATTGATTGTTCGTTATGTTGATGAGAAAAACCAAAATTTAAATTCATTATTTAATTTTTCTGCTGCATTATCTTGTGTTCAATAAGTACATACTTTTCATTCTACTCATATTAATATGTAGTATGATAAATACATGAACGAATATCATTATAAAGGTTTATTTTTAACAAGGCGAATGTTAGTTATCTCTAAAATTTTAAAGTTCATTTTCATTAAAAATTATTGTTTTCCCTACTTTCCAATTTTATTTATGAAAAAACGAAGATCAAACAAATCTGATAAAATGGTGGAAACGCATTTTCTCAGTGATTACCCTCCCTATAAACTTGAGTTGTATACGCGCCTGCTCACTCGTAAACAATCAGGGTAATTATTCAATAATTAATAGATGAATTACAAAATTTACAATATTTGTGAAATGAATTGAGGCCATGAAAAATGAATTCAATTCATGAGAAACAATTCATCGAATTGAAAACAATATAAATTTAAGTTTTGGAAAATAAACTGAATTTGGGTTATTACAAATAGACAAGCCTGAGAATTCTGTCCGACTCTGTATGTCATATCCCACCGAAATGAAAATTCTGCAATGTCCAGAAAATATTGTGGAGAACAAGAAAGGAAACAATATAATGATGTATACAGAAATAAATTATATAAATGAAATTTGTTGAAATAGAATGATTTAATGATTTTCAATAATAGTTTCACACAATTTGTTGTTATACAATTAATACTATGAGATACACAGTCCAGTTAGAATTCAAATTAGTACAGAAATATTTCGCTAATACACTTATTCATATAAGTCATGGGCATAGTGCGTTCATACAGTCAGACAAAAATTTTGCATATTATATTCTATTAATTTTTGTCATTTAAAATGTAATGCTAGAGTAGTTTATACATATTGCGAATATACACAAATGAAAATGCAATATTTTCGTCTATATAAGATTGTAAAGGTTCGTAGTGTATTTATGTATGTTGTTAGGATTGATCTAGGTACTTACTGATCTAGATATTCTTGATAGAAGGATTTATTAGATCATTTACCTTTACGTGAGAAATCTATCATTGGATAAACTCAGAATGTCAACGTTTCTGGTCCCCAATTATACTGAGATTTTCATAGTTAATTTTCAAAGTAGATTCTTGATGGATACCCAAATATAATATGATAATTTCACGTATCATTATAAATATCTGCTTAATAAAAAAATAGTGCAATGAAAAAAAGAAGCTTTTTTGCGATTCAATAAGTCACTGAGTACATTTTATAACGAACATCATTTTAGTTTTGAATCGACTCGAATACGTTTTATATAATGCGATTATTTATATATTTAACATAAAAGCGACTGCAGACGAAACGTTAATTCTTGCGCTTTGAGTGAAGACGTCAATATTGAGGATCACAAGATGGATTTTGAACACCCAGAAATTTTGGATAGAGAAACAAATAAAACCAAATGGACATTTTTAGAAATTACACATATTAATAACGAAGAGCATTCTATGAACAAAAAAATAAATCTTAATAATTTAAACCAAATTTATACATTTCTGCTTGAATATGAGAAAGATAGAAGAAAATCACCTGGTAATCAGAATTTTCCCACATGACATTACATCAAAATTTGACATATACTTCCATATTCTTCAATGTTTTGTCTGTTTGTTTTGTACCAATTTATATTTTATTCTCACGTTATATATATATATATATATATATATATATATATATATATTATATATCCTATAAATTAAAATTATTAGTTTTTTTTCTGTTTTTTTTTTCGAGAAAGATCAAGATTAGTAATCAAGCTAGGTATCAAGCTATAGTATACATTCTGCTCCATATTTTCTGTTTCAGTATTGATTGCAAAGTGTTCTGATGTAAAAATGGGACGAACATGGACGGTCATAAAATTCGAAGAAGAAAATGCTGGTAGAGGCAGATCTTGGATTCATCATGCTACTGGCCTCCTTGCATTGATGAAAAAATGATGACGGCAATAAAAAATCATGAGGCTTTACCCACTGGCTGAGCCATAAGATGGAAGTGTTCAGAAATTTGGTTGCTTTTTTTGAATCATACAATGTCTATTACACAATTGAGAGAAACATTTCAAGCAACAGACTGCAATTTTTGCATAAGTTTCACCTGATGTAAAAACTTTTTGCTGCCTAGCAAATCAACAATGGTACAATGAGTTTTTCATGGAATTTTTAAGCAGATGCCCCCGTATATTTACAGTAAAGTTCAGGCAACACAAAAATAGTAAATGTCACTTTTATCAACATCATTCAATATGTATGTCAGATATCAAATAGTGTTCTCATCAAATACTTCTGATTTTTTTCTTCATCAATATAAGTTATAATAAGTATTACACAGTGCATGTAAAATCCTTTTATTTTTTACCAGGAAGCTACTTAGAAGCACGAAAAAAGGCAAAAGATGCTGAAATTACAAGTGACTTAGACGAAACCGATTTATCATCACGCAAAATACGTAGTAAAAAGCAAATAACTTCATCAGAATCTAGTGATGATGATGAAACCTCCATTACCTTCAATCAGTCTTTTATCAAATAACTCCTCAAGAAACCTCAACCTGCATTAGAAGTACCTGGATCATCTGATCAGTTCCAAAAAATTGGTAAGCCAATGTTTTCATGACATTCTGTCTTGAATGAGTGATTTATGATAGGGAATTGATTCAGAAAATAGCAGATTAATCACAAAAGTAAATCCTGAAAAAAAAAAACAGAATTCAACATATCCAGGAATATTTATTACTATACTGATTCTGATGGAGTGAATAATTTAATCATTCCCTTACAGCTCAGTCACAAGTTTGCTGTTGTTGTCCACTTCATGAAGATATCAATATGTATGAAAACAAAGTTAGGATCAAATAATAATCGAAAACAAACTCTATAGGTCTAGGTGAAGCTTTTCAGAAAATAACGAAGCAGTAACAATTTCTGACATGTTGCCTCTCCAATATAAAAAATGATACAAAGAGTTTGAAGATGGTCCGAGTTGAGTCTGTATCTGAGTTAGTTTCACTGGAAAATTCTGATTCCATTTTCCTCTAATTCAACTTTCCAGTTAACAATAGAGAGGAATTAATTAGAGTAGAAGATAATTTGAATGAATATTCACATTATCAAAAGGAAGTAAGTTATTTGTCTCTTTTCAGTTTCCTTATAGCCTGTTTCGACGATGCAAGTTTGTCGCTGCAACTCCAGAAAATTGCATGTGTTTCGAAAAACTTGCATGAATCACTTTTGGTGCGATAAGTTGCAGCGACTTAGTTATTTAACGTCGTTGAGAACAAGAAAGTAATCGAAGAAGCTATCATGAAATGACTCAGAAGAGCAAAAGAGAGAAAATAAATTTTACCATGAATGTATTGACATGAAATAATTTATTCATTTTTAAGAAATATTAAGTTTTTGTTGGATTTTCCCCATAATTAATTTTTTTATTTTTATTATAATAAAAGTAGTTTATGTAGAAAACAACTCTTGTTTGATTCAGAACTGAAAACATAATTGTTGTATATATGAATATAATCAGTTTTAATAACTTTGGTTTCTTACCAAATATATGAGGCCATTATTTGCAAAACTTGCTATTTGCTCGAAAGGCATTTTTGGGAAATCGAAAAAAACGATTAACGATTTATTAATGTTGCTCAGAGTTTTCAGGATTGGAAGTTAGAAGTTTCCAGCCTAACATATTTACAGATGTTTAGAAAAAAAAATACTGTTTATTGCAAATAACCAGTTTTGCAAATAAATATCTAAAAATAAAACAAACAATATTTAGTTCAATAACGTTTGTTATTGAAGGGATTTATTCACGAAAATAAAACTTTCACATTTTTAATAAAAAGAAAATATTTGAACGAACAAAAAAACTCAAAGGACTCAAACGAAAAAGCAGTCATTCTCGGCATTTTGGCAATTTTCCAAACCATCCACGGTTTCTTCTGGTGAAGCAGTATCTTTCTGCAAGTGTTCTTTGTAAAAATTTTGTTCAGGAAGGCTTCTCCAATTTTCTCCGTAGTGTTTGGAAAGGAGGCCAATAATAGTTCCTTTATCCCCCTTTATTTCTTTTCCCAGTGGTAATTTCTCAGGAGCCATTGAAGAAAGAGAACAATTTTTCTTACAAACGCTTTTAGCTTTTCCAACGTCAATGGAGTAATTGGGTTCACCTTGGACTAGAACATTTTTGTCTTTTTTGTAAAAAATAAACCGCTCTGCCTTATTAAATTCAAAGTGCCATGAACTAGGCATCCGTTTCTTGTAAACAGTTGTAATAGCGTGTTCGTCACGAGGATCAACAGAAATGATTTCATTGGTGGCAGAACAAGCAGCGAGTTTTGCAGGTAAAACGTCAAAACAAAGAGCGAGTTCTGCATATAACTGTAATTTTCTCGACAGTATTTGCATGCTAAAGAGAGGGTTTTGGGAAATTATGATTTTATCATTGGATTCCTCTTTAAAATTGAAATACACTTAGCAAAAGAAACAATTTTTTGTAATATTTTGTCGGTTAGCGAGTTTTGCAAATAATGGCCTCATATAAGGAATATTATCTCGAATAGGTTAACTTATATTTATGAGAAGTTCGTTTCTAACTTTGTTTGTTTTTTTGTAGAGGGTAATCTTTGGAAATTCTTTCACTAACAGAAAGCTACCCTATTTAGGAGTGATATAGGTTCTATTTTATTATAATTAAACAAAACATTCTTTGAGATAATAAGGATATGTTTGTTCTTTTTTTTTTTTCAAAGAAAACTGTACGCCACCAAATTCTTTGTTATATACTATGATTGTAAAAAACAATAAATGATGATGATGATAGTAACGCTGATAGAAACCTGAAACTTGGAGGGGGTGTTCTTTGTATGTCTTAGGCGAAGCTCAAGGAACAACGTGAATCCTAGGTCCAATATGATTAAAATTCTGCATAAACATTATTCGACAGAATAGATGAAAAACGTGTTCATGATTTATTGAAACTCATCGTCTAGAGGGGTAAAAAAATGGGTTTATTACATTTTCCACTTTTATCAAACACTCTCTCGAGAGCGCCCAGAACTACAAGATTTTCATTCATTTTTTGAAACATCAATAGTTTTTGTTGAAATTTTCTCTTCAGGATTCATTTTTGTTTTATATTCAGTAAGGAGAAGTGATTAAATATATTACGCCACTTTCAATTATGAATAGTTTTACTGTCACCCAAATAGAACAAGAACGTCCAATTAATGTGCACTGTATGTATGTACAATTATCCACTGCACGTCCATATAAGATACATGAAACATCCACTGGACGTTCTGTTGAGATCCAGGGACCAGTACTCTGGACATCCAATGGGGGTCCATATAGAACGTCCACTGGACGTACATTGTATGATGAATGGATATCCATCGGACGTACGTTGTATGAAGACTGGATATCCATCGGACGTACATTGTATGATGAATGGATATTCATCGGACGTACATTGTATGAAGAATGGATATCCATCGGACGTACATTGTATGATGAATGGATATCCATTGTACTCAATATGTACGTCCTTCCACACTTGTATAGATTCCAATATTGATTCAATTTTTTTTTCAGATTGTGAGAAGTTAACGAACCAATCATACACCAAAAAATGGTGACTTTCAAGAAGTAGGATGTTCCTTCACCCTATTGGGCTTGTCAAACAAAAAATATTGATGTTCACAGCGCTTGTAGTATATTAATACTATGCTAATTGAAACATATTATATTTTAACATCTTCCAGTGCAAGTTTTTCCCAATTACACCTGAAACAGAACTGCTAAAAGTTTTTCTGACCAGAAGCAGAGAGCCAAGTTGGTATTTAGTTACTTTAGCCAATTTTCCTTCTACAGATGAATTTCCCTCAATAAAATCAGAAGTATCTTCTATGTACTTGAATCCAACTGATCCTAAGGAAATAGAAGAAATCATCAACCAACTAGATCCAAGAAAAGCCTCAGGATTTGATAATATTACCGTAAAAATTGTAAAAGATGTGAAATCAGACCTTGCTCCTTTGATCAGTAAATTGATAAATTTAACGTTCTCAACAGGTACATTGCCGGATAAATCGAAAACTGCCAAAGTGAAACCACTCTTCAAATCAGGAAAAAAGGATGAAATGAAAAATTATCGACCCATTTCGATTTTACCAGTATTTTATAAGATCATTGAAAAATCAGTACATAGTGGACTATCGGAATATCTTGAAAAATCTAATATACTTTATGATGGGCAATACGGATTTCGTAGATCCAGTGATACTGAGTCGGCAGTAATAGACGTTATAACACAATTTCAGCTTGACCTCGATTCAAATTAAACAATGTGGTCTCCTATCACTGGATCTTCGAAAAGCCTTCGATACGGTCGTTCACAAAATTGTATTGAGTATATTATATCAAATTGGGGTAAGGGAAATAGTTCATGCCTGGTTTCAAAATTATTTGTTAGATAGAAAGAAATTTTTTCTACATGGAGAAAAAAAAACCAGTTCACTCAAAACTGTCTTATGTGGTGTTCCTCAAGGATCCATTCTTGGACCGGTTCTTTTTCTCGTGTATGTGAATTCTCTCTTCAATTTCTCCAATTGAGAATTTGACGATACGTCAGTAATATATGGGGCGAATAATAAACATGAAATTAAAGTTGATATGTTAAAAGATCTCCAAAAAATATCATCTTGGTTGATAAGTCACAAACTATCGTTGAGTTTCGAGAAATCTTCATTTATGTTTATCTCTGAAAAATCGACTTAATCACAATCTGACCATCCCATCAAAATAGATAATAAAATCATTAAATATTCTTCTATTGTGAGATTTCTGAGCATATACATAGATGAACATTTGACATGGAGTAAACATCTGGAAATTCTGAGAAAACAGATCTCTCCAATTATAGGAGTACTTTTTAAATTTTCTGCCTTTGAAATATTTGAAATTAATTAATTTTTCTCTGGTATATTCTAGATTTCAATACCTAATTCCGGTTTGGGGATCAGCAACAAAAACTTTATGAAGATCTCTGAAAGCTTTACAAGATAAATTAATTAAATTAATGTATGAATTTGATTATAGAGAACCGACAAAAAATTTGTACAAACCCAATCAACTGTTAGATATATCTTCGATACATACGCTAAAACTCTGCACGTTCATTCAGTTGGTTAGAAATAAATTGAAACATTCTAATCTCATCTTCAAAATTAATAGTGACCAACATGACCATTCAACCAGGTGTTCAAATAATTTATCAACAATGAAATTCAGATCAAACATAGGACAACAATCAATTTATTACAACGGAATAGTGTTATATAATGAATTACCTGATGCAATAAAAAAATTTGGAAAATTCAATTTCAAAGTTAAGTTAAAAAAACATTTATTGCGATAGGTGAAGGACAATTTTATTTTATTTTCATTATTTTTTTTTAATTTCTGTGAAAAGTCTGATTTCATTATCTTACTTGTTTTTTCTCTATTTATTTGATTTATTATTCATTTGTTACTAATTTTTCCTTTTATGAACTTGTAAGTTTCTTGGGAAAAAAAACATCATTCAAACATCATTAACCTGGATTTTGTTGACAGTGTTGACACTGTACTCTAGAAAGTTATTTCCACTTGGACAAGGAAATATAAAGCATAAAACATCACTTTAAGAAGAATAAATGGCAACGAGTAGATACGATTCAGATAACATTGAATATTGGAATGTTATTGAAAACTATTTTATCAGTTACGCATCTTACTTCATATGAATTTAGAGAATTAATTGAAATAAATGTGAAAAATGTTTTTTACTTTTTTTGGCGACACGCTCGGGAGTTACTCCGCTTCCTCAAGCCCCTCGGAAAAAATATTTTAGATATTCTAGTTTTTGTGAGTACTTTCAAAATGTGACACTGGCATGGGTAATTTATCGAAAGTTCTACTAAGTGTTGAGTTTGGCTCGTTCTACTTCTAACTGAATCTTCCCATTTAAAATTACCTTAAACATAATATGATATGGTTTTGAACTTTTTTATTTTCAGGGAAACGATGGAATTCAGTACATATATACCTCCTCAAATAACATTCAGACAACATATGCGATATTATATTCATTACCAAATTTATTGCGACTTATCTGAGTAAATATATATGTACTGTCCATCGCCATAAAGCCATACTGGCTCACTTCAGATTACTACTCAATTTCTGACGTCGTTCCCAAATTCGCTCGAATTCTCGATCTAGATCTGTTCCTTATTGAAGGTTTTCTACTGCTGCAGCTGGATCTGGATCTCGATCTGAATCTCCTCCTGGAATAACTTTCTGGCGATTTAGGAACAGATGGGTTTGGTCTAGGTCTAGATGCACTTGTTGGTCCATTTTGTTTTTTCATGCTTTTCGCTATAACTCGTTTCTGGTGATCCAGCTGTGGAAAAAGATCTGAAACAATTTAAACTCAATTATAATAAATGAAATGGAACTGACCAATATTTGATTGATATCTGTAATGAAAAATAATAGGTATTACAATCGTTTCCATGTTTTTACGAAAAAAAGAGCATACATTGTGGTATCGACCTACAGGAATTATAAGAAATAATAGTGAAATAATAGTTCCGGCGCCTATGCTCAAAATAATCATGGTAGCACTGCAGATTCCATTTTTATAAATGCAGATTCACACGAAAGGGAAGCCCTGTGATGTTCAGAGAACAACGCGTGAATCAAGGGACAGGAGATACAAATTAACATTCACTTTGAATTTCTGAAGTTTGTAAGCCTCAGGAAAAACCTCTCTTGGCAAGGAGTTCCAAACCTTAGCTGGTCTATTGAAAAAAGATCCCTGAGCAAGAGAGGTTCGACAGGTTTCCAAATTCACAATTTACAGTAAATAACCCCGAATTTATATTTACGTCAGGTTTACCCGAATCACAAGATAACAAATTCTCTGCAGACATTGAGTAGTCCCACGGGAATATGTCAACGCCCCAAAAGGCCAGTAATGCAATGAAACAATAAGGCTTCACAAGATCCGTACTCGGAGCAACAAAGAAAATAAAAATATCCATTTTTTCAACAAACAATAGTTGTGATGTTGAAGTGTCAAGCGGCTAGTGAATGAAAAAGTGACACATTTTCATTAGTTTGTTAAATTGCTCTAGTGCCAAATTTAATCGTTACATTTTGTTCACTCTTGCTCGAAGTGGGTAAGTGAAATGAAATATTATTCTCTGCTAACGTCATAAAATTTTCAGGAGTAATTACACAAGTGCGGGTATTTTTCGATACCTACCGGGTATTTACCAGCCCGAAAATGTCCCGCCGGGAATTTATCGCTATAATTGATCTAAAATGTCCTGCTTCATATGGGATTTTTAACATACGATGGAAATTTTCGGGAGTAATTACACAAGTGCTTCAAAATTACCGATTATTTTCCATGAAAGCATGTTGTCTAAAAACTGCATGATTTTATTTTCATATTTTGTCGACAGAGCCCGACTCCGAAGGAGGAGGGCTCTTTTAGCAAAATATGAAAATAATAACCGAATGCAGTTTTTTTACTGACAACATGCTTGAATGGAAAATTATCAGGTTTATTTTGATGCACGAGTGTAATTCGGTAGAATATTTCCGGAGCTAAAACAACGACGTTTAAAATTCAGTATTTATGCCTGTCACGATGACAAATGTACATTTTAACAATCGTAACTATAGATACACGGACCGAGCGGGTATTTTTCGATACCTACCGGGTATTTACCAGCCCGAAAATGTCCCGCCGGGAATTTATCGCTGTAATTGATCGAAAATGTCCCGCTTCATATGGGATTTTCAACATACGAATGGAAATATTCACTAAAATTCTATCTAAGATTAAACATACGGAAAAAAATTCCGATAAATACCATAGTAATGCGTGGAAAAATACGCATTCCATTGGTCGAAAACTGTTGGTGTGAAATTTTCACTATGATGAGATTTACAAAGCTGTATTACTATTTTCTACATTTTTCCAATGCAAATGTTGAAAAATATTGATATTACACTTTTTGGTTGGTTTTTCGACGAATAACAATTTTGACGATTCCAAAACACTCCACTGTCGTTCATTCTCCTACAATGTCGCATCGTGCATCAATTATCTTCATGAACTCGACAGTTCACTTCTAAATTCATCGAAAATAACATTCAGCTGCGAATTCAAACAGCATTTAATGGCTATTCAGTCAGTCTAGTGGAAACCTGAACTATTCTTTTTATTCTTTTCTTTTTCTATGCTTTCTCTCGCTTTCCTATCGTTTTTTCTTCCTTATCTCATCCTTCATAGCTTCTGTCTCTTCTTTTTAACTTCCGTTCCCATATTATACTATTGGGAAGTTAATAATTTTATGCGACGTCTGGCGGAAATATAACGCACTGCTATAATTTCACAAACGAACGGCTTCCATTTTATGTGTGTGAATTTATTGAGTTCTTTGGTGTTGATTTAGGAAATCTCATCTGAAGTTGTAATTTTTTTTTGATTAATAATAACAAACAATCATGGATGCAGACCGCTCAGTGAGGTATAAAGTGTTTGGTGCCGCAACCCTAGGAACCGAAATCCAAAGTTGTCTTTCCACACGTTTCCAAAGAGAAATACATCTTTGTTGGGAAACATTACGGAAAGTGGATTGAAAGAGAAAATAGACAGGTACAAGGCATGGAAAATTAAACTGAAACTGCATAAATCACCACCTAGAGCGGCTTCAGTGTGTTACTTGCATTTCAAGAGAGATGATTTCTTGTTACCTGGTGAGTCTGTTTGTTTATTTTTAGGCGAAGTTATGGCGCATTTCATCATCCATGTAATAAAAGCCTCTTTGGTTCCCTAACACTACACTAAAACTAAAAAATGTCCTGGAACAAATATCATTAGATTTTAAAACACAATGCATATATGTTCACCTCCAATGAATCGTATTGTGCGGCTATTCAAAGCATCATGAACACAGTTATATTAACCTTCACGAGAAAAATTTCATACAATGAAAATATAGCAAAAAAAACACCAAAATCTTGTCTAGCGAGGGCAACTGATGACTGGATTTCAGTTTGGCGCGTTATTTCACAAATGTAAACAAGGTAACAATTTCAAAATGGTGGATATAGTTTAACCACCACCAGCGCCCTCATCGGTCGATATTCTTCCCTATATATTTACTCAATATCAGATCATTCGAAATCGCATTTATTTTCAAACACTGCTTGGCGCTGGTGGAAGAACAGAAACAGTGTGTATAACTGTTATCTGAACCAGTACTGCCATTTATTCACCATGACAAATCTATTTATTTGTTAATATTTGCTCAACATCATATACTAATTATTAGTATCAGTATCATGTATAATATCCCATCATAACAATAATAATTTTTTATTATCCACCATTATAACAAAATGAGTACATCAGACTACTCATTCAGTTATAATGGTGGATAATAAAAAATTATTATTATTATATTATGAACCAATTAATTGATTTTCTAGTTTTTTCGCACTGGTAGATACACAAAATAATTACCATGAGATATTTCGAGAGCATTCTTTGCTGCATTCATCTCGGCCTGTTGAATACTGTGTCCTACAGCACTAGCTAATCTTCTTCCTCTGAAATAAACTGCAACTGTGTAGACCCGAGTATTTGTAGGACCTTTGCACTCAATAACTCTGAAAATATCGAAACTGGATTCAGCATATGAGTTCTACAGAAAAGCTCTGTGGATCTATCTGGATTCGTTCATTTCTAACTCACTTATAAATTGGTATGTCCGGTTCACCACCATCCATAGTACGGAGTGTCAAGCAACATTGCTGTAACTTGGATTTCGGATCGTTCCAATCTTGATTCATGATGAAATCCTGTAACCTTGGAAAGAGGGTAACGTGACAAAAAGCCTCACAAAATTCCATGCCCTGGAAAAATATCGAAAATCAAATTATGAACTTCAATGGTATTGCTAACAAAATATGTTACCTGATCAACATATAGAGCTCCAATGAATGCCTCCAGTAAATCTGCCCTATCCTTAGTCTTCAATTCAGCCTTCGGGTTATTATATACAGCATATTTAGCCATGTCTAGATCATCACATACAACGGCTTGAGTTCGGTTATTGACAAGAGAACTCCTCAATAGCTGAAAATTCAATGTTAGTTCCCTCATCTTAGTTATCATTACTTAGGAATAAATGAAGTAATAATAATGATGAATGACAGCTGGAAAAGCAGGGTTAGCCAAGAATCATTTTTTAATCTCGTTGAGTTCATTGGTTTCATGATGGTATCTTTCTCAGATACATTTTATAAATTTCAAACTACAAATCGCAGCCCGAAATTCAGTGGAATTTTAGAGTTTTTTACCAAATATATAACGATGGGTAATAGCGGGTATTCACTCTGTTATTTGGAGAAAAACTCTACCGAGCTTTCGTAAACGTTTATTATTGTCTTTTTCGAGGCTGAAATATACACATTATGGTCGAAAAACTTATTCATAATATCAATGCTGTGAAATTACTGCAAAATGAGTTGAATGAAGGAACTCAATATAATATCCAAAATAGCATGCATTTTCAATGAAAAGCTTACGGACACTGAATAACAGAATTTCTGGGAGGGCATGATTTTTTTAATTGAATTGAATAAGAATAAATATATTTTACTTAATTGATCTGTCGGTTTTCTAATCAAAGTATTGTTTTCATGTTTGATTTCTGAAAACGATCTTCTAGTGAAGTTTTTTATTTTCAATGTAGTCTACAGTTACAGTTATTCTAGATTGCAAAGTTTAACTTGGTTGACTGACGTATTTTTGTGGCAAGCAATGCAAGGTATACTATAGACTACATTTGATCACAATAACGGGGATTGTTCATCTTTCAATTTAGACTATATTTTATTGATGGTAATAACATTATTCCGTTGTGCAATTTTTTTATCAGATTCTTGTCTGAAATCATTCAACATTATAGAGGATATGAAATTGCATGTTCCGACTGTCATAGAACATATGTAGACCAGAACAAGGGACGTGTGACCAGTAGAGTATATGAACATCAAATAGCTGTCCGCAAGTCAGATCTATCCTCACCCCTTTCTGAGCAACATCGAAAGACAGGTCACAATTGAGTCTTTGCAAACACCAAGACCATCGCCACAGCGAAAACCAAGCTCAGACGATTTGGGAGGCCATCGAAATCGAGAAGCTACTTTCTTGATTCCAGCTACCTGAAAATCTCCAATTTTCCGATGTCCAGTGTCCGTCAAGAACTCCGGTGAGCATCATAAAATGGCAAATTTACAAAATTCCACGAAAAAACCTTTACCTGAATCGACAGCCGCAATCAAGAAAGCGAGGCGACTTCCCGAATAAACTGGACGATCTAGTCGAAAGCGAACGAGTTCTAGAAGGATCTTTCCTATTCGAACAGGGTAGGAATGCATTTTTTTTAGATGCAGATTCACACGAAAGGGGGGCCCTGTGATGTTCAAAGAACACCGCGTTAATCAAGGGACAGGAGATACGAATTAATATTCACTTTGAATTTCTGAAGTTTGTAAGCCTCAGGAAAAACCTCTCTTGGCAAGGAGTTCCAAACCTTAGTTGTTCTATCGAAAAAAGATCCCTGAGCAAGAGAGGTTCGACAGGTTTCCAAATTCACAACCAAGGGGGGGGGGGGGGAATTCTGTACTCGAGTCATCCGTGTAGATATTGCCAAGCGGGGAACGATTGATAACAATTCGGAAGAGCATCGACCGTGAAAGTATCTATAGAAGAGAGACAAGTCTCCGATCCTTCCACGATGTTCCAATGAAGTGAGCGAGTCTGTGAGCGAAGAATCACCAACAAGACGAATTGACATTCTCTGAATGGAATCGAGAAGCCTCAATGAATGTTTTGGTGCCAAACTCCACACATAAAAACTGTATTCTATGACAGGTCGTATTTGAGCCTTGTAGATCGGTAGAAGCTGACGAGAAGTGAAGTATTTCTTCACACGAAATAGAAATCCAAGTTTCTGGGAAGCACTTTCAGCGATCGATCTCACATGGTTTTCCCATGAGAGGTTATCACTGATCGTAATTCCTAACATCGAGATATTTGATTTTGTAGGAATAGTTACTCCTGACATCTGAATACTAGACGATGATAGATAGGCTTTCCTTGAGAAGAGACATGCCTGGGTTTTCCTAGCAATTGAGATATTGGCCATTGCTCCGTGTACGTCATCGGGAGTGAGTAGTGCTCAGGGGTCCGGGGCCAGCACATCATTTACGGAGCTGTCATGTAAAGTGTGTCTGCCCCCATCAGCAAATGATTTAATGACTCAGGGCACAGTCATTTTTTAGTAGGTTATACGCCGAAATTTTCCTGAGTGGTCCTCTCTCCAACTGGATCTACTGATGTTTGAAGATTTCTGCCAGTTCTTAAACTGCTTCTAGTTCGTAGGTTGTAGCGAGAAGGTTCCTGATAGTTGTTATCGTCGTCGAGTTAACGTAAATCCGATATAAGGATATGAATATCTATAATAGTATATTATGCAACGATCGTGTAATGATGGTTATTAATATATGAGCATAAACCGGGATACGAAACGAGCCGAAGGTGAGTTTCGTATGGTTTATGCGAGTGTATTAATAACCATTACATGAGAGTTGCATACGCTATTTTATCTACACCCAATAAATAATGAAGAATTAAAAATATTATAATATTAGGTATTTATATTGAACACAATAATAGTGGGTAATCAATCGTATTTCTTTGAAAAATTCTACAGAATTATAATTAATGATATAACCACCGAAAATGCAACAATGAGCAGAAAAAAAAATGAAAAAAAGTCTTCGCCGAGGTCTGGAATTGAACCCGGGACGTTTGTGATCACTGCCCGCGCCGCTGATCATTCGGCCATGAAGCACATTCGACTTGAACGAAAATAACAACAAATCTGTTGCATTTGTCAAATGAAAAATATAATCCTTTCGATTGTATTTTTTTCTTGTCTAAGACATCTTTGGAGGAGTCGCTGGTAATTCTTCTATATCACTGCTATAAGACATTTTCATTCGATTATCGAAAATTGACTGAATTCTTCAAAAATTCAATACCTACTGATTTTGACTTGACAAATGTCAAAATGCAAAGCTTGCACATCATGCTTGATTGAAAAATAATGGGTTTCTATTGGTTGAAAATCTGTATCGTAATGAAAATCTGTATCGTAATGGATTTCATTATGAAACGGGTGGTGGGCATATAAATGTATTATTAGAGTACGGGTGTAGATAAATATATATGTTCAATTTTCCGATATTTTTATCGAATTCAATATTATGGAGGGTCTATATTATCATTAGTGCAAAATGTAACTTGCTATAGGAAGGTTCAGGAAGAATAATTTGGAACAGAGTATACGCAAATGGCTCATGTGCCATTACTTCGAAAGGACAATTGATATCGCAGTCCTACTTAATAATTATTAACAAATACAGAGTAAAACTAAAATCGTCATAGTGATCTCTAAATCCAACGAATATCATCAGAGAAGAAAAAAAACAAATCATTTTATTTTGGTGTGAGTTGGAATTTAATTGCTATCTGATATCAGTATATTCTTCAAAATTAGCGGAGTTCTGGAGAAAAAATTATCACTATGTAGTATTCAGTTGAAAGTCCTTAAAAAGCGGTTCTGACTGAAGAAGTTCGAGTTTTCCGTTCCCTTTGTAAACTGCATAATAATAATAAGTTCAATGGAGGGATGAAAATCTTCCAGAAACAATATACTCTAATTTTTTTATAAAAGCACTAAGTTACAAGTTGAATTAGACTGAAATGAAAAAATGTGTAAGAAATAAGTCAACTATCCTCATTCGGAGATTGAAATCGATGTGGATGAACTATGGGTATTCAAATGTTTTTCTTACCGATAAATGTCCTTCATGATGTTCTGGGAAGAACTTGTACAAATAATTCGAGGCAATGAGTTGTAACACAGTATCTCCCAAAAACTCCAATCTCTGATTAGATCCCATTGTGAGGTTGGTATAACCGACACTTCTATCGGTGAAGGCTCTAGCTAATAATCTGATGTGCTTGAATTCAACATTGATCGATTGTTCAAACTTGACTAAATTCTGCAGTAACTCGAAATTTTTTATCCACTGCCGATCTCCCAAAGGCTCCTGTTCTTGTAAGGGATGTGCAGGAATGTTCACCCAAACTTCATGAAGATCTGGACTGTTATGGAAATACGTTGACGCGAATACTTTATCTGCAACCTGAAATTATTAATTAATTATATATCAGCTGACCATAATCGAATAAGAGAATTATAGTTGAATAAAGTCGGATCTGAAAATATCAAATTATCAAGGTATGATTTGAAAAGGGGAACATTGGAAGGGAGGATATTGTTGAATGAAATGACTTCCTAAGGAGAGATAATCAGTTCAGAATATATAGATTTCCAATGAGTTGACTGATATTATACAAAATTAGTAATATTTCTAGCTATAATATGCCTAATACCCTCCTCTGCTGCTCTTCACAAACAAAAATGGTTTTATTTATAGTATTATTGATTGAAATGAAAGAGAAATGAGAACCTCCCTCAGCTAGCAGCTAAATCTCAGGCTAGCTGACCTACTGAATTACGATGACCCGATATTAAGTACATAAGACCCAAGAACTAACTCCATTACGATGTTCAGATTCGTACTCTGAACGGTCGAAATATTGAATAAATATTACATACATATTATACTTCCAAATCTCGGGAAAAAAATCATCTGATTTCAGAAGAACAATTTGGATTCAGAAAAAAAATTTCTACTCAGGATGGCATTTGTCATTTAACTTATAATATATATCAACATCTTGATAATCAATATTCAGTTTTGGCTATTATTTTGGACCTAGCTAAAGCTTTCGATACGGTTGAGCATAACCGGCTATTAGTAAAATTGGCAAATATTGGATTTCGTGGCAAGGTTCATAAGCTCCTCGAAAATTATTTAGAAAATAGAATTCAATATGTTGAAATTGATGAAGCTAGAAGTGAAGAGAAAATCTTTTAATTCGGTGTAGCGCAGGGAACCGTTTTAGGGCCACTTCTATTTAATATTTATCTCAACGACCTTTTTAATATTGACACTGTAGGTGAAATTCATAGTTTCGCAGATGATACTGTCATATTATACGGGGAAAAAAACTGGAATGAATTACAAACCAAAACTACATTAGATTTTGAAAAGATTAAAAATTGGTTTGATTATAACTTACAGTAAATTTTGAGAAAACAAAATATGTCCCATTCTCATTTTATAATATTTCCCTACCGGACTTAGGATCACTAATACATGATAATACAAGCATTGAAAAAACTGATAGTATCAAGTACTTGGGAGTTATAATTGACAAACATCTGAAATGGGACAAACACATAGCGTTCCTTTTGAAGAAATTACGAAGTTTACTATCAAAATTCAAGTATCTCAAAACATTTATGAGCGTAAAAACCCTTAACATTCTTTATTTTTCATTAATACAGTCCCAATTGAATTATGGGATTCTGGCTTGGGGAGGGGTCATGAAATCCTACATTAGAAATCTTGAAGTTCTTCAGAAACGGTTTTTGAAAATAATATATAATAAGTCTTATTTGTATCCAAGTGAAAATCTGTACATAGAAACACATAAAATGGACATAAGACAATTATTCGGATATAATATCATGATTTATATCCATAAACACAAATTGAATATAAAATTCAATAATCATATTTATAATACAAGGAATAAAAATAATGTGACATTGAAAAATAGAGTTAAAACAACAATGTCTCAAAGTTATTTCCTAATTATAAACATGTAATGTTTCTTGGGATAATAAATAACTTACTTACTTAATCTGCCGAGTAATGATAGTGGCATTAGTATAAATGGAGTAATAATAAATATTATAGTTATTGATAAGAATATTTGGATTTCAACTTACATCGATTCCACCATCCAAGAATAGAGATCCCATCAACGCTTCGAAGCAGTTTGCCATTGCGTGTCTCAATTCAAGATCGTGACATAAATCTGAACCATGAGCATACAGCATAAACTGATCTAGTTTCAAAATTCCAGCCAATACAGACAGATGCTGATTTTGAACTATAGCTGCTCGGTACGTGGCGAGACCACCTTCTTCTAAATCCGGAAACGAGTAAAATAAGTGAATAGAAGAGAGAAACTCGACTACTGCGTCTCCAAGAAATTCCAAACGTTCATTGTGGGTGATGTTCGACTCAGTTTCATGTTGTTTTCCGAACCTAGACATTATGTTTATCAGCGTGTTGATACCTGTGAAAAAAAAAAGTGCAAAACAGTGAGTATAGATTTTTCATTCCCGTTTGTCAGTTAACCCATCTTCCAAAAATTACTTCGGAACGGCGAGACAGGTCATCCGATTAATAGCCATAGTTCAGAAAATGAAGCTAAAAAAATTGTGAAACCTCGCAATATTTTCGTCCAGCACCGATTTTTACACAAATTTGGGATTAGGCTTATTACACCCTGTAGTTCATTTTCTATATTGTGCCGTTGTACGCTTTTTGTTTTTTTTGGGGTGAAACAACAACATAGCAAATGGGCCAATGAGATGTCACGTTTCAAGAGTTTTATGAATTGTGTCGTGCACGAATCTACCGGGTTTCAGTATCACTACTTTTATTCGGGTTTGAAAGCCGTCGTTTTTTGGAATTTCTTCCTGACGTTTCGCTGGCTCGAGTGGCTAGCTTCTTCAGAGGTTCATTCATCTTGGAATTCACTCCGATGACTGGAGATTGTTTCTTCGCAAGTTGTATTTATGCCGATTCAGGTAGTTTGCGGTGCTGATTATTCCATTCGGATTCGGGGAATTGTCATTAATATTGATTACCTTGTTTACTTCCTGTGGGTTCGGAGAATAATCATCATTAATATCTGAAGAACTACCTGCAGTTATTATCGATTTTCTTAAGAAAATCGATAATAATCGATAATTTTCTTAAGAAAATCGATAATAACTGCAGGTAGTTCTTCAGATATTAATGATGATTATTCTCCGAACCCACAGGAAGTAAACAAGGTAATCAATATTAATGACAATTCCCCGAATCCGAATGGAATAATCAGCACCGCAAACTACCTGAATCGGCATAAATACAACTTGCGAAGAAACAATCTCCAGTCATCGGAGTGAATTCCAAGATGAATGAACCTTTGAAGAAGCTAGCCACTCGAGCCAGCGAAACGTCAGGAAGAAATTCCAAAAAACGACGGCCTTCAAACCCGAATAAAAGTAGTGATACTGAAAACCTCGGCCGCGAAAGCCTAAACTATTTCTACCGGGTTTTCTCTCCATATCGACTGAGAAATGGGAAAGGAGTAAGTTGACCTGTTACCGCCTTCGATCGTACAAACTGATAGAATGAAAATATTCGAAAAATGAGGAATTCATTGTCTCAAAAACTTTTGTTAGCTACGCCATGATAATAGCTAAAGAATTGACTCACCTCTTTTCCTTGTATTCATATAGTGGATCCTCCTGTCACCGTATTCTGGTTGACGTATGCCACAGTTGGTTAAGCTATTTCTGGCATGATCTGGATTTGTTCCGAAATTTTCTCGGTATGAAGGATGAGTGAGAGCCAACTGTAGGAGTGCTCGATTTTCGAATTTGTATCCAATTGATTCTTCCAACACATTCAGGGAACGATGGAAACGTAAATGGCAGACCAACACTGGGATCAACATCGCATGCTAAAATTTCAAGTGAAATAATAATACAAATATAAAAGACATATTATTCATGGAGAATAAAAGAAAATTGAGCGATTCAGACGAAGTTTCCTGTTAGTCACGACTTAATTTTGTAATAATTATACATGAACTGTGCTATTTAGTTATTGGTATTGAAAGTAGATACACAAGGCGCAATTTCCATTGAAAATCACTGTGAAACAAAGCGTTTGATAAATGGTTTTTATAACTGCATTTTAAGTTACCACAAGCTGATGAAATATATATATATATATATATATATATAGATTTCAAAATTTCGAATCTTATATATCAAATCATATATTAAATCATACATGAATGTGCTAATAAAGCATCCACCATAATTCAAGAAATAAACCACATCTAATTTAGGCGAGTATTACGTAACTGTTGATTCTCAATTTAATTATCTATGGTGAACTTACCGAATAGTTGATTGATTCTCAAGCTATAAGATTATGTGATGTTTTCCTTCATCCAATAACAAATCAAAATTATGAGTAAAAAATGGTTGTGACTGCAGTTGTAGGTGAATTAGGTATCAACACTGAATACATATAGTGATCAAATATGTTAAACGAAATCCATCAAAGTGGAGTTAGTTCAGTGATATTCTAAACCTAAAGAGTCGGTTGAGTTGAAAAAAATTTGAATCCGAATATACAACTGTCCCACAGAGAGAATACGAACAATTTGACGAATACCTTTGATACATTCTGAATCTTTATATGGAATTCACCAGTGTGGAGGCATGAACAGTTTTTTCAAAGCCTTTTTCACTTAATTCGGGAGAACATCCATATTGAGAAATTTTCGACAAAGCTGATGATAGGGTTTTGACAATCGCGATGGAAGTACAACTTGGCACGGTAATTGGTTTCAAAACCGGTTGCGCACTAAACTGACAGTAGATTTCTTATAGCTGCTTGTCCTGAACTGCGTAATACGTAATCATTTCCGTACCAAGAAGCAAAGGACAAGCTGCATATTTTGTAACCTCTCAGCCGTTTGCTGAGAGTATTTCGATCAGAATCCATTTCCTGACTATTATTTGGCTCCCTCATTATATCGAAATGATTTGCGACGCTCTAAGTACCCTCGAATAACCCTATCTTTATGTTGAACAATTTCATTTGTGCAAATCTGTAACTATATACTATGGAACTTGAAAAATACCCTTGAACTTACACTAAAATTCAAAATATCATCATAAAAATTGGTAAACAAGCGTTAATGCGATTTCTTCCCTTCGGAATATAGTCATTAAATTGTCAATATCATCTTGAAAAATAGTGAACGAACTGTTGCCGAGAATTATCTCATCGGAATTTGTTAATCTACTACTCATTGACACCTTCATCGCACGGAAATGATTTTTGAGCATCTAACACTCCTGATAGACCACCCATATCTCTGTATATTTTATAAAATCTAGAATTGATCCTTTTTGATTTTCTTTAAGCACATTAATCATATAACGTTTCTTGAAGACCACTATCACAATTGTATATTATGTGACCCGATGATGGTATGAGAGCCGTTGTTGGGATTTTTTTCAATGGAAACAATTCCATTTATCACTCACATAAATAATTTGTAGCCATCCAACTACAGTGATAAACCAATCATATGACTATCATCTTTTGTAAAATCATAAAACGAGCTTTTTTTTTGTGTTTGATCAATTAGTTCTTCCTACTATTGTCGAATCATAGATGTCACTTTCACTCCTGATTAGATTCCTGGCAGTTTTTAGATCCTCTCCTGAAGTGTTCAAGTGATGTCTCAAGAGTTGTCATAACACTCTTAGATGCCGCCATCATTTCCTGATGGTCATTTAAATCGTAGTTCGCTACTCATGTAACTGGTTTCCAATGACGTCACCTTCTTCAGGATAAACGTTGGCAACCCTCGCAGGGATTGTTTGTTTTGTCTTCACTAGGGTCTTCATCAACTGCAGCGCAAACTACTTTCTCCAAAAATCCAGTAATTCTGGCAGTTTTTCGTTGAACGCACTTTCACAGGCATTGCATTGCCCTTTCTGCTGGAGTCATAATCTTCTCTGCGTTGTCGAATGAGAACCCATAGCCACTGATCAGGTCCATTCCGAGTATAAATTCATCCTCTATTTCTGCGACGTATACTGTATCTAGTATGGTGAGTCGCTCGAAAATCAACATAATTTTCGCCTCTTCTTGAATAGGTGCGTTTTCACCAGTGACTTTTCGAAGCACGACGCTGAAAGAAATAGGCTTCACGCTTTCAGGCCGTGTAGGATGTCGCTTCGTACCAAGGAAACCGGTGGCTATGGTGCATATGACGTCAATTTCATTCAATTTTACTGAAATGGTCAGGCTATCGGTTGTTCTTCTTAGCCTGTTAACCTGAATGAGCGTGGGGGCTCTGTTATTGCTAGCGCCCCGAATGCTAGCAAATGCTAGCTAATGCTAGCAGACTCGCTAGATGACTTTGTACTCACAGATGATTGTGACAGATGGCAGGTGAGTTAGATCTTGGTGACATTTTCACCCTGCAGTCTTTGATAAGATGTCTGGGTTTTCCACAGCTATAGCATGTCCTTTTGTTCTGGGTGCTCATTCCATTTATCATTGATTAGATTTCCTCCAGATCTTTGCTCTGGTTCTTCTATTGATACTGCTCACACTTTCGGCCTCGAGATGTTGAAGACCGCCTTCACTTCTAGCGAACGTACCAATGCATCGCTACTCCTTTTGAAACTTGTCAATTGTGTATCTCTGGGTCTCTCGGTTCATCTTTAAACATCTGCACCACTAGCTATTCCTTGAAATCTCCAGGTGATTCTGGGTACGCCAGCTGGATAAGGCGTCTCACATCTGCTTCGAATTCTTGCAGACTCTCACCGGATTTGTGTGTGTGTGTGTGTTTTCCTTTAGGCCCGGTACAACTGTTCACGATATTGATCGCCATACCGCAACTCTAATGCAGAAATCAGATTCTCATCGGAATTGTATTCAAATTTGAAGCAAACTATGGGTCCGCCACCTCTTGCTTTTCACACATTGAATAAGAAATAGTAACGATGAAATGTTGCAATTGGAACTGATCATTTTCTCTCAGCTACACAAAAATCCATCAAATTTAACACAATTTCAAATAACCTTCGAGAACAGAAAATGCGTTTTCTCAACTAAACATTTCTCATTAATCAATGGTTTCACCAAACAAGCTACTAAAAGAGATGAAATAAATCATAGCCACCCAACAATTATTTAGTATTAGTCGAGCAAACTTACATACTGTTTAACTCCGATTGCCAAGAAGTCGAACTGGAACTCTACATGCCACGAAGGTAAGTGTGTATTGCATCAGTTACAGGCATTATTTCTTTCGAGTTCTTGCAAAAACCAAAGAATCATATTCAGTGGAAAAACTGGTTTTTCATTATACTCATCTGTTGTTTTAGTAATGATGATAGATGATTGCATAAAAAATGAGTTCTTCCACCAAAGTGGCTAGCTTCTTCATAGGCTCATACATCTTGAGTATGACTCCGATGATTTTATATATATATATATATATGATGCGTTGTTTTTTCGGGTTTCATTCCGTGTTCTGTGGTTTTGATCCTCTGAAGGATAATTCTCACAACGTTTCGGCAAAGTCTCATTTGCCATCTTCTAGGTGATGTCTTGAGTTTCGATCTCCGAACTCGACTAATTAATTCGAGTTCTACTTCTAAATATATAGGGGTGTTCATTGATGGTATCTTTGATCTGGGCCCCTCCCACTTTCTTCGTTGGTCCGCCTGCATTTGTCATCGTGTCTGGGTAATTACGTGGTAAGGTCCGATATTGTTCCTCTGGTGTAATCGGCTTGTCTTTGTTTAGTGATATAATGGATTTCCACGTTCTTGGTAATCTTTGGGCGTCGTCTCTCTTGTTCATGCTACTCGGTCGTTTCTCAATTTCGATAGCCTCTCTGATTGTTCGAGAGTAGAAGTTTTCATCGCTTGCTAATGTTTTTGTGTTTTTGAAATTGATGGTATGTCCTGTCTCCAATACGTGATTGAAGATGGAAGATGTGGTAACTTTTCCTTTCACTGATAGCTCATGTTCATCCTTGCATACGTTGATCCGTCAGATATATATATACGACAGATGTATCATTTCGAAATGCCAAATCACCTTACAAAATATGTTGAAGACATAATTAAAAAAAATTAAAATTTCAACATGTCAGATTCCCCTCGCATTTTTCGGAGGAAGTTCGCCACTATACGGATTGTTATCGAAACGAAATATAATTATTACCTGTATAATATCACACATAATTCCTGTTTTATAGAATCCTTCTGAGGAAACAGCTACAGTAACATCCCGCTTCATTTTTCCTTGTGTTCGCATTTCCAACAATTTATTTTCTTTTGCTTCCAACTTTCTCTTGTCCTCATACGTTGGTTTTGACATATTGGCCAATAAATGCCTGAATTTTACATAGTCTCTCCAAGCTTTCTGATATCTGGAATAGAGAAATTGAATCATTCGAAATATTCAATAGAGTTTTTTCAAATGGTGTGTTTTTGATCCTCTGAAGGATAATTGTCACAACGTTTCAGCAAAGTCTCATTTGCCATCTTCTAGGTGGTGATTGAGTTTCGTCGAGTTCGGAGGACGAAACTCTGGTTGTCCTCTTCCAGGGAGTTAGTCGGGAATGAAGGATTCGGTTGAGGGACTCGGGAAATGATGGATAATTGGTGCTCGGCCAGCGGTTTGGGCGGCAGGCAGTTTGAACAGGGTTAGTTAAATTTCATCAAGTGTTCTTTGTGTGTTATGCTTGGTTCATATACCAAACTATTACTTTCAATTTTTCTCCTACTAACACTTTAAGGAATTTCTCACAATGCTAATCAATGGAAGAGATCAGGGATGTTGCGGATGCTGATTTTTGCACATCCGCGGATGCGGATGCTGATGCGAATTTTAAGAGGTTCACATCCGCGGATGCGAATGCAGATCTGTACAAGAAACTCAAAAGTGGGTAGGTTAAAAAAATGACAGTCATATTTATCCTTTCTTTATTCAACAAAAAAGTAGTGAGTGATCTACTATAATTAATCAATATTACTTTAGTAATTAAATTTGAACATGGGAGCATAATATTTAATGAAAAGCAGAATGGCCGCTCGCTGGTGGAGCTGATAAGAATCTGCGTGCTAATTTAGATAACACTTCACACGGGCCCATCGTTATTTCTTGTCGCGACCTACTACACATCCGCATCAGTTCCGCTTCGATTTATGCGGATGCAGATGTCTAAATCTATGCGGATGTTTCGCATATGCGGATGCGAACATTCGCAACATCCCTAGAAGAGATCATACACGACAATTTTACTTTAAAATGTGTGTGTATAAATGCACCAACAACGCTCGGATTTTTGTAGCCGACTTCGGCCTCAGAAAATCGCCCGTCTGAAAGCGGACTTAGAGCCGGAGTGTAAGGAGTCAAATTTTAGTTAAAGCAGATTTCGTACCAAGAGGAAAAGGAACCACGGTTAGTGGCTGAAAAATTCGTAATTACTAACGTAAGGGGTGAAGTTTGATCTTGACACTGGACCTGTTATTTGCTTGTTGGCCATGTTAGCGTACTTGGTATGGTAACATTTTTCTTTCTCAAGAAAGGGTACATCGATCTCTCATCTTCGTCTGAGTATATCGAGAACGATTGAAAAAAATATAATTCAAAACGTAACTCTGCGGTAACTCCCCCTTTTCCGGTATATATCAATAAAAAACATTTGTGTGTACCCACAAAGTGATTTTGTATTGTATTTCTTCTTTTTTTTTTGAAGTTTTTTTTCGATTTTTGAATGAATTTCTTTTAATTAACTTTTTCTTCGAGTATTTCAAATTGATCAGAAAAGAAAAACGGCACTGTAAAACTTTGATAAGACTTTGCACCTGGATGTCTGAAACCAGCCTGCCAAAGACTTGAAGAAATGAAGGGTTGCAGAACTTGTTTTCTGAGTTAATATTTATTATGGAGCATTATTTTCCTTAACCTCTGTTTACGAAATATCTCTCGGACCTTTTTTCTGAATTCGAAAGTACACTCTCGAGCACAGGGTGTTACTTTCTAGTGACAGCGTCCCAATAAAATAATATTTTCAAATATTATTTCATTATTACAACCATTTACATCTGATCATCGAGAAGTAATCACCCCTGAGCCCTTTTCCCAAAGTGGTGTGTATGACATGAATGGTGACAGCAGTGAAATGTCAAAATGTTATACAGGGGGAGGAAAAGGAAACAGACAGAACATTTAATAACTACAGGAGAGAAAAACTATAAATTTTTTGCAAGTAGGTACCTAGTAGAGAGAGATCTAATATATATAGGAAGGATGTAGAAAAGTTATACGGGAGAGAAACATACAGATCGGCGAAAACAATAAGTACCAGGAAAAACTAAAAACAACCGAAAATTTTCGTATGTAGTATGGAGAGACTAAATCGGAGTAATATAACGAAGAGATGTAAAAATGTTATACACAAAGAGAAAAGCTATCAGATTTTTGCATGTAGGTACCTAATAGAGAGCGGTTCAATTGAATTGATACACAAATGTACTATAATATTTTTATATATTGAAAAAATTGTACGTACAGAGGGATGAACAAATATAGATTGTTGAAAGTTATAGGTAGGTACAGAAAAGAGTTGAAAAAATACTGTGGAATTTTTGCGTGTAGGTACCTAGTAGAAAGAGATTTTAATTGAAATATAGGTAGATCAAAAAAGTATACAGGGGAAGAGAAAATCAAAGTAAAATATAAGTGCTATGTGAAAAACATATATTTATACCGAGGGTAAGGAAAAATTTATAATAGAAATTATACAAGGCGATCAAGAGAGAGATAACAATTACATCCGAGTAAGATTTTGAGGGTAGTTTGACTATTAGGTCATATTTCGAAGGGTGAAATTTCAAAAGTTCATAAATGGGGTTTCATTGGAATGAATATACAGATCAGTAGAAAATTCACCAGAGGTATTGAAAGGCTATAGAGATTTTATTGAAAAGGTTATGAAGGTGGTATGGAAAATGAGTATCCATGGTGTTGTACGGTGTACGAAGATTCGAGATTATGTGAGGAGGCTTGATATACTTTACTTGATACAGACAATTCACAGGGATCTGTTTATACAGGGAATGAGATATACCAGGATCATTGAAACTGTTGCAGTAGAGTTTCAGACTCAGACAATTAATGGAATTATGTTCGATTTTTTTATTAGGTTTCATGAGTTCTTCGATTGGAAAACGTAATATTCAGAATATTTATTGGACGACTTGGTTTTCTTCAGTTTTCGTAGACAAAACATTGGTATATACCTAGTCCAATGACTCGATTATTACCCTGCTCAGATGTACTATGATCCTAATGAACGCTGATATAAAAAAAAATATATTCTGAATACTCGAGTAGAACACTTTTGTCTCAGTTTTGTAGATGAATCAATGAAACAAAGATTCATCAAGTCATCCTGATGTAATTACAAAAAACTTACTCTGGATTGCCGGCATAGCTGAGTTGCGGTGGTCGAATACCAAAGTGCACAATTTCTGGAAATTTATAATCTTTCTCGTCTTGCTGTTCTCTATTTCTGTCCAACTGATCTACTCGAACAGAACAAGGTTTTTTTCCTGGATAAGTGACCACCATGCCCTATGGAAAAAAATTAATATACAAATCTGACGCTTACTCAAACGAGAAAAGTTGAAAGGAATATAATATTGTTACGAAATGTCCTAACGCCGGCTCTGTCGGTCGTAAACGCAGAATAATATGATGGGTCGAAGAGCAACGTCATTAATATAAATGACGATGACAGTAACAACTGTCGAAATATTGGAATAAAGTGTTAAAAGAGTACACATTTCTGCTTGCTGCTTTACCCAATAACAATCTTCCCTTCTATATATATATATATATATATATATATATATACCTGCTCCGCGATGAAGTGTCTTCCGTATATATATATATATATATATATATATATATATATATATATATATATATATATATACGGAAGACACTTCATCGCGGAGCAGAGTTAGTTGTTCGGACAGTTATTCAGCAGAGTTATTCAGAGCTAAGTGGAGAGAGCTTTGTGCAGAAATGGAAGTGGAGAATTTCTATTACAGAGAGTTTATCAGAGTGTTTAGTATAGAGCGTTGAAAAGTTAGCGGAGCAGTTCAAGTGATTGTATTGTGTTGTGACAAAGAGTTGCAATGAAAGTAGTTTAGTGTTGTAGTGTTTAACCCAAGGATAAATCGTAACAATATCAAAGCAGAGAGAAATTTAACGCACATTTTCTTGAGAGTCAAGTAAGATTCCAACCAGGAAAGGAAGTTTCCTCTAAACCCCAGGGAATTCAATTCATTCAAGAATATACTTCAATGAATCACGAGTGAATGTCGTCTAATCACCCCAGGGATGCTCTATAATGTACGAGAACGTTTTCAGCAGAATATATTTCATTGCATGGAAATTAGAGGTGCACATCTCGAGCAATTGGTGAGACGAGAATAAGGCAAGTCAATTCAACTTCACCTTTATTATGGTTGAAATCAATTAACAAACTTTTGTTTCCAAAATTTTCGATTTCAATTGAAAACTATTGTATGTGACTGTCCTATTTTATATTTATATTTCATTTTACTTTTTAATATTATTTTAAATAACCCTTAGAATTAGGCTTGACAATTTCCATACATGTCACTGTCAACGGGAAATAAAGATTTATTATTATTCATAGCTATGCTGATGATACTGTTACAACATACCACTCAGAAAATTGGAACCATATAAAAAAAAAAGCTGAAAACGATTTAAAACATTTGAAAAGTTGGTTTGATTCCAATTTACCCATAATAAATTTCGAAAAAACTAAATATATTGCCTTTACTAGTAATAAAAATTCAAATGAGAACTTGGGATCAATCGAAATTGACAAAGACAAGATTATTTCAAGAGTGAATAGTATTAAATATTCAGGTATAATTATTGACCAACATCTCGAGTGGAATATACAAATAATCTTTCTAACTGAAAAACTGAGAAGTTTGCTTCCTAAATTCAAGTTCTTCGAAAAATTTCTCGAAATTCCCTATTTAGAAATACTATATTACTCTCTCATCCAGTCTCAGATGAATTATGGAATTCCTAGTTCGGGAGGTGTAAATGATACTCATTTGAAACCATTAGAAATTCTTCAAAAATATTTTCTAAAAATTATGTATGGAAAAAATATTAGATATTCTTCTGACCTACTCTATGAAGAGAGCAATAAGATGGATATCAGGCAATTATTTTGTTTCAATATAATGATTAATCTCTTCAAAAATAGAAATGAAATCAAATACAATGTGCATCACTACGAAACCAGACATGAAGATAGAATAACTCTGAAAAAAAAAGTACATAAAGCAATTGGCCAAAAAAATTATGAATTCACTTGTTCATATCTACCGTGTGTCACAGACTCATAGTACACCCCCGTTTTCTCCTTTGTTTTTCTAGATATATTTTTGAAATTCGGAACATTGAATATGCTCACTGAACAGCATTTCTCGACATATCTGAAAGAAAAAAATAACTTTCAATTTTTCCGGAAATGACATCAACTTTCGATTCTTGAATGGGACACCCTGTATATTGTTACATGATCGGCTAGGGATGATCATGAGGAATCCAACGATACCAGGTTTGATGATGTTATCTCCAATGACTGCGGAGATATCGCCATTTATTTTATCCATAAGCTCAACGAGTAGGAGAGAGAAACTTTTTCTGGCGGGTCAATCCAATTCTCTCTCCCACTCATTGAGCTTATGAATAAAATAAATGGCGATATCTCCGCAGTCATTGGAGATAACATCATCAAACCTGGTATCATTGGATTCCTCATGATCATCCCTAAACGTTCATGTAACAATATACAGGGTGTCCCATTCAAGAATCGAAAGTTGATGCCATTTCCGGAAAAATTGGAAGTTGTTTTTTTTCTTTCAGATATGTCGAGAAATGCTGCTCAGTGAGCATATTCAATGTTCCAAATTTCAGAAATATAGCTAAAGAAGCAAAGGAGAAAACGGGGGTGTACCCAGAGTCTGTGACACACGGTATATGACATTGTACCAGAGGAAATCAAAAACACAAAATTATTTATATGATACAAAAAAATCTGAAGGAATTGAGACTCATTTCTAATAGAAAACTATTTCATGATATATTGAAAACAAACTAATTATACCTATGTTTCGATCCTAATAATTTTTTCGCATTTTTTACATGAGTAATACGAATATCCCACAAGTTTTACTTCGTGGGATTATGCATTTAGTTTATTAATAATTTGATTTTTAATATTATATACCTGTTTTTGAATTGTTTAATAAACATTATTATTATTATTATTATGTATGTAATTAAGTAAATGAAAAGTTATTCAAAACTGGTGTATGCAAGAATTTTATGGAATTGATTGTTGCTAAACTCAGATGGGAAAATTGATAAAACCTTACCTTAATCTCATCGGCGTAACTTTGCCATTCATATTGACTCATTTGCATCATGTTATGAAGCTCAGATTCCTCTATCAATGGCATAGAGCTATTTATCAAATACTGAAGTACTTCTTTCATACACAGAATTTCTTTACCATTATCTGGTAGTTTTCTAACGAACCTGGGCATAAAATGGAACTGAGGACAGCCCTGCTCATCACCAGCTGTTTTTAAATCGAAATCCACAAGTTCTAGGAGTTCTTGAAAAACGTATTCATCTGAAAAATCGAAAGGTCATCAGATGAAGTATTTATAGATTTGTATTTCCATTTCCATGGGCTGGATAATACAAGTATAAGTGAGTATACTTTTCAACAATTTCAATACAATCATGTAGATTTTTTTGCCGCTGTAACCGCCTTTGCAAAAAATCATGTTTATTTTTTTTTATGGTAATCAAAACACACACACACCTTTTCCCATATGGTTAACATTAACAAATCGATATGAAGTACTCACTAAACAAATCCAACTCCCAAACGGTGAAATTTTCGGGTATCTTCTCTTCAATATATAAAATGGTATATTCAATATTGAATCGTATAACCTTACAATTAGGCAATTTTTCTAAGGGGAAATGTGAAAACATGGAAAATCCTTCGAAGATAAACTCATGTTCGTCGTGTTGTATGATCGTTGGAGTTTTGATCAAGAAGTTAGTTGGAGGTGAAATCGTAATTCGATAATGAAACAGCCTATCTGCATTGTTCGTTAGCATGTTGCACCGTTCTAGGTGTTTTTCTCCAGGATATATGCCGTGGCGAATACCAGATTTTCGACATTTCCATGAGCATCTACACAATGGACCATCGTTCATTTCACCAGGTTCGTTATACCTGAAAAATTAAACATCAACCAATTACAACGAATCGAATCAAAATATTTTTTATAATAATAGGTTATGGCATGAATTGAAAGAATGAAGAAGGATTGAATAAATGAAACCAAAACCTCGAATTCAAAAATATGATAATGAACAAATATATAAGAACTCAACATCTTAGCCTACAGGAAATTGTGAACATATTGTCATGTTATCAGTTCATAGAGACCTATAAAATACCCATACAAGTGTTTTAGGATAATGCAATATGTTTCTGATGTCTGAGTTGACCCTAGATGGATTCGGTTCAATCCCCCATTTTTTGTCAAGTTATAGATTTGGTCTAGTGCTGTTTCTTCGTTGATTATTTGATGGTATTGCTCCAAGAAAAGAATTCCTTTGCTGTACAATAATATGTAGAACTGAAAGTTTCCTGAAACACTTCCACTTCCGCTAACTTCCAGAGAATCGGGGATATGAAATGAATATTTGATCAAGATACTGTCAACTGACGAGGAGTCGCAACACGCAATCCTGAAAAAAAACGATCAACATTGAATGCAAAGTTCAAATGGTGTCAAAACATGGATATAAAAGTATAAGGGGCCATTGTGTATGGAAACGTGTGTCATTACTTTCGTGTTCAAAAAACAAGCTGAAATTCATTTGAAAGTATGCAGATCTAAGATAATCCGCTGCCATGATGGAAAAGATTGAGACACCAGAGAAAAATGACAAGATAGTGATGATATATTATTTGAGATCGAAATGGAATTTCTTAAAATCCTGTTTCAGAAAATGAAAAATTCCAGACAGCAACAAATTTTCGCGAAACCATGACTTGGTGAGTAAAAAAAATAATCATGAAGTAAAAAGGCACGTTAAGAAAAACAGATAAACTTTATTGAAGACAATTCATATCAACCCTTCATTCATCCAAATGAGCTATAAGCTATAGGACTAGTCAAAGGTGTAGCAATGTACATATGAGCGAAGATGGCTAGTGGTTTCAGTCGAGAAGTCGAGATCAAGAAACATTCTGCCACAATCTGTATATTTTATTGTATCATCATTTAAAGTATATGTTACAAGTTATATTTGTATCATTAGACTACCAAAGTCATTTCATTGATCAATGGCTGTGAAAGGTTTCTGGCAAGAAAGGAGAATCTTGAAAATATTTGGTCACTTATGGCATTCTACCTTCGCTCAGAAGTTGCCTATAGGCTTTCATTACATCTCAGTTGATAATGTTACAATGGCAAGACTTCTTGACTTGGCAGTTACCCCCAGCACCTCAAACCACCGTTAATCCATAGCTTGCACAAGTTTCAACTTTTGAGGGTTGACGTTCATCGCGAGAATGGAGAAATATTGAAGATATAACAGAAAAATACAGATTTAATTAATTTACGTAAAACTGTTTTTCCGTAAACTAGCTAACGCCCCCTCACGAACGATAACCCTCAAAAGTCGAAACTTGTGCGTGCAATGGATTAACGAGGCCTTGCGTTTCAACTTGTTAAGCCCGGTAGTGGTTCCTAAACGGGGACTAGAATCCCGGTCTTCCGCATGGCAAGCGAACGTGCTTACCACACCATAGTTTAACAGAAGATATTGTGAATAGGGTTATGATAGTAGAAGAAGACAAAAATATAAATTGGGGAGCACGGCGCAAATGACTGGGGGGTTCCATTGCCTCTTTTCTAGGGAACTTAAAAAATATGTGTATGAACAGGAACTTTCAAGAGAATGAAGATATAGACTTTTTACCGATATCAATGAGATTTTGTCTTGATTCAGATTAATTCGCACATGGTCATGGTTTACAGTGAATATTACACATAAGAAAAGTTAAGAAGGAACGTAGAATTCATAGAGCTACCGTGAACATATTTTATGAACGCAGATGACACATATTACAGAAATACTTTTAAATAAGCAACAGCATACCTGGTTATACCAGAAAATGTTGCGCTACATTCTCGTTCGAGCTGTTGACACTAACTATATAGCAAAATTGAATGGATCAGGGAAAACTGTAAAAATCAAAGATGCAGAATACCGTATTATCCAACGAGTTGAAGACGGATTTTCCATACTTTGATCGATCCAATCAAACCACCAAATGATAAAAATCTACCGTCAAAAAATAGTTTTCTTCGGAATGTAGGCTGAGACACATTATATGTCGCAGTTCATAAGAATTAATTATTTTCTATAGCTCATCTGATATTTTGGGTGGAAGAAGTGCGTTATGTAAATCTCACACAAGATGTGGGTAGGAGTTTGATACCGAGAGAGATTTTTATGGCTTGGTGGTTTGATAAAGATAGAAAAAATAAAATTCAAAATCGCATTGCATGTTGAATCGTCGTCTATGGTAATTAAAACCATCAAAAAACAACACTAACGATCTCAGACAATTGTCTCTAATCGGTAAAATGGGCTTAGCATTCTTGACACTTAATAATGTATACTTTCTATTTCAAAATCAATTCACAAGTTTTGTTGAAGTTCGCTCATTCACTATTTAAAATTATAAAAAATTGAAGTACAGCGTGAGCGGCATTCAAACTGCTAATGAGTTGCAACTCTAGTTCACGATAACGAAAGAAGTATGAAGGTAAATGGCCCAGACCCTTAACTGATTCAGGTAATTCTCAGTTAAAGTAAACAACTGCATCAGTGAAATGGACTTCTGGCCGCTTTTCTGGTCAAGGGAAGAAGTCCATGTGAAGACAGCAAAAAACCGAAAACAGAAGAAAGAAAGGAACACACCCAGAGAACAGAGAAAAAAAACCCACCCCCCGAACGAGCGGACAGAGAACCGACGAGGCCGCGAAAGGAAACGGCGCAAGAAAAACCCCAACGGAAGCAAAACACGGAAAGAAGAAAGAACACGAAACGGAAAAAAAAAAAAAAAGAAACCGCGTAACTGTTTGAAATATGGTAAATAATAGACTGTTAGTTTATATTTCAATTGGGCCAACAAGTTTTACAACATTTCGTGTAGAAAGGCCGACTTCTAGTCCATCCTGAAGAGTTGCTGCGCTAAGAAGTGTTCCTTCTAAATGAACAAAATCATAAAATAAGTCAGCAACTCGTCGCATTATTTGAAATTATCTGCCGAAAAATAAAAATGAATTAATTTCTTTGAAGGATACTGATTTCCTTTGCTTTATTATCTGGGCTTGGCGGGTGCTCTTTTGGCCTCTGAATCCGACACATCTTCAGTGTAAAGTGTTAACATGCTAAGAAACATTTTATACTCCCTGTATCAAATACTCTTTCGAGTGCGCCCAAAAGATATAAATCAACTATTCTTATAATAGTGTATGGAATTAAATTCAAAAAAATCATGCTTGAAATATTGAACTCTGTAGGGAAAAGGTTTTTTCCTTCTGACACACAATTACGTAATCTGTTGGAAGATTGATGACTTTATCATTAACTTTTCTTGAGTGCTTAATACCCGTAACCATTTGTGTATGTAAGAAAGGTGTTTCTTTCATCAGTACCTGATGAAGGAGGGACTTTAGGCAGCATTTCGTGTTTTATGAAGTACATCCAAATGCTTGCAAACTCTTTAGCATCGAGCCTTCCTTCACATTCGTTTTATATAAAATAATAAGCATCGAAACTTATTGAATTGTGAAAATAAAGATTGTCTGAGTATAGAAACGTTCGATTTCGGAGCCACCAAAACAGCTTGTTAATCTGCCGTGAGGACGCATTTTCCCTGTTTTCCCTTTTTTCTTTTCATCTCTTGCTTCTTATATTTCTTCTGTATATGATTATTGAATGCTTCGTCCGACACTACTTGTCCAACCCATATTTCTCACACTCATCTACTTTGGGACGAAATAGTCTTTTTTCTAGCATAGAATGAGTAAATAGTCTGCAGAGATTGTCACTCGGTCAGAAGATGAGTTCTTTTGAGATGTTCCTCCACAATAAGGAGACTACATAACAGACATAAAGTTTGGAAATTGGAGTTGACATTCACAGCTATCTTTGAAAGTTTTTTTATTTCTGTCGTCGTACACTAGGTGCACGTATTCCGAGAGAACGTTTACAATGATGAACTGTCTAACGTCCAATAATATTCTTCATTCACCCTCAAAAAATATTGCAGGGATCAACCTCTTTTTGTTTCGTTTTCTTTTTTTCAGTTTCAAGGACTTAAGGTTGACACGGATATAACTAAATTATCAAGATTCACTCTCTTTGCTCCTCATGATTTCGTCAAAATGACTCGAAAATATGTCACATTTTATGTTATCGATAACAGATATAGTCCTTGAACCTTGAGGCTTATCATAGCACCATTTTCAATTTTGTTTTACCTTTCCTGGGTAACGTTTTCCACTTTCTCGTAGTTTCGTCTTTCTCTGAGCAGACTATGTTGATTCCTGAGCCCGGAAACGTTTTTATACTTTTTTTTTGGGTATTCGTAGGATAATGATTTCGATTCGGGGTGTGTATTGGATAGTCGAATGTAATTGAATTTTGGAATTCGATATATGAATCGATGGTCAAGGGTAGTACATCGATCCAATTTATTTCGATATTCCGAGCGACTTCAAGAATTATTGCAACAATCTTTTGCTTCAGTAGTGTCTGAATAACTGGAAAAGGTACATCAACATTCGGTTTCAAATGTGTCTGTTCAATGTATTCAGGTTCGGAAGTGTTTCTAGCATTCTCTTGCGCGACATCTGAAATCGAAAACTTTAACTTAGTATTACGAAACAAATTATTGAAAAAGTCTTTCTTTTGGACATCGTTAATAACTTTCAAGACGACAAAATGTAAAGCTGCTTCATCCTAGGGCTACACCCAAATAGCATATCGGAAAAACCGCCAAGTCACATCATTAAAATGAAAAGATTATCACATTGAATTATTATCCTGATTCACAATCAACCTTAACGGATATTAAGTATTATCTGAAAAAAACTTACCTGTATCAAATTACTTGAATGAATCAAAGAAAACATAAAATTTAGTAGAGATTCACAACGCCTTCCTGTCCAACAATTATTTGCCTACAGATGCGTGTGTTGGAGTTAACTTGGCCGTGTTTATTCAGCAAACTAGTCGATTGGACATATATGTCAGGAAGCCTTACACCTTACACCAATGCAATAATTGGCAATCGCACAAACCAATTCGTTGAGACTTGAGGATTCTCCATGAATGTGAGCGGATATGAATACGGGAGCCACTAGCCGCTACGGCAGAATTTCTATGACAGATTTTATCATAGTGTTTAGTACAAAGCGTTGAAAAGTTAGCGGAGCAGTTTACGTGATTGTATTGTATTGTGTTGTGACGAAAAGTAGTTTAGTGTTGTTTGGAGTTTTAATCAACGAACCCAAGGATAAATCGTAACAGTGATGTCAGAACTATGAATTTTGCAGGTAAATAAAAACAATAGATGGTGAATACAAGAAATACATCATACAATACGATGGAGAACGTGATGAAATTTATCCAAAACCAATTTGCGGATTTGGAAAGATGAGAAGCGACGGCTGGAGGAAAAATAATTGGAAGAAAAGCGGCGGCAGGAGGGAAAGAAAGAGCGAGAAGTTGAGAAGAAAGAACGAGAAGTACTCCAGAAAATTCTCGAAAATGAAAAGAAAGAACGAGAAGAAGGACTCCATAAAATTTCCGAAAATGAAAAGAAAGAACGAGAAGACGGAATCCAGAAAATTCTCGAGGAACAGAAGAAAGAACGAGAACCTGAAAAAATATAACGAGAAGAAGCAATCCAGAAAATTCTAGAAGAACAGAAGAATGAATTAGTTGTAATAGAAAAACAATGGAGAGCAGACTTCCAGAACGTTCTAGAACATCAAGGCAAGTTCTTCGAGCATGTGTTACATAAAACCGAAGTACGAGTGGAAGAACTAAAAGAAGAACTGAAGTAAGACGTCAGGAAAATAGACGATGAATTCAATAAGAAAGTGGATACAGTGCGAGAGGGGATGAGAAATGGAATGAGAGGTCTAGAAAAGCAGATAGTTCTTCTCAAGAACAAAGATCGCAGAGACAGGGTTGTCACATCTAGCATTTCCGTAAAACCACCGACTTTTGATGGTCAGTCCTCTTGGTCCATGTATCGTCGACAATTCGAGGCCGCGGCAGCAACCAATGGATGGGGCGAAGAAGAAAAAGCTACGGCACTCATAGTAGCTTTGAGAGGGCCAGCTTTGGGTTTGTTGCAGACGATACCCAGCGAACAACAAAATAAATACCAGGATCTGATTTCTGCATTGGAGTTGCGGTATGGCGAGCAACATCCCGAACAGCTGTACCGGGCTCAAATGAAAATTCGCACACAAAAATCCGGTGAGAGTCTGCAAGAATTTGAAGCAGATGTGAGACGCCTTATCCAGCTGGCGTACCCAGAACCACCTGGAGATTTTAAGAAGCAGCTAGTGGTGCAGATGTTTATAGATGGACTGATAGACTCGGAGATGCAAAGAATTTTACGCCTGACAAGCTTCAGGAGAAGTAATGATGCTTTGATTCGCTCTTTGGAAGTGGAGGCGGCGTTCAACACGTCGAGGCCTAAAGTGCGTGAAGTTTCAATAGAAGAACCGGAACAACGATTTCGCACAGCGAATAGTTCAGTCGAGAAGGTTCTGGAGGAAATCAAATTAATGATAAGTGGAATTGGCACCCAGAAGAAGAGGACATTCTATAGATGTGGAAAACCTGGACATCTTATCAGAGACTGTAGGGTGGAAATGCCACCAAGATCTAGCTTACCTGCAAGGGTGCCATCTCGTACGCAATCACCTGTGAGGACAACGTCATCCAGCGAGTCCTCAAATTGTCGGCAGGAAAACTAGAATTAGCCAGCATATCGGGGCGCATACTGGCCCCCAGGGTCATCCATGTTAACAGGCTAAAAAAAACATCTGAGAGCCTCACAATTCCAGGAAAATTGAATAAAATGGACGTTATATGCACCATAGACACCGGTGCTGCAGTTTCCATGGTACGCAGCGACATCCTTCGGCCTGGAAACTTGAAGCCTATTTCATCAAACGTCGTGCTTCGGACAGTCACTGGTGAAATCGCACCTATTCGAGGAGAGGCTGAGATAACGTTGATTCTTGGGGGCGACTCACCATCACAGATATAGTTTATGTCGCAGATATAGAAGATGAATTCATACTCGGAATGGACTTGATCAGTAACTATGGATTTTCATTCGACAATGAGGAATAGATTATGAGGTTCGGAGGAGAAGAATTTGTCCTTTCCACTCCAGCAAAAACTGCAGTGCCTGTGAAACTGCGTTCAATGAAAACTCCGAGAATTCCTGGATTTTCGGAGAAAGTAGTTTGTGCTGCAGTTGATGAAGACCCTGGGTGCTGCATTGGAGAAGTCCAGCCATGTGGTGAATCCCCCAGCAATTTGGTGTTCGCACGAGCCTTAGTTAAAACGAACCAAACGATTGCTGTGAGAGTTGCCAACGTGTTTCATGGGAAAATAACTGTTAAGGCAGGCGATGTCATTGGAACATGTGAACCTGTTACTTGGGTAGCGAACTGTAATCCAAACGAACATCAAGAAATGAAGGTAGACTCTGAGAGTGGTATATCAACTCTTGAGAAATCATGTCAACACTCATCAACAGAGGAACTGATAGCTGCCAAGAAGTTCATCAGGAGTGGAAGTGACATTATTTATTCGACAACAACAGGAAGAACTAACTTGGTCAAACACAGAATCGATACTGACCAAGTTCATCCGATTTGGCAACCACCAAAAATAATTCCATCCGACAAGCAACAGGAGGTGGAAGAACTTGTCGACAAGATGATGAAGGACGGTGTGATTGAAGAATCATCGAGCCCTTGGTCTGCGTCTGTTGTGTTGGTTTCCAAGGAGGATGGATCTACGAGATTCTGTATCGATTACAGGGAATTAAATGATGTCTCCATGAAGAACAGCTACCCTCTACCAAGAATAGATGACACATTAATAACAACTTTAGGAGGTATCCATGGTTCTCAACATTAGATCTGAAGAGCGGATACTGGCAAGTGGGCATAAATGGAGCTGGTCTTTTGTGGGCTCACTTGGAAAACTTGTCTTGTATACCTCGACGACGCGACGTTTTGATCATGGGAAAGACATTCGAAGAACATCTACACAATCTGCAAGAAGTCTTTCAACAATTCAGGGACGCTAACCTCAAAAGTGGATTTTCTAGGTCACACAGTTTCATCAGACGGTATCCGAACAGACAAAAAGATACAGGCGATAAGAGACTGGCCGAGACCAAGAGACAAACATGAAGTGAGGAGTTTCCTAGGTCTCTGCACCTACTACCGTCGCGTCGGTTCGTAGAAGGATTTGCTAATATTGCGGCACTCCTACATAAGTTGACAGAAGATGGAGCAACTTCGTCTGGTCCAACGAAAGTGAACGAGCATTTGGGAAACTGAAAGTTGCTCTATGTCCAGCCCCATTTTAGGTTTCCCACGTCAACGAGGCCTGTTTGTTTTGGACACAGATGCCAGTAATAATGGCATTGGAGCCGTACTATCACAAGAGCAAGATAGTCAGCAAAAAGTAATTGAGCTCTACAGCAAAGACAAGAAAGGAATTACTGCGTAACAAGAAAAGAGCTACTGGCAATAATCAAGGCTGTAGACCACTTCCACAAATATCCGTACGGAAGAGAGTTCCTCATAAGAACAGATCATGGAGCTCTGAAGTGGTTACTCGAGATGAAAACTCCTGAAGGACAAGTAGCAAGGTGGAGGGAAAAGTTGAACCAGTATATCACTTCAGGATAAAACATCGACCAGGACGATTGCATAACAACGCAAATGCCTTGTCTAGAAGACCTTGTTTGGATACTTATAAGAACTGTGAGCGAATTGAACGTCGCGAAGGAATCAACCAAGTGAGATTGATAAAAGACGATAATTGGACTACAGCAAAAATGCGACAAGACCAGGAGAGTGATCCAAAAGTTGCAGTATTTTTGAAATGGAAAGAAAATGGAGCGGAAAGACCCACCCGGAAGGACATCTCCGATCGATCACCATCGTTCGAAGCATTGTGGGCACAATGGGATTCCTTGATTTTTGAGAATGGCCTACTGAAGAGGGCTTGGGAGTCAGCCGATGGCAAGAAAGTAGGTTCACAACTGGTTGTGCCTTTGTCGAGAATAGAGGATATATTGTTAGAGATTCAAGGTGGTAAATCAGGTGGACATCTAGGAGTTAACAAGACCTTGGACAAAATACGGCAAAGGTTCTACTGGGTCCAATATCGAGAATATTTCGAAAGATGGTACCGAAGATGCCCAAAGTGCGAAGCAAGCAATATCAAGGGGCGAGATTAAACAATACAATGCTGGTACTCCCTTCGAACGAATCGCCATCGATGTAGCTGTACCGTTCCCGATGACGAATGATGACAACAAATACATCCTCGTTGCCATGGATTATTTCAGTAAGTGGGTTGAAGCTCACGCCTTGCCTAATCAAGAAGCATCCACAGTTGAAAGGGCCCTGGTAGACAACATGTTTACAAGGTTCGGGGTGTCAATGGAGCTACATTCCGATCAAGGAAGAAATTTCGAATCGCATTTATTCAGGAAAGTTTATGAATTGATGGGAATTAGCAAGACCAGAACAACTGCCCTCTACCCACAGTCTGATGGCATGGTCGAGAGGTTAAACAGGACTATGGAAGAACATCTTTCCAAAGTAGTAGAAGAGCATCAAAAAGACTGGGATCGACATCCTCAACTATTTTTGATGGCCTACCGGGCAGCTGTGCACAATTCCACAAAGCTCATTCCAGCCAGTATCATCTTCGAGAGAGATCTTCATTTGCCCTGTGACTTGGTGTTCTGATCCCCAAGTACTGAGGAAAAAGAGGAACAGGATTATGCAGATGAACTGCGAGACAGCTTGATAAGGATTCACGGAATTGTGAGAAGAAGATTGAAGATTACAGGATTACAGGAGTGTTCTACTTAAAACAGGTTGGTCGAATTTGGGTTGAATAACTTCTTTGGAAATGAGTAAAGACACGTTGTCCTGTCCTATCAACAATTTTGGCTTGGCCTTTTGAACTGCTTCAATAATAGAGGGGTCGAGGTAAGGATATGTTTGACAAAGATATTCGACGTCTATATTTTGTTCTGGGAGAGCTAGACCTTCGATTGTGCGTGCATTCCTAACGCAATAAATTTTGCTTGAAAGTGGTTGACAATGTTCCTTGGTGAATGGTAATGGTTCGGACTTCCATTGTCTATATTTTTAACTCTATTGAAACCTGTTGCTAGGAACGGAAAGATTAAAATACAAATTAAGTGAGAAAAAAAATCAAATCAAAATCAAATTTTTGGTCAATGATGAAATGAGGGATTGATTGATCAGAGAAAATACTGTTGTTACAAAAAATCGAGATCTCGAATCTGAAATATAAGTCAAAAAAATTATTTAAATAACGAAATGAATGAAATAATATTGTGACAAGAAAATTGAGGTATCGAATATGAAATACTAGTCAAAAAATGTAAATAAAGAAATTGAATGGAATATTTTGAAAAAATGTTGAAACCAAGTTTCAAGTTGAGTTTACTCACGACGTTTCGATTGCTGGTATCCGCAATCGTCTTCGGGTGATTACTGACAATATTTCGAGGTCTGGTCGGTTATAAAGCCCTTCGATTTCCCTATGGTGGGGGAAAGGGTGCTACTACCAAGGGGGCGAGCGGGTGCTACTACTGGAAGTGGGTCGATCGATCTTCAGCGGGAAAGGGATGTATTGGCGCGAGATTCTCTCTCATCGAGCCGCAGCCGGTCCATGCTTTGGATAAGCGGCCTCCACACATTCCGGATCTCCACGCTGGCATGACTGAATGCGTCGTTGTTGAGGATGTAGGCGGCTTCCTTGAATTTCCTCTTGAACCAGTGCTCCTCCTTGTGTATGACCTCGGCTTCAGACCATTTGATGTTGTGATGGTTTGTCCAAACATGCTCCGCTATTCCTGATTTCGTTGTTTCTCCTCGTTGAGTGTTTTTCTTGTGTTCGCTTATTCTTACTTCCAATGGTCGTTTGGTTTCTCCGATGTAGGATTTGCCGCACTCGCATGGTATCCGGTAAACGCAGTTGTTGGTGTCGCTGTTTTTATTCGGTGGTCGAACTTTTGTGAGCTGGCTGCGTATTGTGTTCTCTGATCGAAAACAGACTCTGACGTTGTATTTTCCTCCTATCCTCTTGATCCTCTCTGAAAGTCCTCTCACGTAGGGGATGGTGAGCATTTGCTGTTCCAGTATCTCCTTAGTGTTCCTTTGATTCGTCCGGGCCAATGTTTGATCCAATGTTCGATCCACCAACTTCTTTGAGTATCCATTCTTTTGGAGATCCTTTCTTATGTTGTTCAGCTCCTTGTCTAGACTTTCTTTGGTGTTACAGAGATTGATTGCCCGATCAATCAGAGACTTAACGATTCCTCGCTTCGTAGATTGATGGTGATTGGATTGCTCATTCAGGTATTGTCCAGTATGAGTTGGTTTCCTGTAGACTGATGTTTCCCATAAATTCCTGGTCTTCTTCACCTCCACGTCGAGAAACGGCAGTCTGCTCTGAGATTCTTTTTCCATTGTGAACTTGATGGTGGGCCTCACGTTGTTCAGGTGTTCTAGAAAGGCGTCCAATTCTGCATCTCCGTGGTTCCATACTATGAACGTATCGTCGACATATCTCAACCAGACGCGGGGTTTCTTCTTGGCCTGTTCGATGGCGAATGCTTCGAACCACTCCATGTAGATGTTGGCTATTACCGGTGATAATGGTGATCCCATTGGTAGTCCTTCATCTTGGCTGAGGAAACGATCCTTCAACTGGAAATAGCAATTCTGAACGCAGCATTCCAGCAACTCCATGATGCCCACTATTGGTAGTGTTGTTCTATTTTCCAAAGTATCGTCCTCTCTCAGTTTCTCTTTGATGATCTCGAGTGCCTCTTTGACGGGAACGTTGGTGTAGAGGCTTTCCACATCGAAACTGATTAGCTGGTCTCCTTCTTTGGCCTCGATTCTTCCCAAGATATCAACGAAATGTCCGGAGTTCTTCACAAAGGACGAGGAGTTTCCTTGTAGTGGCTGTAGGATGGGAAGTAGAAATTTCGCAAGCCTGTGGGTTGCTGAGTCCCTGGAGCTGATGATAGGCCTGAGAGGTACGTTCGTCTTGTGGATTTTTGGAAGCCCGTAGAGGTGAGGTGGCTTGCTGTGATGGGGCGTAAGTGAGGATCTCTCCTTGTCTGAAAGAAAAACCTGGTATTTCTTCAATGTTAGGTATACCTTTCTCTCTATCGATGAAGTGGGGTCTCTGGATAGCTCGCTGTATTTTCCTTTCTGCAGCACTTCCTCGATTTTTGCCTCATACTGTTCAGCGTCCATCACTACTGTGGCGTTTCCTTTATCTGCAGGTAGAATTTTGATGGTATCATCTCTTCGTAAACTGCACAGTGCTTGGTGTTCTGCTCGACTGATGTTGGATGGAAGCACTGTGCAGTTTACGAAGAGATGATACCATCAAAATTCTACCTGCAGATAAAGGAAACGCCACAGTAGTGATGGACGCTGAACAGTATGAGGCAAAAATCGAGGAAGTGCTGCAGAAAGGAAAATACAGCGAGCTATCCAGAGACCCCACTTCATCGATAGAGAGAAAGGTATACCTAACATTGAAGAAATACCAGGTTTTTCTTTCAGACAAGGAGAGATCCTCACTTACGCCCCATCACAGCAAGCCACCTCACCTCTACGGGCTTCCAAAAATCCACAAGACGAACGTACCTCTCAGGCCTATCATCAGCTCCAGGGACTCAGCAACCCACAGGCTTGCGAAATTTCTACTTCCCATCCTACAGCCACTACAAGGAAACTCCTCGTCCTTTGTGAAGAACTCCGGACATTTCGTTGATATCTTGGGAAGAATCGAGGCCAAAGAAGGAGACCAGCTAATCAGTTTCGATGTGGAAAGCCTCTACACCAACGTTCCCGTCAAAGAGGCACTCGAGATCATCAAAGAGAAACTGAGAGAGGACGATACTTTGGAAAATAGAACAACACTACCAATAGTGGGCATCATGGAGTTGCTGGAATGCTGCGTTCAGAATTGCTATTTCCAGTTGAAGGATCGTTTCCTCAGCCAAGATGAAGGACTACCAATGGGATCACCATTATCACCGGTAATAGCCAACATCTACATGGAGTGGTTCGAAGCATTCGCCATCGAACAGGCCAAGAAGAAACCCCGCGTCTGGTTGAGATATGTCGACGATACGTTCATAGTATGGAACCACGGAGATGCAGAATTGGACGCCTTTCTAGAACACCTGAACAACGTGAGGCCCACCATCAAGTTCACAATGGAAAAAGAATCTCAGAGCAGACTGCCGTTTCTCGACGTGGAGGTGAAGAAGACCAGGAATTTATGGGAAACATCAGTCTACAGGAAACCAACTCATACTGGACAATACCTGAATGAGCAATCCAATCACCATCAATCTACGAAGCGAGGAATCGTTAAGTCTCTGATTGATCGGGCAATCAATCTCTGTAACACCAAAGAAAGTCTAGACAAGGAGCTGAACAACATAAGAAAGGATCTCCAAAAGAATGGATACTCAAAGAAGTTGGTGGATCGAACATTGGATCAAACATTGGCCCGGACGAATCAAAGGAACACTAAGGAGATACGGGAACAGCAAATGCTCACCATCCCCTACGTGAGAGGACTTTCAGAGAGGATCAAGAGGATAGGAGGAAAATACGACGTCAGAGTCTGTTTTCGATCAGAGAACACAATACGCAGCCAGCTCACAAAAGTTCGACCACCGAATAAAAACAGCGACACCAACAACTGCGTTTACCGGATACCATGCGAGTGCGGCAAATCCTACATCGGAGAAACCAAACGACCATTGGAAGTAAGAATAAGCGAACACAAGAAAAACACTCAACGAGGAGAAACAACGAAATCAGGAATAGCGGAGCATGTTTGGACAAACCATCACAACATCAAATGGTCTGAAGCCGAGGTCATACACAAGGAGGAGCACTGGTTCAAGAGGAAATTCAAGGAAGCCGCCTACATCCTCAACAACGACGCATTCAGTCATGCCAGCGTGGAGATCCGGAATGTGTGGAGGCCGCTTATCCAAAGCATGGACCGGCTGCGGCTCGATGAGAGAGAATCTCGCGCCAATACATCCCTTTCCCGCTGAAGATCGATCGACCCACTTCCAGTAGTAGCACCCGCTCGCCCCCTTGGTAGTAGCACCCTTTCCCCCACCATAGGGAAATCGAAGGGCTTTATAACCGACCAGACCTCGAAATATTGTCAGTAATCACCCGAAGACGATTGCGGATACCAGCAATCGAAACGTCGTGAGTAAACTCAACTTGAAACTTGGTTTCAACATTTTTTCAAAATATTCCATTCAATTTCTTTATTTACATTTTTTGACTAGTATTTCATATTCGATACCTCAATTTTCTTGTCACAATATTATTTCATTCATTTCGTTATTTAAATAATTTTTTGACTTATATTTCAGATTCGAGATCTCGATTTTTTGTAACAACAGTATTTTCTCTGATCAATCAATCCCTCATTTCATCATTGACCAAAAATTTGATTTTGATTTGATTTTTTCTCACTTGATTTGTATTTTAATCTTTCCGTTCCTAGCAACAGGTTTCAATAGAGTTAAAAATATAGACAATGGAAGTCCGAACCATTACCATTCACGCAATAAATTTTACTTTGCCCATATCCTGAGACACCAAAGTTTACCAGTCTCGAATTTTGTTCATAGTGGCTCACTTGAGTGGCCCATTGTAGACAAATAGGGGACTTTGGTCCTTTCAGGTGGATAGCATCGGCAAGTTCAGAATCTATGATGGTAATGGAAGATCCTTCGTCAAGAAGGGCGTATGTTTCTGCTGAGTTGTCACCATTCCATAGTTTCACCTTTGCTACCTTCAACATTGATGTTTGAAGACGTGGAACCAAATTTCTCTTGATGATACAGGTTGTTTCCGTCGATTGCAATAACATCGTCTCTTGTTCCTCTGGTATTCCAGTTTCCGATCTCGATTTTTGTCTCTCTGGTCTCCCTGTATGTATTAATCGGTTATGTTTCCCTTTACATGTTCCTACATTGCATCTAACTTTACTGAAACATTTTCTTGCAATGTGGCCCAAGTTGAGACAACGGTAACATCCCCTGATATTTTCTATTGTTTTCTTTCGCTCCTCCACACTCATAGTCAAAAATTTCTGGCAATGGTGTAATTTATGTTTGACATTCTTGCATAAAACGCATTCTGCAGTGCTGTTTGTAGCTACTATATTGAATATGTCCTTCTTTTCGTCCGCAGCAAACCTTTTGGTTGGATAGAAATTGGATGGCATATTGACTGACATCAAAAGATCAACTTCATTCCTTAGCCAGATGGAAAAATGCTCCAAATTAGCGGTTTCTTTCATCCTTTGCTTTTCTATCTTCCATTGTGCCCACGAACGTTTAGAGTTTCTTGGTAACTTTTCTTCGAATTTGTATAGTAATTCAGGATTATCAAGATATCTTGAACACCCTGTATTTTTCATTGACATTATCAAATTTGACACCTGAATTGAAAATTGGACGTAACTGTCAATTGAATCTTCTCGTGGGCTGGGACATTTTTTAGCCCTTTCTATTTGAGTTATTACAAGCCATTCATCTTTACCGAAGTTCAATTTGAGAGTGTCTATGATTGAATCCACGTTCTCAGAACTACAGAAAAGGTCTTTCACGACGTGGTATGCCCTACCTTTCAAACATTTACGCAAACGAGCGAGATTGTCCCATTTTGAAATATGACCCTCGGACGTGGTTCTTTTGAATTCGGTGATCCAAAAAGGAAATTTGCTGATATTGCCGTAGAAATCAGGTAGGTTTGGTAATGCATTTTTTGTAGCTAGCCTTTCTAAATTCGTGTTCAAGTCCTGCATACACTTCACTAAAGTTGTAGCTTCATTCATAGAACTTCTTTTGATAGGTTCCTCTTGTAAATAGTTCGTGTCCGTACCTCTGTATGAATGGATTTCAGATTCTTCAAAATTGTTTATTTCGCATCTATCCGCAAAAGGTTTGGAAATGTTCTTGGAGTGGCCATAATAGCGTTCACATATATCAGTTTCAGTTGACTCACTGCACTCTCCATAAAAAGAATGTCTTGGATAATGACTATCATTTCTTTCTTTACTGGTCACTGTTCTTTGCACTAATTCATCGAAGGAAAACTTTGTGCCAGCGTTTTCTTTAGTTAGTGTTGACCTCGGTTTTCGCGGTTTTTCGTCACAAATTTCTCTTCTACGAGAATTTCTAATAGACTCTTCACTACGACCTTTGTCCCGAACTAGTTTCTCAGTGGGATGAGGATTTCTATTGAGTGAATCGGTGTGGAAACATTTTCTATTCACATCTATTACCCATTTTTTGATGAATGAGTTTTTGTCTAATGTTTCACTTTCATTCATGGACGAATTAACTGGATTTGTTTCTCTTAATTCACTATGGCATTTTAAAGATTTTTCTTCATTCTCTAATGCCTCGAGTTTCAATTGCAACATTTTAAGCTCAATGTTGATTTTGGAGGACTGTATCTCTTGCAATCTTTCACGAGCATGAGGAAAATCAGTTTTAGTTTTTGCACTTCTTGTTTTCTCCGGTACAAATGAAGTTGGTAGCGCTTGTTCCTTCTGTTCGTTTGAAAATTCCGTTTCATCCAAATTTCGAACCCCATCCTCTTCAACACGCCTCTCCTGATTATTGGCTTCATGGTTCTCGGAATAATCAGGTGTATACACTTGCGGAGGGATCCCAAAATTCGGTCGCGTACTTTTTCGAATAGTAAGCCTATTATTGTCGCTCATCTTATACTTTTACTTAAGGTTTACTCGAAGGACCAAATTGTATGATAAAAAATATGAGAATTAATGAAAATACAAGAAAAAATATCTTTGAGTCGTGTATTAACTTCTTTTAACTCACATTGACAACAACTATCAAAATTCTCGACAACAATTATACAAATTATATATATATATATATATATATATATATATATATATATATATATATATATATATATATATGTGTGTATGTATAGATATGTTTTAAAACTCTATTTTCTGACGAGTCCAACAAACTCTATACTTTTTTTATATTTGTATAAGAGCTTACAGTGACGAATAAATTGTTTTTGACTTTGACTTTTT
>JAVJAQ010002327.1:0-11485 GCA_032362365.1 Zygogramma bicolorata | reverse complement strand
TTGTTGTTTCGCAATGCTATAGAGGAGTTCGAAGGAAAAGTTTCCGAAACCTAGATATGGCAATTGAGTGCCTAAAAATTACCGATAATTTTGCAAGAAAGCCTGATATCTAAAAATTGCAAGAGTTAATTTTCATATTTTGGCGAAAGTGAATTACAACAACAACAAAATATGAAAATAACCGAATGCAATTTGTATAAGATATCACGCTTGAATGCAAAATTATCTGGTCATTTTTATGCACGAATTTAATTCATTGGAATATTTCACGAATAAAGAAATTCTCAAGGAAATGTTATTTTTTGTTCATTTATACTTTCCTCTATAGATTGTATGGAGTACTCACCTAAACGCGAAATGTTTTTCTATTTTTGAAGTCTATCTGACATTTATTTGTGTCGTTTACTAACGTCTAGCGATACGGTTTCAAATTTCAATTACCGCTGTAAGTTTTCGATAACTGCATTGCTCTTATGGGATATTTCATATATGAGGGAAATATTCACTATCACAAGCCACTACTGCCCAACAAAAAGCGAATATATTTGCTGATATATAAGCTGGAAATTCTACTTAAGACCCATCGGACAAAGAAGCTTCAAACATCACTCCTGTCGAAAGTTACATTCCTGAAATAATTTTTCACCAACAAAATATTTTAATGGACCTGAAGAATTGCGGATCAGATGGAATCCCAGCAATTTTTTTTAAAGCGTGTGCCTCCGCATTGATACCAGTATTTTGCGAATTATTCAACCTTTTCTATAACTTAAGGTTTTTTCACAAGTCCCGGAAAACAGCAAGAGTTCAGCCAGTCCAGCAAAAAGGAAAGAAAACTCCACCTTGTAATTATATTGCTAATTGAATTGCTTTCTATCACTTCCAAAGTCATGGAAAAAGCAATCGATATGAGAATTATCAAATATCTGAATGAATCAGGAATAATTAATGATCGAAAATACGGATTTTGCCATCGAATATCAACCAGTGACTTATTGGCGTATGTATCACATAGTTGGCAACATTCCATCTGAAAATTCGGAGAAAAGTTAGCTGTTTCACTCGACATTTCGACAGCGTTTGATCGAGTTTGGCAACGGGGTCTCCTTTCGTGTTCGTACTACGACACTTTTTGACATTTTTGGTATTATTACTAAATCTCCTAGTGCCAGCCCTGTCGCTCGTAAACGCAAAATAATATGAAGGGTCGAAGGAAGGTTGTTCACCTGCGAGATCGCGGCAGATAGTAATTCAGAGTTGATCGGAGAATTTTTCAGACTTTCTAGTAGGGAGAACTTTGGTAGAGTAGAGAGAGTTTTAGTACAGAGCGTTGGATAGTTTGCGGAGCGGTTTGAGTGATTGCATTGAATTGTATTGTTATGAAGAGTTGTGATAAAAGTAGTGAAGTGTTGTTTGGAGTTTCAATAAACGAATCCCAAGAAAAGATCGTAACAGTATGAACACCTGTGTTGATTAGCATTGTCAGAACTTTTTTGAAATGAGAGTGAAAGATAAAGTGTGGTCTATGAACCAAGCAGCTGACGGTCTTTCCACTGAGATACAGCCAGCTGACATATATTTTTATAATCAGTTGCATACGAGCTATCATCAGGTGAATTTTTATTAGAGGAAATCATTGAAAGTGCACATTTTTTTTATGTTTGAGCTAACAGCTGACATACACCAAGTTTATAGTAACCTGATTATTTTATTGTTTCGAGAAATTGGGTCAGCTACAATTGAAAAATCCCCGCACGAAACCGCAGCTAACGATCACGAAACTTTATTATTCAATCATCATCATTTTTTTGATGAAAAATAGGCATTTTCAGTCACAAATAACTCGCAAAAACTTCAATAATAAAAAAAATCGGAGCAAAAAACTATCATTGAATGTTTTATGAGTTTTATATACCTGACAGTATAAGAACACTGACTTGAAATTGTTTCATAAAAAACTCTGAGCACGATTTATCCGAGGATTTATCAGATTGTGGGGGCTTACAGAAAATTCAATGGATGGTGCAAGAATCGTATTCCGTCATTTTTCGACTTTTGCATCACGATTCATTTGAATTTTACTTGCCTTGACGCTATTTTTGAATATATTTTAAGAATGTGCCCAGATAACCAAAATATGTGTCTGAAACATTTCTGAGACCGATCATTTTCCATTCGAAACGTTTCATCTTTTGACTCAGACACGTTCCTGAAACATGGCAGACACCAGAAATGTCCTAGGTATGAAACGTTTCACAAGGAATGTTTCATATGAAACATTCCTGATACATAACATAACTGCACATGTATATATCAAAACACATATCTGAAACGTTGCTTGAACAAATCATTTTAAGTGTCATCTGACACGTATCTGAAACATAGTAGACACAAAAGTTTTAAATGTATGATGCAAGAGAAAAAAAGAGCTCAAAATTAATTTTGCCAATTTCTAAATCGACTCTCAGTATAGCAATTGATTTATAGAAAGGATGTGAGAAGGTTATGTGAAATGAAAAAAAAACAGGTAGCATTTCATCATTCTTTATTATTGATAATTGTTATTATAATATAATAACTGCGATGATTAAATATATACAACTGGCTCGCTACTTATCATTTTCCCTTTTGAAACGAAGGGCTGCTTGGCGGAACCATGTTGAGGATAATCTCTCGAAGTCACTATCCGTCATTGAAGAAAACCTTTTTCGGGCAGCATCTAAAAAATATGTTAAATTTTATCATGACTCTGAAAAATATAGTTATGTGATACTAGTGCAAAAAAGACTATTGAATCATTTCATATCAAAAGTTGCAAAATGAGTATTTTTTGCACTAGATGTGGACATTATGTGCAAAAAGATGGTATTTAGTCCAAAGAAGTATTATGAAATTAAAGTGTGATTTATTCCTATAGAAATACTGTGGGTAGAAAAATTATTGATTTTAATTGATCCAAATTCCAAGAATCCCCTCTCTACATAGTCTCAATAAAATTGTCATTACTGCACTTTTTTACATATTTATGAAATAATTGAACTATTTTGAATTTTTTCTCAGTTCATTTCAGACTGACATAATTAACATGCTCACCTCTCAAAGTGGATATAACTACCAACTGATTTAATGGATAGTTTTCTTTTCGGCCATACCATGGACATTTTCTTGCCAATTTATTTGAGAATATCCTGATCAACCCTCGTTTGATCATCTCATTGGGACAGTCCCCTCCACCAATGTAATAGAGAGTTTCCTAAAATAATTTTTACATAATGATAATTTTTAAAAGATTCAAAAAACTAACCAACTGTTTTCTTGCTTCTGATGAGTTTTTCAAGTTTTTTCCTCATATTACATCAATTTCTTGTGATTCACGAATGCATTTTGTGGAATTGTGTCAAATGCTGTTATGGGTTCAGCTGCCTGAGATGGGATAATTTTCTTCAAGTTTATGATGTGCCCATCCAGAAGTGTTCTCAGAGCAACCACATGCTCATTCACATGAACGCAGCAACAATCTGAAATATTTCAATATTCAGTCAATCACAAATTTATATTCAGAAAAGTAGTGTCTTACTCACCTGGTTCATCATCAGTATTATTTAAGTGAAGTTTTTCTGTCTCTGTCGGTTTTTTGAGTATTTTGGTTGTTGATGGCGGAGGCATTATGATTTTATCAATTTCCTCAATTTCCCCATTCAAGGATACTGTAAATGATAAAAAAATCATACATTTGTGTTAATGGCATCATTTTCTTGGTTATCATTTTAGAAGTTGATGAACATTTTCATAAGTCTTTTTTGTTGAAGATATCGTTCAAAAGCATCATTTTTCATAACGAATATTTCACTCACGTGTGCTTGATGTGCTTGAAGTTTCGTTGCCATTACTACTCGAGTCTTCTTTGTCTTTTTGTTTAAAAAAGTCTTTGTCTATCCATATGTGTAACATCAGTGAAATAGCTGTAAATAAAAATGCAATTCATGAAAATATAATGATTAGAATAACAGATAGATAGATATCGGTCCAAGATTGGTTCATGGAAATTTCAATCCACAAAAGTATGGCAGTGAACAATTGTCTAGAATTAATTCCACAATATAATACCTGAGCCATCAACAACAATTTGATACAACAAATTAGGGTAATTATCCGTTAAGCGGGCTCCATAGTGAAATTGAAAAATTTTTGGTGGAACTTACGTATTTCGGCCTCCTGAACAAAAAAGTCTAATAAAGTTTTTGGGGCTCGCAACTAGTTTCGGAGATACGGCCCCCCAAAGACAGGAAATCGGGGTTTTCAGGGTTGACATTTATGTTTGTTTATTCAGCCAATTCCGCTCGAAATTCATCCTTCTTTCTATCAGCACAATATGCACATTCTATACCACCTTCTTAATCACTTTCCAATAGAATTATAAGCATTTTTCACAACAAAACTCTAAAAGGTAAATCGTCATAGAAATTCGAGGTTAGCAAAACAATAGAACGCGCATCGCGCGTTCTATTGTTTTGCTAACCTCGAATTTCTATGACGATTTACCTTTTAGAGTTTTGTTGTGAAAAATGGAAAAATGCTTATAATTCTGTTGGAAAGTGATGAAGAAGGATATATAGAATGAGTATATTGTGCTGATAGAAAAAAGGAGGAATTTCGAGCAGAATTGGCTAGAGAAACAAACATAGATGTAAAACCCCGATTTCCTGTCTTTGGGGGGCCGTATCTCCGAAACTAGTTGCGAGCCCCAAAAACTTTATTAGACTTTTTTGTTCAGGAGGCCGAAATACGTAAGTTCCACCAAAAATTTTTCAATTTCACTATGGAGCCCGCTTAACGGATAATTACCCAAATTAGTTGCACTGTCTAGGGATATATCATGTTCTTGTGTATAAAACAAACATTATTGAATTGCCACCTTCAAAATGTTGCACAAGCTTCTCTATGGAATCAACATCATGCAAACTAGATATTACATGATGCACATGCACAAAATAACAAGTATGTTCATGAATCCCACCACATTTAATTCAATCCCCAAATTCTGTAACCTATAAAACAGGTATCGTTCGATCATATCAATTATTTACATACCTTTTGATATTTCTGTAAAGTACTCATAATCATGAGACATTGAATTATACCGCAAATTCAACTTCAGGTTCAGGACCAAGCACATTCGACAATACAAAACAGTAAAATCTAAAATCATCTGCAAGACACAAAATCACAAAATGGCCACTCCACTACTCAACTCAGTAACTCAGTCCAGTGTCAGTTGGCGTTGGTTGTTTTGGCGGCGAGCGATGACGAATGTCGGAATTTCGAATGTCCTGATTGGCTAGTGGTCACAACTAAGACTGATCGATCGATTCTGTGACCTGGCGAAACAAATACGCGGGTTATTTGAATACTGCTTTGAGCGGAACTTTTATTACGATGAGGATTGTTAAGATATTTGCGCTCACAGAAGCGAATGCGAGAACCTCCCACGAAAGCAAATCCACGGCCCACAATCAGGTCTATTCTGGTGAATCTTCAATAACTTTCAATATTGAATATTGGTTATTGAAAATAATCGATAACTGTTATAGAAGAATATTCGATGAACTATGGAGATTTCTGAAACATCTTGTAGGTACTAGTTTTTCGACATGATATAATATTCAATTACCAAAAAAAGTTTCGAAAAATATTGACTATTGAAAATTTTTGATGTGCATCATAATGGCATTTGGTCCCATTCTTGAATATTTATCAATAATTTAGTGGTCATGCACACTCCTAAATCAATATTTATTCACTCAAAGTATATTTGTATTCTGTCAGAAATATAATCAATAACTTTCTTTTTTTTTATTATATAGGCAATGGATTATTCAGATATGTCATTTGTTTACATGTTTTATCTGTGCATTTGAAACATTGCAGACACGCTGCTCCTCTCATGAAATGTTCAAGATATATTTCTGGAACGTATCTTTCGAATGTTTCAAATGCTACCTATTACGGTTCCGTTGACATGTTTCAGACACCTTTGGTGTTTACTGGGTAAACTTCCGTCAATATATATATATATATATATATATATATATATATATATATATATATATATATATATATATATATATATATATATATATATATATATATATATATATATATATATATATATATATATATATACATAGGTCAAACCTCAAGACCACTGTCAAGCAGAATCACCTCACACAAGAGTGACTGTGAACATCATCCAGAAAGATGTGCATTAGCTGATCATGTCAACAAATTTGACCATAACATGGACTATAGATCGGTGAAGGTGTTAGCTAGGGAGTCACACCTGACAAAAAGAACCTTCCTAGAAATGGCTTTCATTTATCAAGAACCTAATTGTATAAACAAAAAAAACTGACATTAATCATTTGAGTGAGATTTACTCCTATTTGTTGGCTCTAGACAATGCTCCAGTGAACATTAATGAACATTCTTTGGTATCATTATAAAATTCATAACTTTAACTTCCTTCACAATTATCGCCCAATTTAATTCAACTGCCCATAAACAAAAATTTTCAACAGAGTCCTAACGAACCTTAATAATTATTCTTACATACCAACAGTGGCACCAACACTCAGTTGGTACCATTGAATTTTTGACCTGACACATGACAATATGACATTGTCATCTGTCCATTCACTTTTGACGTTGACCTATCAATTTAAGTCCGACCACATGTTCGACGTGATTTTAATTATATATTTTAACGAAGATTTTAATGTGTACGTTGTATAATCACGATTATTTTACTCATCTACATTCTCATTGCTTATCATCATTACCATGAATGTCATCATGCTGAATTGTACCAACAAGTCATACATCCTCACATAAGTGTAAGTAATCATGCACCTAACTAGTATAGAGTTCACATGTAAGGTTCTTTGTAGTTTCCCTGATGATGGAATAAAATATATTTCCGAAAGCTTGGACAAACTTAAAAGAGTTTTCTTTTGACGTGCTGCACTCCCCAATATTCACTAGTTTGTACCTACCCAACAAACAATATATGATGGTAGAACAAAGGCCTGTTACAATTTCCCCACACTTGAGATTGATGGCCAAGCACCAATCACCCGGAACGTCCCGTTGCGTATAGGTTTACTCTGGCCGACAGCCGGCCCGGTACAAATTCCCATTGAAGATTTCGCATTCCCATCAATAGGCCAGTACTTCCCCAACAAACTATTTATGATGGGAAATAAATGGCCTGTTACAGTTTTCCCCCACCTGAGATCGATGGCCTAGCACCAATCACCCGAGAATTCCAAATTTCTAGCGGTAGGCCAGTACTTCCCCAACAACAATGTATGGGGAAAATGAATGGCCTTGTTACAATTTACCTATATCTGAGATCAATGGCCCACCACCAATCACCCGAGGTTGGCCATTTCATACCAATTTACCAGGGCCTACAGCAGCCCCGGTACAAATTCCCTTTGAATATATAGTTAAATGAAAAAAATGCTGGTTCTTCACATGAATAAGATTTTCAAAACCGCGACACATGTTTCGCTATACAATAGCTTCCTCAAACGGGGATAATTTACTCCTCCTACTTAAAGAAGCTATTGTATAGCAAAACATGTGTCGAGGTTTTGTAAACCTTATTAAAGTCAAAACGTCACAGAAAACTGTAGATTATTTTTTTCAATAATTATATATCTTGTTACCTCTTTCAAGTAGAACAATCTTTATCGAAAAATTAAATTGTCTGGTGCAAGATAAACATACTTTTCATTTTCCTTTATAAAACTTTTCCTAGAGATCAATTCCAACACCAAACTGATATTTTTGCACTTGACGCGCGTTTTGCTAACAAGGTTATTAGCATCTTCAGGAGAAGAAAATTGATACTCTTCTCCTGAAGATGCTAACCTTGTTAGTGAAACGCGCGTCGAGTGCAAAAATATCAGTTTGGTGTTAGGGTAATTGATCTCTAGGAAACGTTTCAACTTTTACACCAAAGGTTCCAATCTAATCGTTTATTTACCTTTATGCCTATGATATTTGTTGAACTAGCATTAATTGCATTCCATCCATACACCACCATTTCCTCTAGAAGACATCTTGGGATACCTTCTTTATATATATCCACGAAAAAAATGTTCAATTATTTTCCAAATTTCTGAATACTAGGTTAGGTTATTGTTATTCACATGAAACAGAAAAAATAGAAATAATGTTGATACCTTAATTCATTTATCATTTATGACTGAACACAACTGAAAAAATAAACAACAAATAGCTCAAAACAATAACAAAAATAAACATTTCTATGACAGAAACAGTAAAAAATGAATATTTATATATTATATGTAACTGATGGCCTCAGGATTTTTCAGTTCTTTCTTCTTCTTTCTCTCCCCCCTTGTCTGTCTGGGGCACTTCACAGCCACAGCTTTATTGCACCGTCCACATCTGTGGCCGTCATTTCCCGTGCAACCGGATTTTTTCTAACGACAGCTGAAAAAATATACAATAACATTTTTTAAAAGCGCTCATTTTATTCTCAACAAAAACATTTACTTCTACTCTCAAAATACTACTTCACAGACAATTTATAACTTAATTAAAATCATTAATTCTACAGAAATGAAAATAGATCTATGAAAAACAAATTTCTGCAGTTGGTTGAAAAAGGTAACATGCTGATAAATTTGAGGATTTCCAGAAAGATAATGAAAGATTTTGAATGGCATATGACACAGCTATTTTCGGAGGACTGGGACTAGAACCAGTGTATTACATGATGAAAAAGGCATCTTGATGAAAAAAAAAATTACGCCATTTCAACTAATGGAACCCAAACATTTATATGGCTTACCTACTATCATTTTCAGAATATTCACATATTCTTTGAAACTATGTTTTTGGTTCCTTCCTGACCAATTCATCCTCAAAGCCATTTCATGATTTAGTAAACGTGACAAAAGTCTTCTCACTGTATCTGAACCATCTCTGCCTCCGACAACTGATAGATATGAACACTGAAAAAAGGAATCAGCAAGCTATATCTGGCAGAGCAAGTACTGTTTCTCAGATAAATATCTTTCATATAAATTTTATGCCAACAAAATAAAACACCCATGATAAAAGTTCCATGAATAGAAATCATTTTGAGATTTTATTAGTTGATTGACATTTTTTGACCGATATCACATAATCAAATATTGTTATTTTAAGAAATTAGTTTTAAATTGTTTCCAGGTATACTCACAATTTCTGAAAATGTCATTTCATCTTTCAACCCTTCCTTCATTTGTTCTTCTGAAGTGAGTGGTAAATTTTGAAGAAGTAAATCCTCATTGGGTGTTGGTACACTTTTTCTGGAACTATGCACTATCCGAGAAAGATATTGTACATCATGCGAAAGAACTTCAACTTTGGTAGATATATTCGTAGCTAAAGCTGAAACGAATGTTTATGGATAATTCTGAAACTATGTTCTGGTACAGAACCAGAAAGAAATGAAGCAGCAAGCGAAAAAAGTTTTAGGTTATGATGAATGGTGATACTTACTTGTTGATAATTAAACGATCGTCGTTCTGACTCTGAGACATCGTAACTAAAAGTGCAAAAATGAATATAACACAAATTCATATGGTGGCGACTAATTACTAAACTAAACGCGCTCAGCTCAAACTCAAACATAACAACATTAACTCAAAATTCAACTGATATTTCACGTTTCGCGTTTCGTCAAAGAACAATGAACTGTCAACTGTCTACTGTCTTTTGTTGTTAGACAGGTTGAGGTCGCGTTGGCCGAATGCCCTTTGGAGGAAGCAAAGGCCAATAATCCAGAGAGAGAGAGAGAGAGGTTGAGTTAATGAGAAACTTTCGGGAATTTCCGGAAACTGGTGATATATCTATGACGAATACCAAATTTTGTCACTTCAATGTAAAACCTTATAAAAATGTGGTAATATAAGTTAACCAGCATACCACTGCCGATGAGATATCCCGCAAAATATGAAATGAAACGATTTGTATGATTCGAATACGCCCGAATGTTTTCTCATTTACTTTTCGACATTCAGCCAACGAGTTCACCGACTCAATCAATGATGAGTAGTCCGATAAATCCATCAAAAAATTTCTAGAAAACGAACCCAGTCGAAGTACGTTTCAAATAGACAGTTGAATAAACGGGATTTAATCCGATTACTAATCGATGGATTCATATATAAGTTCGATCAATAACACGGATAATATAGTATACGGTCTTCGAATGCTAGTTTACATGTCATTGAGTAACGAATAACCAATCAGAAAACATGATGTCATCAGGGGCCTGATTTTCAAATCGGGTAAACTCTCACATCGAAAGAAAGGTGACTGTCTACTTCTATGTAAAATGACTTCTGCTGGTGAGACAGAAAGAGATATCCGAGTTTTCTTGTGATAGAAGAGTTCACCCGATATGAAATTCAGGCCCCAGATGAATCTTGTCAATAAATGAAAACAAAAATAATCTTGAATGAACTACGTATGTTGTATGTACAGCTGATCCAATATAAGTCATTTGTTCTGTGCCAAAATGGACTGGATAAGCTGTACTTTCATCGATGATTTAACGTCAATTTGCTATAGCTCTATAGCTGCGTTCGTATACCCATTTACCGCGGCAGATATATGAATCCTGAATCATATATAGTATCGTAACTGTCTTTGACTGATTAATGGCCAGTAATGGGCTTGTAGTTCATTATATTCGATGTTTTTTCAACTATAAACCATCAATAGGTCTTTAGTGGTTATTTGGTGAGAGCCTAATGCTCGTGGGCGTTCATTAGGCCATTGACAATCTACCGACACAGGCATTTTCCCAGCGTAAACTTCGCTGGGCCAGCCTTCTGCCACCGTTACATTGTTTGTTGGGAACCCATTCGAACACTTTTTTCTCAAAAAATTTTATTTTCCTGATGGTAGACAATGACTGCATCTAACAGCTTGCAGCGCATAAAACCGCTTCACAAAATTTGACATTTCACCATGGAAAACTGTCAAATTTTGTGCAACAGCTTTGAGCGCTGTAAGCTGTTAGACACAACCATTTTCACAAATATTTTAGGTTGGTAATTTGGAATGGGGTCTGTCTAACAGATTCGTAGTGACCGCTAATATTATGGCAGCAATGGAATACCTCACTAAACCTATATAAATTACCAAATATAATATTTTATTCATTGGGTTCAGTTTGTTTGAAGAGTAACATAGAAATGAATTTGGTAAGAAACTAGTTATATTGTTTAATATTGAATTGTTTGTTATGTCCACAGTGCACCGTTCATTTTTTTTTTGGTGGATATGTACCTATTCATCCAATATTATGTTTCACTAAATGCATTATTTCTGAGGATTTTATTTTATTATGAATGACAATACTTTCATAAAACAGAATATTCGTTAACATGTATTATTT
>JAVJAQ010002325.1:0-76650 GCA_032362365.1 Zygogramma bicolorata | reverse complement strand
AAAGTAGAAATGGTTTGATTGAAATAATATCGTTATTGAAACGTAAAAGTCAAAATGGCAGCCGCATTTGAGGCCACTGCAACAGACAGTGCTTGGATGGATTTTTGTGACAGACACGCACAAGCAGCAGCCCAAGATTTTTCCAAAAGTTGTATGCAGTACATGAATATGAATTTACCAGAGTCTGCTAAGTCCACCATCACTCATAAAGAATTTTTGAAAAAGTTCATTGAGTCTTTCACAGAACAATTTGAAATGGATTTTAACCGAAGAAGAATGAACAACACAAAAATTTCAAATGGTCTAGGTACAAGAAATGAAACTGAATTACTTGAGAATGAAGATGGTTCACCAAAAATGCCTCACAAGCCATTTTTTAGGAGGTATATCTCATTCATTATTGCTGATTCAAAAGTAATTCTATTTTATTGTAGACTCAGCTTCAAAGTATTAAGGAAAAGTAATCTCTTCCATAAACAACATTCTGATGATATGGATATGGCTCACAATAAAACCAAACTAGCAAAAATAGTTGTAGAATGTAGAAAGGAAGGCATTGTCAACTATTCCACACCAGAGAGTCTTGATCAGCCGAGCGGACCACCAAGGTGGGAAAGATGTCGACTGCAACTAGTCAAAGCCACTGGAGGATACATGCTAGAATTTTATTCACCACCTAAGAATCCGAAGGTAAAACATTTTGGGTTCTTATTTTCAAATAATTCCTCTGATGTATTTGAACCCTTCCTTTCAAAGAAATAAAATGTCTTGTTTTATTTTCATTGCATGTTAGTAACAGGATGTACTTCACCCTCTTAACTGAGTGTTCTAGAATGTATTTATGCTTCCATTCATCAGATGATAATAGGAGGCTGACTGTTCCCTAGCACCAGGAATTTTTTTAATATCAGAGATGGGCAATATTGTGTTGTTATAGGTGAAAGTTCAGTATTCCCACACTATCTACTTGAATAATAATGTTTGAATCTACCTATAGGATCTTTTAGTTAGTCACCACTCAAAATCGTTCTATACATGCAATAATACTCCTTTCCAACTATTTTCATGTTGCATTTAAAACTGCTTTTATCACCACTTACAACATAACCCCAGAGTTGCATTACAAATTTTGTTACTGTTTCACAAATGTTTATAACCTATCTTACATCTTTCACGAAACCCCCCCGACCGGCCACCGGGGGGGGGGGGGGGGGGGGGGGGGGGGGGGGCAGGGGGGGGGGTGCCTTTTTATAACACTTGATTTGTGATAACCATGTTACAAACCTTCGGTTACCATTTGTAAAACAGTATCTCACTGAAAAAAAAATAGATATTGCAGAAAATACCAGTAAGCAAGGCGAGTAAAGGTTTGAACTGGCAAATAAACATGCATGTTCATTTGTCTAGACTTTCAGGTACATGAACCATTAATAAACAAACCTATTTTTCCTAAAATGTGAAAAAGCTCACTTTCTTGAAAAATTTTTCATGTGCTTCACATTAACGTAGTAAAGCAAGTGCTTTATAGCACCAATGTGAATATTTTGTGCTTGTATCATGTCACTGAAACCCCTCAAATTGTAACAAATTATATCCACGTTTTCAAAACTTATTTAGTCCAACGCAGTGAAATTTGTTCTTATTTTGACAGCGCAGTAAACCTGCCTGTAGGTTGGCCATTTGTACCGTACTGAATTAATTGAGACTTTTTTTTCGGAGAAAATGTTACCTTTTGGTAGAATGTCTTGGCAATATTACTCCATTGAAAACTCTTGAAAACAGTAAGCCTCTGAGGAAGCTGGCCACTCGTGCTAGCGAAACGTTAGGAAGAAATTCCAAAGAACGACGGCCTTCAAACCCGAAGAAAATTAGTTATACTAAAAACCTCGACCGCGAAAGCCTCAACCATTTTATCACCGCTACTAATATTGTTTTACAACATATATTAAGTTTGCAACCTTGTTACAGTTACGGAACATTATGTTTGTCTTATTTCTTGTAGTTTTCCATTGCAATTTGTTTAAAAATATTACAAAAGTTCTGCAAAATTCATAACATAAGTGAATGATAAAAATGTTCAACATAGTTACTTACATTTGCAACCATTTCTGAAAATTGGAATATGTATTTATTAAACTTGTTCCCTCAACGCCGCCATGTCCAGTACACACAAGTATTGAGATAATTACAAAAGTTTTTATACGTGGTTGCAAATGAAGATAAAATCGGTCTCAGTGGATATGAATCTTTGCAACCTCGAACTTAAAACGGAACCTTAATTATTCAAGAAATGCTAATCACATTTTTTACAACTCCAGGAAGGGACTTAAGTCACAGTTATCCAGATCAATACTTGATTATCATTCGGGTTATGTCTATTACATATTGTACTGGTTCATTGAATCTGAATTCCTCTGTTAGTTGGTACCTGGGTTTGATATTGTTTGGTCGTGTGTGGTAAACTTTATTAACTTTTATTTTTCAACACTTCACTAGTTTGCAGAACTTTTTCTATTTTGAAAGAGTACAAATACAAAAATATCTTTCTTTTTTTTTTTACCCTCATTTCCGTGTCACGGACGTGGTTGCAAATCAACTAAAACGTTCGACGGGAGAACTTCTCCATTTTCAACTTTTATCTAAAACTTTTGTAAAAATTTCGACACTTGTTTCAATCAAAACGAAAAACTTATTGCGCAAATATATTATCCGTTTGACGCAAAAAATTGCAAATTGAAGCACTCCCAACAAATAGATTTTGGTTATATTTCCAACTTTTGGAATTTTTTTCGAAAAATTAGGATTGATAACATTTTTATTTTAAACAAACAGTTTCGTTCTTTTTGAATAGTTGCAAATTTATCAGAAGATGTAAACAGCTATTTCTCCACACTTCACAAATTTGCAGAACTTTCGCTTTTTTGGTAAAGAACAAATACCATAATATTTTTCATTTTGATTATACCTTCATTTCCGTATTGCAGGCGTGGTTGAAAATCAATGAAAACGTTGTATGTGAGAACTTCTTCATTTGCAACCCGTATTTAAAACTTTTGTACAAATTTCGAAACTTGTTTTGATGACATTAAACAACTTATTGCAAAAATATATTTTCCGTTTAACGCAAGAGGTGCAAATGGAAGTACTCCTCAAGTTTGCAAAACGTTTGGATTTTTTTGGAAATATTGGGATTATAACCATTTTTATTTATAAAACAAAACGGAACGTTTCGTTTAAATGGTTGCGAATTTACCAGAAGATGTAGACTGCTATTTCACAATACTTCGAAAATTTGCAGAACTTTTGCAAATATCTCCGTTCAGATAATGCGAATATTCACAAAATCCTGATTTTCAACATGTTCCGTTCAGAAAAAAGGGTTGCAAAATCAGACTCAATATCATTTGAACGTACTTTTCATTCTACTGAAATTTCAAAACTTTTGTAATTATTGTTAAATTTTGGAAAAATCATATCTATCTATATCTACTGGCCTATATTTCGTGGTTAACGGTATGGAAGGTTTCGCGAAGAACCAGTGACACGTAAGAGTTTCTTATTTCTGTAATCCGGTAGCCGCGCAGCGGGGTCTTCTGCGCCCTCATCACCGAAGCTAGAGAAACGACAGCCCTAGAGATGCCCGACCACGAAAACACTTTCGTCCTGAAGGCGAGCAACAACTTGGAGTTCGTCATCGAGGCCCACGACACCGACGACATGCGCTCCTGGTTGGCGACCATCCGGTACTGCATGCGCTCCGGCCCGGGCGGCGACGGCGGCTCCTCTGCGGCCGCGCACGACCACGCCAAAGAGTACCACCACCGGGCGGACGCGCCCGACCTGCCGCCCCGCCACCCGGGCGGCAGGGGCGGCGGCGATCGACTGTCTTCCAGTTCGAACTTCGACGTGTGCCCGTCGGCGTCAGCGGATCCTATGAGTTGTGAGTACTTTTTTTTTTTTCGTTGCTGTACTGAGTCATGAACTGAATATGTAATAGGGTAGCCTAAGCGGGGATTTCGGGATTTACTAAAGCGCGCAGATTAATATACAGGGGAATGCCTTGTACCCGGTTGAATACTTCCACCATATATAATAATAATGTTTAATTCCTCCCAAGATATAACAATTATTTATGATAGGGAACAGTTTAGATTTAAGCAATTGAATGCAGTTTGCAAAAAAGGATTTGTATCAAAAAATAATGAACACACCTGTGCATAAGGCGCGTACACATACACACACCAATGCACACTCATTCTAACAAATTAAATGAAATGGCACTAAAAGATGTAACACGAAAGAAATATATTTTTTTAAGTACTTTATCCATATATAATGCGTTCTTAACAAGAATGAATATACAGCTTATCCAATCCATCTTGGCACAAACTCAGATTCTGTTCCAGTTGCACACTTGTAGTGTAGACCATGACGAAAGAAAAAACACCTTCTGAGAATAAATTTCAACACAGTGAACACATAGAATAGGTGTTTTTTTATCTTAGTATACTTGACAGAGATTGCTGGGCATAAACGTTATTAGTTCTGTGTCAAGTTGGATTGGATATGCTGTACAATTTAGAGTCTTTGGTAGTTTGCATTACATTGAATAATGAATGTCCAAAGCAGCAAAAGTGCTGGTCTCGGAAAAGTGTCTACCAAAACATACACAATTCATCCACATTTTTCATCTTGGAGAACATATCTGTATATAAAATAATATACCTCTAATAATTCTAATCTCTAGTTGAAAAGGATGTACAAAATAAATTCACCTATATACATATATATTAGCTATTCTTTGAGTTCATATTAAGTGATGTTGTGCGGATGGCTTATATTGAAATATCGATTCAAGTAGGTTTATAAGTATGGTTTTTTTTGTTATATATTTCTGATATTTCTTTCAAATAATCTTATATTTGCACTTTCCGCTATGTTCTTTGGTAAGGAATTATGGGCTTCTATGCTCTGCATTATAAGGTTTTTGAGACCTATGTTTGGCTCTAAAGGTGCGTATTCACCAAAAAAGCGAGCACGAGCGAACATTCGTGTATGTTTGCTCATGTTTGCTCGTGTTTGCTCGACATATTGATATCTCGTCCACACCAGAGCGAATATGTTCATGTTTGGAGTTGATCCATCTACTTTGTGCGAGCAGTGCGAGCGCGGTAAATATGGCTGACCATGAAAAATTATTGTTAGCTAGTGCTACTTTCGTTTCATTCATTATTGAGGAAGAAAAAAAAAAGAAGAAACGATTTTGGCAAGCAACTGTATTTAAACACTGACATATTTATAGTGGTAGTAGCTTATTGCGAGATTTAGAACAGGATTACGGAATGTTCCAGAATTTTTGCCGTCCCCTGAAGATTCCGAAACTCTGCTAGAACTGATGGAACCAAAAATAATGAAATATGACTCAAACTACAGGAGAGCTATTCCTGCGGCAGAACGACTTGCTGTAACCTTAAGATTTCTCGCAACGGGCGACTCATATTGCTCTCTCATGTGTGTTTTTAAAATATCTAAACAAGTACGGCCAAGTTCATGAACCAACCCAATAATAATGTACTGAAAAGTATTGCAGCATGCAGCAAAACGCAAGCGATCGAAGCGCGAGCAGTTTTGACGATTAAATCCCGTCCACACTGAACAAGCACGAACAAGTATTTTCTTTGATGTACCGCCTTCCTTTCGATCTTTTTTGAACGCGAACAAGCAAACGTTCGCTCGCTCGCTAGCTCACCAGACGATTATTGATGCAGAATGCTCGCTCGCTCTTGTTCGCTCGTGCTCGCTTTTTTGGTGAATACGCACCTTAAGAAGATGTTTGCTTGCGTGCGTGTATTATAGTTGTGTTGCTGATTCACAAAATTGAGAGGTGTATTGCATTTAAGATTTTCTTTGGTTACCTTGTATATAAATTTACTTTGTTCGATTTGTAGTGTTTTCGAAATTGGTAAAATGTTAGTTTGATCATATATTATTTGTGTAGGGGTACGATAATGAAATTTGAATAGAATCTTCACAACCTTATTTTGCAATCTTTCGATATTTTTGAATATTGTTATTCCACATGTTCCCTATAATGGAATTAGGTACCTGAATATGGACATAATATCATGATAGCAGACACCTTTTCAGTTTTTTTTTTAATGAAAACAGATTTTTGGTGACCTTCAATGATTTTGGTATGCTGTTATAGCAGATGACGCCTTCGTATAATATAGATTTTTTATAAAAATTTGTTTTGAATTTTGCCAAAGAAAAATCATTTGCTCTTCTTGTTGAATGAACGTGACCATTCGAGCTCAGTTTTAGGTTTGAATGCTTGATGTTGTTTTTCAGAAGATGAATAAATAATAATGTTCTATATTTGAAAATGGATATAATGTCTAGAAGTCCTCTAGGTTTATAAAGGTTAACAGTTGGTTCTTTAAGATCTAGTTTGGATATACATTGAGCCCTATATGTATATTGCCTCCCTTCAAGGATAGAGGATCAGAATAATAAATATAAAAAAATATTTGCTTGCATAATGATGTTCACCAAATCATCAAATGAATATTATACTCCAATTTATTATTTATAGTTCATAATTTTATGATGTTTTTTTTTGACTTCCTCATACCGGAACCCTGTTCTGTCTGGAAGCTGTATATTGGATAAATAAATAAATAAAAAAAAAATAAAAAAATTATGAGACTGCAACGTCTGGGATGTAAAGATGAACCATACATATCTTAATCTGACGCGTCTGTGTATTTCAAAATGACGATTTTTTTTTTCACATTCTAATAACGGATTTTCAACCCTTACGTACGACCACCCCCACCATGGAAAAAATCAGATTAACACACGTACATTTTTAAAAATATTTAGGACATAGATGATATCAATATCTGACGCGCTCGAGTATGTCCATAAAATTTTTTTTTACATTTTTGAAAATCTATAGCCGCTCCCCTCACCAAAGAAAAGGTATACATTATATAACATTTTTTTCTTTTTATCATCTCAGCTTCGCAACCCAATAGGTCTCTATGACGCTCGAGTAAATTCCGATTTAGCATCGTGGGCTCTCCTACTAATGGTTTTCTTGTGCCAGAAAAACATCAGAATTCTCCTTAACATGAGTTACAAAGACTCCGGAAGGGCAGTTATCAGGTGGCGTGATTTGTTGACGGTACCCGCAATTTATATACAAGATGTTATTTTAGTAAGTGGCCAAACTGAAAGGGGCGATTCTTTGAGTAATTTTAAGACGAATAGTTCACGTTAACATTGGTTCGATATTGCTTCGTTTTCAAAATACATTTTGTAATACTTAAAAAAAACGTTTTTTCCTGGATATCTCAATAACCCTCTCGATTTTCTTTGACAGTGGTGTTTGAGGTATTGAGGGGCTGGTTTGGTCATAACTAAATTGAAATCATCATGTCCAGTGACGTCCCGGAAAGTACCTATACCAATATTTTTGACCAAAGAATATTTCCATTCCACATGAAACTAACTCCATTTTCAAGTTTCCTGACGCTCTAGTTGGGAAATTGGAAGTACATGGTCAACCGATTCGGAATACTATACTTCTTGATTTGAGCAGCCAACAAAATAAAATCTGATGACATGTAAATGAATAACCAAATCAAATGAAAAGAACACCGTTGTAGGGAATTTGGCTGGCATTACGAATACGTATAGGCAGTCGACCGCTTCGCAATAAATAAATAAACTTCACAAATTTCAGCAATGGAAAATGACATTGGACAAACCCTGAAATCAGAATTATGGTTTCATGGAACATTGGGAAGATCAGAAGCTGCCCAGCAAGTTTTACACGACGGAGCTGCTGGTCATGGAAGATTTTTAGTTAGGCAAAGTGAAACAAGAACTGGTGAATTCGTCCTCACATTCAATTTCCAGGTGAGATTGATTTCAGTGTCAAAGTCCCTTTCAAAATTCATCACAAAAAGAACTTGTATTTTTGGGTTCTCAACAATACTACTACAATCCGAAAAAATAAGAATCAATATTGGAATCTATAGAAGACAGAAATTGACACAGACACAAATTGAATTTGATAAGTTCAGTCAGAACTATGATAAGGGAAGTTTTTCAGTTGTCTGTTTGGTTTTTTATCCTATTCCCATCTCTTCCCTCACAGTTGAAAGACAATTCAGATCACCTTGTTTCTCGGATGGGATATTCTATTATGCACCTATTTATCAAAACATTCTGAGCAAATTTCCAAATTTTTTCTATTAGACTGGTGATGTATATCTAAAAAATGTTTTCTGATGATATCAGTAATTTTTTCATTATTGTTAACAGAGTTTGTACTAGTAACCTATTCAAAATTCCTAAATATTTGAATCTAAACTTGAATGTGAAACATTAATATAGTTATTGACTGAAAAGCCAGATATTATGGTATCAATATTCTGTTTAATGCAATATGAAGTTTTATTCTTTTTTATAAATTCATTTCATTACATTACATTTCAAATCATATCATCAATAATACAATATATTTGGTAGCACTTCATTGGAATAGCATGAACAATCAAACAGTATTTCTGTACTGGTATGGGATTGTTCACAAACCATCAAAAATGTTTTTTCAATGTAATAAATAAATGAAAGGAAAAAATAGAAATCAACGCAAGACATTTATTTTATAAGGAAAAGTATAAGTGAAAGAATTGGCAAATAGTTAAACACCAATTCAATTTGAAATCCTCTTGAGGAGAATGAATTTTTTCAATCGAAATTTGAATTGATTTATGTTACCAATATTTTTAAATCCTTGGGTAATTTATTATACTCAGATAATGATTCATAAACAAATCTTTTTTGTCCAACTACAGAGCTAGCAGTATCAAGATGAAACAAGTTATGTTGCCTAGTATGATAATTATCAATTTCTGAATTCCTGGTTAATATAAAGTTTGACTTTATTAATTTTTCAACAATGGAATAAGAAATTTTCAAACTATCCATCAAGAAATGTTCCTCCAAAGAAAATGTGCCCGTTATTGAATATAGTTGATTTGTTGGAGTATCATTTGGGAGACGAAGTAGTACTTTCAAAAATTTTCTATATAAAGCAGATATTTTTTTGAAGTTGTTTTTTGAACATGAACCCCATATATTTATGAGATATTTGATCCGACTGAGAATATGTGAGTAAAGAAACATATTGGCTATTTTATAATTTGATTTGAGACATCTTCGTAATGTTCCAATATTAGGAGAAATTTTTTTAACTAGGGAGTCAATATGTTTATCCCATTTCTATCTATAGTCAATCCAAATGCCAAAATACTTCATTTCAGTTTTTTGTTCAAGTCGTTCATTCTTTATTTTGATATTTAACTTAATATTTTGTTTATTTTATTTGAATTTTGCCTTTTTTGGGTTAACAGAAAGGAGATTGGCGCAAAGCCAGTCCTAAATTATTTTTAAGTCTTCCTCTATAATATCTTCTAGAGCTGAAGGGTTTTTATTAGCATACAAAAATACTGTATCATCTGCATATACGGTGTAATTACAAGATAAATTGAATTTGGGCCTAAAACTGAACCTTGGGAAACTCCCTTATTAATGAGTAATCTTTCAATTTCAATATTATTTGTACATGTTCTTATTGTTCTATTGACTAATAGGATTTCAAAAGATCATTTACAATTCCTGTCATTCCCATAAACTAAATGTTTTGGAGAAGTATGGTATGATCAATTCTGACTCCCAATACCTTCGAGGTGACAGAAAATAAGCAGAGCTAACTCATTCGATTGTTCTAGGGTCGTGCCAAACACCTTCGAATGACAATAAACGAACAAGGTCAATGCAGAGTGCAACATTTTTGGTTCCAGTCTATCTATGAGATGCTGGAACACTTCCGGTCGCAACCTATACCTTTAGAAAGTGGCGGAAATTCAGACGTCACGCTTACGGACTATATCTTGAACCCTAACGCAAGACAGCAACACCAGTCTTCCATGGGACGAAGCGCTAGTGGGGCAATGTCGAACAGTTCGTCTCAACAAATTGTTACGAATGGTCATGACAGACGAGTACCACCCATTCCGGAAGTTAGACAAGTGAGATAAAAAAGTGTTCAATGTGTGTTTCGATATAGAATCATTTCAGCTTTAATGGCTGCAGAGGCATTTTGAAATTTTCTGCATGAGATGTTTATGATGTCTGAATGATGATCTAAGTGCAATATTATTGTTTATGATTTTTTTAATGAGAGATTTTTTTATATTGATGTCAACAAATAATGCTCTCTGAGTTCTTGAAGAATGGAGATTCTTCAGCTCACATTCAGTTGGTGTGGGAATGTATTTTTCAGGCTCTAACAGTGATATTTAGGTGTAATGGAATTTTATTGCCTGTAAAAATTCCAAAAAATGTTTGAAAGCGTCTTCTTCAATTTTATGATCCTCAATGAAAGAAGTCATGTCTTGCAAATTTCTTAAACTTCCTTGGATTTGTTTGGCCATTTGTGAGCGTTTCTCATTTGTGAATGTTCTTCGCAAAAGTCAATAATGATATATCTCCAATGAAGATATTCGTTCAGAAAACTCATAAATATATCCAAAAAAAATGAATTGAAATTTTTAATCAGTTTGGAAATTAGATGAACCAAAATTCGAGTAAACAATTATGTGAGTTTTGCTATTTATATTTCGAAATAAACACGTATCTAATCATTCTGTCTTGGGAGACCTGTACAGTAGGTTGCTGTTTTGTTCCACGCTCAATGTATAGAATCATCAGATATGTCATAGGTGCAAATGATAATGGTGATAAGTGTTCTGTCAGTTAGTTGATAGATATGGCAACAGTGCTCACTAGGAAAAACAGTGAGGGCTCTTGACAAGATTGGCGACACTAATGAGTGTCCTATTTTCTGACATTTTCTACAGGTAGACTTGCTTGCTGGACACTGGTCTCACGGATGGCGCTGCTGTCCACAGTAACCAAATCTATCTCCCTGGTGAATCGACACCTTGTTTTTCCCTTTCTGGTTGATTGATTGATGGGGTGAACTAGCTGTGTTTCTTGAGGTCTGAACTCTTCCCACAGCTGAACTTTGCCGACTACTACTGTATAGCTCCCTACTTTGATTAGCTTGTAATTCTGCTTGCTTAGCCATTAATATACACTCTTTCAGGTCGAGGTTCTCCTTTAATTGCAAACGTTCAGATGTTTTCGAATCTAGCATACCTACAACTATTCTATCCCTGATGAGTTCCTCTTTGAGCGTGCCGTAGTTGCAATGCTCTGCTAGGGAATGTAGGCTAGTGATGAATGATTCAATCGATTCTTCTGCCTCTTGAACTCTAGAATTGAATTTGAACCGCTCGAATATAAGATTCCTACGAGGAATGAACTAGTTTTCGAAGCTATCCATGGCCTCTCTAAAGCTCTTGGGTGGTGCTTCTAAATGAAGCATGATTTCCTCAGATTCTTCCCCCATGACGTACATGAGTATGTCGATTTTCTCTTGCTCAGGCTTGTTATTCTGTCCTGAGATGGGCATGAATCTTTCGAACCTTTTTCGCCATGAAGTCCATGCTGCAGAATCAAACGTCTTATTATTAGTTACTCCCTCATCAGTGTCGCCAATCTTGTCAAGAGCCCTCACTGTTTTTCCTAGTGAGCACTGTTGCCATATCTATCAACTAACTGACAGATCCCACCGCTGTCACCACACTTTGCAGTGTTCTACAGAATCAAACGTCTTATTATTAGTTACTCCCTCATTAGTGTCGCCAATCTTGTCAAGAGCCCTCACTGTTTTCCCTAGTGAGCACTGTTGCCATATCTATCAACTAACTGACAGATCCCACCGCTGTCACCACACTTTGCAGTGTTCTACAGAATCAAACGTCTTATTATTAGTTACTCCCTCATTAGTGTCGCCAATCTTGTCAAGAGCCCTCACTGTTTTTCCTAGTGAGCACTGTTGCCATATCTATCAACTAACTGAAGTATACCAGGAACATTTCTTTGCACCAATTGCAGAAGGCCTTTTTTCAGCTTCAAATAAATCTTTATTGTATTGAATATGTTTATTTTCAGACCATACTTTCCAAGCAGTAAGACATCTGTCTTGAATAATTGTATGAATTCGAATAAAACAAATTGAAAAAAGAAAACCACTGGAATGTAGGAATTTGGGATATGGTTGGATCTCGAGTTTAAACATAGCTCTCAATCGTCACTCGTTATCAACAGTCACTTACATACCAGTCTTTCTTAAAAACTTGTATTTTTTCTCTAGGATCAATCGAGTACAATTCTTATGTTTTATTGAGATTGACTTAGGTTAGGTGATTCAATCTAATCCGGTAACTGTATACCTCCAGTGAATTGGAACAGATTTGGTCAAGTCTTGTGGATCAACCGTGCTGAGATAATCATGGTCATTGATGCTTGTTATATAAGTTTAAGGATGTCTTATTCTCACAAATAATTGCATGACAATCTTGCAAGAGGACTATGACTTCCATTGAATTTTGCATAATAATAATCACTTTATTCCATAATACTTTACAGTGTGGAACGAATATGTATAAATAAATAAAAAAAAAATCAATTTTAAAAATCTAAAACACAATAAAATGCTTTCTCTGCTAAATACTGCTTGAATTTCAGTTTGAACTGTTTTTTTGTCAGTTTTCTGAATTGTTTGGGAACATTGTTCAAAATTCTTAAAACTTGATTAACAACATTTTCAAGAACTTGGGCATATCGTGTTTGTTGTAATTTAAGTTTTTTATATCTGGTGTTGTAAAGATTTACTGTTTCATATTTCCTCATGAATTCTTCATAATTTTTCATTGCAAAATATGCACATTTATATACGTATTTACTTGGCAGAGTGAGTATTCCCTGTTCCTTGAAGACTTCCTTGCAACTGTCCCTTCTTGCAAGGTGAAAGATACTTCTTATGCAGGATTTTTGTATTTTGAAAATTCTGGTAATTTCGACAGAATTTCTCCAAAATATAATTCCATACTTCATTCTGGAATATATAAAAGCGTAATATGCTTTGATGGCTGCATTTTGGTTAACGAATAATTTAATTGTTCGCAATGCAAATGTAAATGACCGAAGTTTCTTTGTCATGCTGTTAATATGTTCTTTCCACTTCAGCTGGGCATCAATTTCAATACCAAGAAATTTTGTATGTTGACATTCAATTGTTTTATTCTCATGGGTAATTTTCAGTGTCGGTTCCTTTCTAAAATTGAACTTGATAGCACTTGATTTTGGAATATTCAATTTGAAATTATTTGCACTATACCATTTTTCCAGAATTTCTAGAGTTTCAGGAATTGTTTCTAACAAATTGTCATAGGATTGTTTCGGTATTATTAATGAATTATCAGCAAACATATTCACCATTTGAGATACTGCTTGTGGCAAATCATTGGTATACAAGAGGAATAAAATCGGTACTAAAATCGATCCTTGAGGTACACCACGTTCAACTGTCATCCATTTTGATTTGTACTCTTGAACTCCTTCAGTGGCTGCAACACATTGACGTCTCTCTAGTAGATATGATTTTAAGACATTGAAAATATTGCCTCTGAATCCCATTATTTCTTCTATTTTGCCAGTAAAATTTCATGGTCTACATTATCGAAAGCCTTCAATAAATATTCCCATCATTTTCTGGTTTTCATTGAGACCTTCAAGCATGTCATTCAAGGCCATATATATGCTTCTCAGTGTAGACCTTCCTTTGAGGTAGGCACTTTGCATTTTAGAAATGATATCAAATTTTTCTAAGTAATCCAAAATTCTTTTGAGTAAGGCTAAAAGAAAACTTTTGCAACTACCATTATACTTTGTGGTAACATTGAGGTTTTTCATCCTCGAAATATAAATATCAACCCTGGAATTATACAGTACACAATATGCAAACTGAATCCTTGAAGGTCACAAGAAGTTTATACATGATTGCCTTCCATGTAGAACCTTTTGCTTAGATGTCAAGTGTCCGTAAGATATACACACTGAACTGGACATGGAAAATACTCATTAGAAAACTGGGTGTGAATGACATAATTTTTGTTCCTACGTAACTTGGTGAATAAATTCACGGAGTGAGATTGACTGCTGGATTCTTTATAGTCTGGTAGAAAATATTTAGCCTTCTGATGTTGCATGTGGATAACTCAGTTCAAATTTCTCAATAAAGCACCTTCTTCATCTATTTCCAGGTGCTCATTTAATACTATTTATACAAAGTGGGAGGATTTTATAACTATTTGTTACTTGATTGAAGTAACAGAATTTGGTGTAGAACATTTCAAGGGAAATGTTTTTTTATGCCTGCAGCAGGATCATAAAAGTCTTGATTCACCAAATATTTCTTTTATTCACATTGAATATTTTGAATTTTCACTCGGAAATCAAACACAAGGAAATTTCAAGATGCTTTTTGTACCACATAGTGATTTTTTTATTTATCTTTTGTACATATTTTCATTGTAAATGTATTTTGTGCCTTTTTGCTTGATGTATGAACAGTTTTTATTTATTTTTTTGTATGATTACTCAGAAGTATTTTATTTGTTCAAAAATAGAAGAGCTATTATTTTTTATGAAATGAATCTTCGATAATCTTTCATTTCTTGAATACTGAGCATTTTGAGCATGATATCCGAAAATTATATATTGCCTGATATAATTCACATTCTACAGTACAATACACATTTTTTCGTACAAATACTTGGTGCAATTTTCATTCATTTTCAATTGATGCATTTTCTTGGTAATGTTTCGAAATGTTTCAAGAAGAAACATCAATTTCATCATTTGTTTCGATTTTTATTGCTCACAATTTATGGCGTAGATCTATAGAAAATAGCCCTTCATCCGAGATTTATGCTATAAAAGGTGATCTTTGTGATTATTTATATTATTTTAATTCATTAATTTAAGGTGAAACCTGTAAATACAATATTTAGTCTTTTTGAAATATTTGTTTTATTTTACCTTTTTGTTCATCACTAAAAGCTCATGAAACCTAACCTAGTACACGACACATTCTTCGTAAACGAATGACTAGAGCCTGAACCATTTTTTCAGGTTCAAATTTACAGTGGTAGCGTTAGAACACAGGAAACGTCACTAGAGCAAATACAGGCTGAAGCTTCAAGTCGTGCTGTTGAAAATCAGTACAGCTTTGTTTAGGGCAAGGTAAATATTAAAATGTTTCAATTTTCAACAGCCCAAAATTATTACGTGTTACTTTATTGTTTCACAAGTCATCAATTTTTGAGATTTTCTGCGTTTTAGATAAAAGATAAAATACCATAGAATGAAACAAAAAACTCTCCAACTATTGTCATACAAAACTCATTTTTCTACTGCCACCCGTAAATATGCTCATTTCTATAGTTTACTAAACGGATAAGTAGGCGATTCTAGTCAACTGAATCGTTATGATTTCATATCCACACAAGGTAGGAAATCAGTTCCACCAATCACAAAGAACAAAATTTCCAGGGACGACCTTGTAGAAACTTCACAATTCTGATCTATCTACCAAATTTTTCAAGAAAACATTTTCAAAAATCAGTGATTTAAGCGAATTATCTTTAAAAGGAAAAAAAATTTATCGCAAAAATGGATGCTAACAATAATTGTAACATCTTGATTTTCTCGTATTTAGGTATAGCATTTCATCTTCAAAATCACGGATTCCTTTACGAATTCGAAAACTTCGTTACTGTCAATCTGTCATCAATTTCATTGTAATCATCGGGAGTAATTTTACATCAAAATTGAATGATGTTTATTTCCCAAGAAACTTACAAGTTTATAAAAGGGAAAATTAGGAGCAAATGAATAATGAATCAAATAAATAGAGAGAAAAAAATAAATAAATAAAGTAAGATAATGAAATCAGACTTCTCACAGAAATAAAAAATTAATAACAATGAAAATAAAATAAAATTGTCCTTCACCTATCGCAATAAATGTTTTTTCAACTTAACTTTGAAACTGAATTTTCCAAATTTTTTTATTGCATCAGGTAATCCATTATATAACACTATTCCGTTGTAATTAAGTGATTGTTGTCCTATGTTTGATCTGAATTTCATTGTTGATAAATTATTTGAACATCTGGTTGAATGGTCATGTTGGTCATTAATAATTTTGAAGATGAGGTTAGAATGTTTCAATTTATTTTTAACCAAATGAATGAACGTGCAATTACACAAGTACTTCAAAATTACCGATAATTTTCCATGAAAGCATGTTGTCTGAAAACTGCATGAGTTTATTTTCATTTTTTGTCGAAATAGCCCGACTCCGAAGGAGGAGGGCTCTTTTAGCAAAATATGAAAATAAACTCATGCAGTTTTTTTACTGACAACATGCTTGAATGGAAAAATTATCAGGTTTATTTTGATGCACGAGTGTGATTCGATAGAATATTTCCGGAGTTAAAACAACGTTTAAAATACAGTATTTATGCCTGTCAAGATGACAAATGTTCATTTTTACAATCGTTACTCTAGATACACGGACCGAGCGGGTATTTTTCGATATCTACCGGGTATTTACCAGTCCGAAAATGTCCCGCCGGGAATTTATCGCTGTAATTGATCGAAAATGTCCCGCTTCATATGGGATTTTTAACATACGATGGAAATATTCACAGAAATGAATGATTCTAGTGATGAATCTATTAACGGCACTCCACCAATAATTAACTAAAATTGTATAGTCCAAATGGCCTTGTTGGTTAAGGCGGACGCCCCCTAAGACGGTTCGCTGTATAGTCGTTGGTTCGAGTCTCACCAAAACCAAATTTTTGGACTTTTTTCAACGACTGAATTTTAACTTTTCAGGGGAATTTCCGGAGGATGTCGTCGCTAAGAAATAAATCTTGAATTTGATAAAAGTTTCTTTTTTAGAGTTTTTCATAAATATGAAATCTTGAATTGATTTTCAATATAAATACTTGAGAGTTCTAAAATATTTACCTGGTCGAAGAAAAAATTAACTGTATAACTTGAATGGATATTGGCCACATCGTCCTCGTACAATAATCTATTTATTTATTCAATATACAGCTTCCAGACAGAACACCATATCTACACTTGTAGAAACCACTATTTTGGTGATGTGTTCTGACTCGTAATCTCTGTAAATGTCTTGGTCTAAGCAAGTGAATGACCTTGTCAGCACAGATATCAACCCTTGTTATTGGCTTTTGAATCCAAGGGCTTTCATAATCGCAAGAAATAGCACGTTTTTTCATTTCTTTATTAACTTGGGGTCATTACAAATATAATGAAAGAAGTGTCGTCAAATCATTATGCAAGAAAAAATAAACGTTGAAAGGTAAGACCCCGTTTTGATTTCTTAAGCTTTTCGATCACCATAGCTGATTAATGAGGAATCCCATTTTGAACAAAAATTGCATTGCGGAGCAAGGCAATTAGAAACTTCTCGATACAACCATATATTGTCTAGGATTGGATTCATTTGTGAATTGAAATGGGATCTCAATACTTTTAGCTATCCCAGAAAAAAAATCGGTTAAAGTCCATCATAAACTATAAGAGGTCTTACTTTCATTAACGAAGTTATAATGGATAAGATTGGAGCCTTTGATGAAAAAGAAAAAACTTTTTAACATATATAAATTATTCTGACACCACACTGATATCACTCAAGAATAGAAATTGAGATTCATCAATTTCGTGTCCAGAAAAACTTGGTTAGCGAAACGCGTTTGGGTTATTAAAAGTTATTCTAATACCTGGATTTAAATATTGTGATGATGAAGCAGATGGTACTGCTCCTGGTGCCACAGTGATAATAGATACAATACAATGATAATTCCAGACAAACGAAAAGGCATTAACATTAGCGGGATTTTCAACTATCTCAGAATGGTATAGGACTGCTATATCCCCAGTGAGATCCCCTATAGATTATTGGAGGAAGCCAAATGAGGCCTAAGTGCAGTGAGGTACGCTTACCAGATTTAGACAGGATTATGAATTCATTTTGGAATGAGTTAAAGTCACAATTAACAAGTCATTCCCCTTCTCTTTGTATACCCTGAAAGCGCCGATGACATCATATTACGTCGTTCACACATAGCCTGTTTCTCTCTAGTGCACTAAAATTGTTTTTATATTAACTACTTCTTTATGAATATTTTATTTTCTGTTTGAATGATCATTCATTCCATAAAATCTAATTGTAGCAAGTAGTGACTCAATGGTTGCAAAATTTCAAGTCGAAAAAGTATGAAATCATTGTTTTCATTTGAAAGTAGACCTATCAACTTTCAAATTGGTGGGAACCTACTTATTACCACCCAATTCAACCCAAAAATTTTTACCGGTAGTAGAAATGAACTTAAGTTCACCCAAAAAATTATTGGGTATATTTTTTCATGAATGCGAGTGGAATATAACTAAATTTTTTTAGATATCTCATTTTTCACTCTTTGATAATATGCGTTATAAAAAACGAAGTTGAATTGTTTCCCAATAAAAACAGAAGTTATTGAATGACGTTAATTTTTCTTGAGAAATAAGCAAAATGAATCATGAATTCATTATAGTAACTATTCACAAGGTAGCTTTTGTAGCTACTGTGAATTAAATTGGTCAACTCTGAAGCTTATCCTCCAACATTTTCCAAATCCATATCAATATAAAATTATGACCCACCAGCCTTCTCATATATAGCGATATGCTGTTAGAGCAATTGGCTATCACGGGTACCAGATTTTTCTCTCTGTATTTGGTTTCCAGTTAGAGAGCTGGAGTGGTTTGAATTCTCGAAATCTGGACATTCGTTGAAGGAAATTTTATGTAGAAATAAACTGGTAGGAAAAAAATAACAAATAAAAGGTATTAGATAATACGAGTTGATAAGAAAAAAGCTATTAATAAAAAAAATCTACACCTCTATCATGAAAACACTCATCCACTTCCAGGATTTTTGGATGTGATTGAACAATTTGGTACTTGTTGGAACTTGTTCTATATTAAAAAATATTGAAATTGAAGGGAAACAAAATCAAACCAATTTTCAAGTTGACTAATCCATGACATTTCCATTGCATGTATCTGCTATGGCCTTCAGTAGATACATGAAAATGTGCAAATGAAAATGATTAAGCCACAAAAGGGCATGGTCATGTTTATTTTTGAAGGAAATATTCATATCACAAAATAATGATCACCTTCAAGTATACCTTTTGTGGTCTAATAGGCGGGTAATGGGTGTTCTGGTTTCGCATTTTACAATATTGTAAGCTTATACACCGTGAAACATTTATAGCAACACATTATAGCTACAGCTCCACTAACATGATGAAATATGTCTTTATTTCTATTGAATGGTGAGTCACAGAAATTATTGGATATAATGACATATTATAAAATCAAATTTGCTTGCTCTGACTGGCTAATATACTCATTTAATTTTTTTGGAATAACGAGACTTCTCTATCCGTCTAAAAAGGTACTAGAAACATATTTCAACAGAGATAAGTATATTTTTATGTTTCGAACTAAAAACACTTCACAGGTTTTCTGTTGCACAATCATTAAGTCATGTTTCATGTTGGTGGAGCTGTACCAGAAATTCTTCGATTGCAGGTAAAGCTATGATGTATTTTTCAGAAATCAAGATGGGCAAGATCAAATTCTCCGATGAATAATTACATATTAAACTTAAGTATTATAAACTGATATTGTCCGATGAAAAGGGCTTCCACCCTTTTGTTCTTGTTACCTTTATATCAAATAACGAAAAACGTTACAAAAATAAGGACTTGAAATTAATATTACCCAATGGTTGGGTTGAGTTATAGCCCATAGGTGTTGTAGTCCAGAGATTGACCTGGAAATGGTATTGCAAATATCCGGAGTTCAACAATATGCTTTCCAATTTGAAGAAATGTGAAATAGTTCATGGCCAGCAATTCCCATACCAAAATATATTTTAAAAAATCGTCACAAGGTGGAAGTTTTTGATTATTCTAAGCTTGCCATCGAAAAATGAATATTTTTCACTTAATCTTTGTGGCCAAAATAATTTAAGTTTATAAGATAACGAAAATGTGGAAGCGTTTTCTGTTATGTACCTATTCTAGTCATATCTATACAAGTAGGAATAATCCAAAGAGTGTTCATGTTACTTGAATTGCTAAATTTCTATTGCAAGAAAATGCGAATCTTAGAAAACGAGAAAAATGAGTTAATATTTTCTGAGGAAAATATTGTTTAGATGAAGTATATATGCAGGAGGTTGAAGAAATGTATTTTTGTACGTTCATGCAGAAAATAAAAAAAATTACCTAACTATCACTTATTACGAATTTTGATGGGGTAAATAGTTTCCCACCCATGTTTCTAGATTGGTATACAACAATATTGATTTGAAAAATCAATAATGAACTAAAATGGACATATAGCTCAAAATTGAATGAGTACCAGTTTTACAAACAGTCAGGACTTTGGAAAGAAATCAGAAAGATGACTCTTCTTGTACGTTTATGTATTTATATAAAACAAGACTGAAAGAATATGAAAAATCAGGAAACATAAGATAACAAGGTCTTACATTGAAGATAATTTTGATTCGCATTTTCAAATATGAATTTTGATTCGAAAATTTGCATTTACCAATTTCAATAGTATTATGTTGAATACACAATATGTACCGGGAGTCTAAGAATTGAATTTGGTTACCTTACACCATTTTTCTAGTCTGCCGTTTATTGGGTATACTTTCGGTTAGTGCTCCACAATTTGTGCAAGTTATCTTTCGGAGAATAATGCCTTGTTCATAGACCAAACATTTACTTTTTCACTTTTACCATAAGTTGTTAAAATGCTAATCAATGGAAGGGTTTATACACAACACTCCTACTTTGGCGTTTTGGGAGTGGAACTTTCTTGAAAAAAGGTAAGATAAAGTTTTGTCTACCAACTAGGCACAATATTTTTTTTAAAACAGAATGGTATCAAACCAATTTTTGGGCTCACCAGGTATATTTATAAATGTGATTAATTTATTGATGTTAAATAATAATTGTTTCAATAATTTGGTTTTTATTTCCCTGCTAGAAACTACAATATTTTGGAAAAAATTTCAAATTGCAAATCAGTCACATCAATGATATATATGTACATTGAAAAATAATGCTTATTGATATTTGAAACAGATACACTGCATCACATATAAAAATGGCATATACATTCTGATGACTCGCAAACAAGGTCATTCTAACAATGTATTAGGTACTCAAAAAATACTTGTGAATTTCTCCCATTACAATTTTTTTTCCAAACTAGGTGCTGTGGGGGAAAGGAATATTTATCAAAAAAATTGATCGACAGTTGTAAGCATTGACTTCATGTGAGCTCCTCCACAAGATTGATCTGTTCATTTAAGAAGTCCACTAATTGTGATCCTGTCACTGTTTCTCTAGTAGCACGATTGAGAATTTTCCCCAATTTAACAGCCAGGACATGCTTACAAGTTAAACTTGTTCTGAATTTCAACACTTGTAGATGAAAAACTTCACAGAAACAAAAGTTGAGATTCTCATAGATTGTATATTGCTCCTGATTTGTAACTATCTTGTATATACTCCTCATACTTCCAAAAGTATATTCAATCAGTTTACATTTCTCCAAAAGTTCTGTTGCCAATAACAAATTCTCGCCAAAAAATGAGTGGAGAGTTTCCCATGTTTTGTCATCAACTGTAAAAAATTCAATATTTGTGAATTATACATCCTGGAGAACCCAACTCACAAGCTCCAGTCTCATTGTACACTTTTTCTGCCTCCTGGAATATGCCGAAAGCAAGGTTTGGCAGAAAACTGGATTCCATTCTGTGTTCTATAGTTATTGGGTTACAAGCCCTACTTTAAGAAGTTTTTTACACTAATCAATCGGCGGTTTCAGAATCTTAGTTTCGTTTCAAGTTATAAACTATAACATTGTTGATTAAACAATGGCTATAATTAATCCGAGGTGGAAAAAGGCCAACTTTACCTACCATAACAAGTTGAAAAGTTTAAATCATCGGGGGGGGGGGGGGGGGAACATATCTGTCAGAGGGCAGTAAATCTGACAGTTGTAAATCCAGCATCCAGCCTGCTGGACGAACAAACCGATTTAAAAGAGGCTTTTTGTGCATTTGTGTCATATTTCAAAATATTTTCTCGGGGGTTATATCCCGAGTGCACCAAGTTTAATCGGTTAAAATGTGTGCTGTATTTCCATGATTCTCGAAATTTTGCTTAGCAAATGACTTGAATGTATGATAATGGCTTCGTTCAGCGGTGCTCAACCGTTGAGTGATGTGCCAACTTGTTCGGCTGAACGGACCGCTGCACCATTGATCACTCGAAACCGTTGAGCAGCGGCTCAACACGTTTAGTGATTATTCTCAACGGTTGTGCACCGCTGAACGAAGCCAATGATAATTTGATAAAATCCCGAAACCGCAGGTCGAGGGATTTTATTTTAAATTATTAGCTATACACGAAAGCATTTGCTTGAAAGCAAAATTTTGAAAATCATGGAAATGCACGCATTCTGGTCGATTGAACTTGGTGAAGGAGGGATATATATGTTTAGATTATTTCCAGAAAACATGTTAACTCAGGAAACATCAAAATCGAACACAGGAACAATATAGTACCAGAGATAGTACCTGAAAAGTGATCCAAACGCCCGGTTTATTTCGAACATTTTAATCGGTTAAAATGTCTAGTGCATTTAATCGCTGTAAAACTCTGTAAAAGCCGAGAGGGAAACAACTCTTTAAATAGGTGTACATCCAGAAATTTAAATATTTCAATACTTCTTTCAGTACCTAAATATCTCAAATATATTTAAATTATTTCAATATCAGTTTCAGTATTTCAGTATCCACAAACACCGCTTCATACTTTAAATATTACTTTAATCCCAAAAATATCCACTCCATACTTTGAATATTATTTTCATTATCAAAATATCTACAATATATTCGAAATATTTCAATATTTGTCAGTCTCTTTCACTTTAAATATTGTTTTCATTACCAAAATATCTTTCTTAGTATTTCAATACAGTTTAAATGTTACGATATCCTTTTCAGTCTTCCAAAATATTTGAAATATTTGGGGTGCAATTCAGTCGACAATTCAGTCTACAATAGAGATGAGCGATATCGTGATTTTTGAATCACACTGATATCTGTTACTGTGATTTTTTAATATCAGTGATTTTTAAACGTGATGTGATCACAGTTTTGAGGTGGGGCGTTTGGGGTTACTTTGGTATTCGATGAGCCCGTTCACTGGTTTACTGTTATCAGGTTAAGATAGATATATCAGTATATACTAAAATATGTTTTGAATCAAATAATAGTATATTATGCAACGATCGTGTAATGATGGTTATTAATATATGAGCATAAACCGGGATACGAAACGAGCCGAAGGTGAGTTTCGTATGGTTTATGCGAGTGTATTAATAACCATTACATGAGAGTTGCATACGCTATTTTATCTACACCCAATAAATAATGGAGAACTAAAAATATTATAATATTAGGTATTTATATTGAACACAATAATAGTAGGTAATCAATCGTATTTCTTTGATAAATTCTACAGAATTATAATTAATGGTATAACCACGGAAAATACAACAATGAGAAGAAAAAAAATGAAAAAAAGTCTTTGCCGAGGTCTGGAATTGAACCCGGGACGTTTGAGATCACTGTCCGCGCCGCTGACCACTCGACCATGAAGGCACATATGAGCTGAACGAAAATAACAACATATGTGTTGCATTTGTCAAATGAAAAATATAATCCTTTCGATTGTATTTTTTTCTTGTCTAAGACATCTGTGGAGGAGTCGCTGGTAATTCTTCTATATCACTGCTATAAGACATTTTCATTCGATTATCGAAAATTGACTGAATTCTTCAAAAATTCAATACCTACTGATTTTGACTTGACAAACGTCAAAATGCAAAGCTTGCACATCATGCTTGATTGAAAAATAATGGGTTTCTATTGGTTGAAAATCTGTATCGTAATGAAAATCTGTATCGTAATGGATTTCATTATAAAACGGGTGGTGGGCATATAACTGTATTATTAGAGTACGGGTGTAGATAAAACTAGTTTGTGATGATAACGACCAACATTCAATTTATTATATATTTATAATACAAAGAATAAGAACTATTTTGTTACTATTCGATTCGCACCAAATCAAATGAAAGAAAACACTATCAACGTAAGTAAATATTAAATAGGACGGAATATGGGTCGCTAACAGAAAAATAATAATATCAATCCATTAATTTTTGGTTTGCTTCAATAAACAAAAGCATTTCGGCTTTTTTTGTACTTAAACGACTACGTCTTTCCGAAATTACGAGACCAGCTTTTGAGAACTGGCGCATGCATACCGTGTATATAATTATTTATGTACAGCTTATCCAATCCATTTTGGCACAGAATTAATAACAATAACGTATAATATTGATGGATAAGCCCTACTTCAGTTACCGAAGTTAATAACGTAAATAGTTCAAAGTCCAAACTTCTGTTAAATGCAATGTTACCCAGTGCTGCCGTTTTGTGAGTTACTATACTACCACTTATTACTCCATTTATGAGCATTTTCATCGCTGCGAAATTACCGTGGATTAATAGGAAATAATCGACAACTGTTATGGAAGAATATGAATATGCACCATAAATATTTCTGAAATATCTTCGAGAAATAATCAGGGCTATTCACTAAGCAGAGTTGTTATGGATAGCGACTAAAAATTGTCGTTATGTTCAAGGTCAGTTGCTAAGAGCGAAATTGGTATTCACTTTTCAAGTTAAGTTGCTACTATAATGACCAGTTGCTGTGAGTAGTGGTTCACAGGCAACTGCTTTAGATATCTTGTTGAAGAAAAACAGCTTACCACCGTCATTATGGCAAGTTATTATCAGAGTTGCTACGACGGTTAGCAACTGCGATAACCACTTTACTTAGTGAATAGCCCTGAATGTCTATTGAAAAAAAATTGAATTGTGCCATAATTGCATTATTGGTCTTAGTCTTATTCTTGAATATTTTTCAATAATCTAATGATTTTCAAGAATCAATAGGTCACCAGTCACCACAGAATAGACCTAATTGGGAATATAATCGGCTCTTAGCCAAACAATGTAATAATTGGGTTTTTGCATAGTTTCCGGCATTCCGGAAATCGTAATCAAATACCAATAAATATTTTACTATTCATTCCTAATCACTAATTATTCAGCCTAAGCTGAATGTTTCTTCACCAAATTTTAAATCATCTCCTTTGAGAATTCTAATCCTGACACTTTTTCTCGTAATTTGGATCATGTTGATCTGAATATAATTTATGTACAGCTTATCCAATCCATTTTGGCACAGAACTAATAACGTTATAACGTATAAGATTGATGAATAAGCTGTACTTCAGTTACCGAAGTTAATAACGTTACCCAGTGCTGCCGTACCGATATCAAGAAATCACAGTAACAAATATAAATATCAGTGTGATTCAAAAATCACGATATCGCTCATCTCTAGATAACTGATCACGTGATCAGTGCGGTGGGTGGAGACTAGAGATATTCGAGAGAGTGTATCCAATCGCATACCGTGTCTATAATTATTATGTACAGCTTATCCAATATTGATATAATATAATACGCAACGGGAACGGATAAGAAAATCACGTTCACGTAAATCACGTATCACGCTTTATTTGCAAAAAGAGGAACGATCGTTATATGTGACTTTTAGATATCAGTGAAAAAATCACAGTTCGTGAAATATCGCTCATCTCTAGTCTACAATCGTTTCATTCGTTTTGCGCCGGGGTTAACCGACAATGTATTCTGACATAATTTGGTATTTATTAGTGTGTGTGTGTAGCTTGCAGGTTGATACAGGTAGTGAAACAAATTCGAAGTGAACTAGTGAACTTGATACTTTTGTGTCAGTTTATTTTTTCTTACTGAGACCATGCGTTTTTAACTGTCAAATTTTGTGATTCGTTCTGAGCCAAGATTCTATTTCACGAATTCGATTATCGAATTGTTTAGAATATGCGTATATTTTCGGTACAGCTCATGTTACAGTCACAGTCTGAGCTACTCGACAATCGAATTCGTGAAATAGAATCTGGGGGCTGTTCTACATTTAATGTCATGTCTCATGTCATTTATAAAGTTTAATATAGGCTCTACGCGTCTTTTTAAGCGTTTCACGGTGCAAACTTCGAGATTTGTACATAGTATAGATATTTAATGAATAGCATTTGTAGTATGGGTTTCGGTCGGTGCGGCGTCCGTTGACGACGCTGTAATGTCTTAGATTTATGATAAACATTGGGAGGAGTGCATCGAGGGGGAGCATCTCGTTCTACCCACATTTCGTAACACCCACAGTGCATAACACCCAAAGTGCGTAACACCCAAATGTCATAACACCCAAATTTCGTTATGCCCACACTCACCGAACATACCCGAATGATGCGCTGTTGCCAAATTCATCCTTCTTTTAGGTTAGGCTAGTTAGGTTAAGTTAGATTGGGTTAACCATATATATATTAATACCAATATGAGTAATACCTGATAAGAGCTAATGTTAACTAAGTGAAGCCGAGTTATATCTCTGTTGCAGTCCCACCATCCGGTTTCTTTCATTTTTAGCGCATGCGCGATTTTTAACGTCATATGACATTTTCAATTTTTTGGTTATGTTATTGTTATTTTAATGTCAAAAAAAACAAACAAGATCATGAAGATTTCAAGAATATTGAATATATCTACGAATGTAGCAGTATGGAAAATTCAAAGTGCATTTTGGTTTCCCAGGAAGTTTGGAAGGTTTCCCTAATGATTGAATAACTAAATGAGTTCTATTGCATATTAACTGTGATGTGAAATGATGTGTAGTGTTTAATAATACAAAATTAAAAATCTTTCATCGATCTCGAGACCAAGTTTTCATCAATTTCGAATAGGGGAATGAACTGCTGCAAGAGGATGGCTGCTCATTATGGTCAATAGTAAATATGTGTGAAATTGATAGGGTTTAAGTTTCACTGATTGAAATATTCAGTATCAAATTCATGTTACTCATTTTTAATGTCCATTTATGAATGTAATTTTAAAACCCATGAATTCAGCTCATAACAAATTCGTTGAAATAAAGATTGTTTACTAAAAAGGATCAAGCGCCAAAGTTGAGATACTATGCTCATTCTGTTGTGTTACTTGTGATTGAAAGCTCAGAAACAGGTAAAAAGATGGACACTTGGTGGTATGCACGAGAAAAATAAGACATTTGTATCATGCAGGTAAATCAGAATTATACAAACATTATCCTAAGAAACCAGGGTTTTACGAAATGGCAGTTGCTTCTTTATTTGTTATACCATTCGAATTATCTAGTTTCTTCATCAAAGAATAGCAAATATACTATAAACATTGACTGATTAGCTATATTTTTCATGCATATATTCTGAGCATATATAATACTCACCATATCACTTTATCTATCCACAACTGCAAAGGAATATAAGGATTCTGCCAGGCTACTGTAGATTTGATTTAAGTGTGAATAGTTTTCATTTTGAATAATCCTTATTGGTAAACGAAATATGAAATGCTCAAAAATGAAACTATCTGCCAGAATCAGAGTATATTGCATGTATTTCTGCTTCTCTTGAACGCTTTCATGAATGGAAAGATATATGAAAATGTGCATTCCAAAAGAATATGCAATAAGTCGCCTGTTCTAGTAGCCACCAAATAAACTGCCAGGATAGCAAGGAATTTTTCTTGTGAAATTATAATGATTATCTATATAATCATTATTCATTTATAAAACCTTTTAGTTACAAATTATAAGGAGTAAATTCAAGAATATCAATGAGAATATTCCTTTTGGAATGATATGCAGGTGTCAGATGTAATCCAGCATTTTAATTAATTTTAATACAAAAAGGAAGAGTTCAGCTATTTATGAAATAATACTACAATAATTTCAGAAAAATTTTATTCATATTTCTCAATAGTTACATCATCTTTGGAAGTCGAAAAATTGCAGGATTCACAAATATGAAGGATAGGTATTCATTAAAAAGATAGGAAAGGTTGATTAAGATTGTAACTACATCGTTATCATCAGTTGATGATACCAGAGACAGCGAATATTGGAGAATTGATGAGTACGTAATTTTTTAGTGAATAAAAATTACTATTTCATAAATTCAAGAAAGATCGACAATCCTGTTAAACACACAACTATTTTCAAATACATATTCAGTATCAATTTGGAATTTATATATTGGAATGAGAAATTTATTGAAATGACTAAAAATTAAAATCGCGCAATTTCGTACCATGTTATGTTTAGTTACATTCATGGTAGGTAATAAAACATTTGAAAAATAATCTCAAGCTACAACATATTGTATACAAAACGAAAAAACAGTTAGACAAATCATTACTATACATATAAAGGGGAAATTTTTATAGTAACTCATACCATCCAGAAATTTATTCGAATAAAAAGAACGATGCAGCAGATTTTGCAATCATCGTCCTGAACTTCTAGATTTCTCATATATGATTTTTTCTGTGTGGTACGTAGTATATGCCATGAAGGCTTTCTTACTCGAGCATTTCTCAGTAATGTAGACAGGTTGTTATCTTTGTTGAAAAAGAAGGAATAAAAGTTTTTTCATTTACGTTTTTTACTCTGCACTCTTTACAATACGATTTTAAAATCCTGATGTACATTGTTCAACCTCTATACATCAGCAGCAGCAGTCCAACAACATGATGTGATACATTTAACATTAGTTATATAAGTCTGTTCAATATAGAGATTGAAAGTTATTTGCCACGTTATATTCACATCATTGTTCTACACAAAATACCTTTTGCAATGATGAATAACATTTATATATTGGGATTGGTACCCTTTTCCTTACGTTTTTTGCCCATCATCCTCCAATATTCCATACTCACAAATCTATGCATAATGATGTAGCAGGTGATGGTGATATCTGTTGATAAATGAAACACTACATTACCATCAGATGATAATTAGCACCACGAGATATCAAATTCTTTGATTTCAAGTGTCCCAGAAGTTTCTTCAAACTCTCAATTTCTTTTAACATATCGTCTGTTTTTTTGTTGCAGTTGGCGTATTTTCCTTCTTTGTCTGGGATCACAACTGAAAACAAAAATATCATTGAAACTTTGTGTTTGGAGACTAACAGACGAACTGGAGGTCTATTTTTGCAATATGGTCAAATTCTAAGATATATATTATATATATATATATATATATATATATATATATATATATATATATATATATATATATATATATATATATATATATATATATCAACAAAAATAAACAAAACTCCAGACGCGGTTAACCCAACTCAACAACAACACACAACTGACTATATAATATATATATATATATATATATATATTATCAATATTGCCAGCAAACTGACTGGACATTTTTTTTACATAACCCTCTTCCTTTCAAGTCATTTCATAATCATAGTGGGAAACTTCAACAAAGCATTTTCCATTCAAAAAATAAAATTAAGAAAGAAAAATCTTTGGTTCATATGGAATCAAAAATCTGACAAGAAAACGGAAACTTCTCACATTACATTAGAAAATATGTACATCGGAAACAAAAATTCTTATTTGAATATAAAAAAAAATATAGGGGAATTTACAGAAAACTGCTTATAAGTAACAAAACAGATTTACTATGAAAAGAGGATGGATTGAGCGGACAACAAATCTAAAGGTCTGTTAAATAACTAATACTACTGCTCTATAGCTGACAAACTCACTCTGAACTTATTTTTAAACTTGCCTCAAAAAAATTGACATTGTTGAAAGCTTTCAATTCAATGAAACCAACCCGAAAGAACTGGAAGCCTTTATTAAAAATATGAAAAACAAAATTGGTTCTGGTCTCAATGACATGTCGATCAAAATATTCAATTCAAAGTTCAACCGTATTCCCTTTTAGTTGTGCTATCACAACTCATCAATCAATCTTTCATGTATGGTGAGTTTCCAACCTTTTTGAAAAAAACCATTGTAATACCTATTTATGAGGTTGGAAATAACGTGGATCCCTTCAACTTCGGACCTATAGCACTCATTCCTACACTTGCTAAAATCATAGGAAAATTTGTTGAAAGCAGATTGGTTGCTTTCTGCAGTGACAACACCATATTAAACAGTCATCAGTTAGGATTCCAAGCTCATAGAGGAACTAATTACGCTATGTTTTCTGTTCTGGAAAAGCTATATACAGAAACCGATGCTAAAGAATCAATCGCCGCAGTTTTCTGTGACCTTTCAAAATATTTCGCTTGATTCAGTCATGAAATATTACTGTGAAAGCTGCAGCTTTATGGTTTCAGAAACGAATCACTTCAGTGATTTGAATCTTATCTAACAGATCGTAGCCAAGTAGTTAGAGCAGAAAAGCCCTCTTGAGAATAATATAACAATTGTGGGGTTTCTTGATATATATTAGGTTCAAAACTTCTTTATTTTATATATCAATGACTTGACTTATTAATACCACAGGCAAATTCACCTTCTCTGCAGATGACACCACTATACTATGGCACAACAAAAATATGAAAATAATGAAATTATGGAGAGTAAACATAACCATACTTTCCATGGTCTCCACATGGATGATTCACTCAATTTAAAGGGAATACAATCAATACGAGCACAAAAATAGCCTCAGGTTGCTATGTTCTAAGAATTATCTCCTGAGAATTGGGATATTCCCAATCAAGAACAGCATATATTTCGCGCTGATTATTAATCATTATAGATATGGAATTGCATTCTGGGGAGTATACTATAAAGAGCTTTTACAAATAATCTTTAAGCTTCAAAAAAGAGCAGCACGGTACATCTCCAAAGCAGGCCTCAGGCATACATGTAGAAGATTTAAAAGCACATGGTATTCCAACAGTTACCTCAATATTTATTCTTGAGACAGTTTTTTTGATGAAAAAAAATCTTCTTTTGGCAGACCTTTAATACTCCATACAATACTCGCCAACATGACAGTAATATATCCATCTACTTCACTTCTTGAAGATTCAATTATTTACTATGGAATCAAATCAAATGGAAAAATGCTCAATCACCTACCAGCTGTAGTGTAAGAAATCGAGAACTTTAAACTTTTCAGAAAGGACATGAAAAAATATATCAATCCACTCAGGAATTTTTGTATGACCTATCCTTTAAATAAATATAATTCAAAGAGATATTTTGATTCGAGTTTGTATATATTGACATTTCATTTAAATTTTTCTACATAATTGTTGTGAATGATTTATTTTTGATCATTTATATTTTACTCTGTATATTAATTCGTTGTCAATGAGAATTATTTTCTTCTGACAAAGTATATTTGACGCGACTAGTATTTTTCATTTGTGTAAAGATTCTGCAGGCTAAGCTCGAAAGCCTGTCCCCACTACCCTTGTATAAAGTCAATACAAATTCTTCATTTTTCAATGGTTCCAAGATTTCAACTCAAAATATAAATAGAGAAAAAAACTTACTGATTTCCTGATTTGAATCCATTTCTTCTTCATTCCTAACTTTGATATCTATTTCTTGATTGAAAGTAACCAGTCCATATGTTCCTGAATATTCATGACTTGTTACAAAATCCGGTGATGTCCTATCTATCTTAAATTTTTAAAATGAGTAAAAAATTACGCAAACATTAATTTTTTTCTCAGAGATCAATTTCCCTAACACCAAACTGATATTATTTGCATTCAATGCGCGTTTCGCTAACAAGGTTAGCATCTTCAGGAAAAGAAAATTGATACTAGTATCAAGTAGAAAGAAAAAAATTGGTACTAGTATAGTTTTTTTTCTGAAGGTGCTAATCTTGTTAGCGAAACGCGCATTGAATGCAAATAATATCAGTTTGGTGTTAGGGTAATTGATCTCTGAAAAAGGTCTCAATACCAGAAGTTCCAAATGTTTTTTTCAAGAAAACATATTGGTGATGGTGAGATATAACAAAAAATTATCTATTTTTCAAATTTGTACTGAATTTGATTTATATGTACCATTATGAACGATGAAATAAGCTAACACAAGAATGAGACTAGTTCATTTGAATTAAATGGTGAGTAATAACCTTACAAGTATAATTTTGTGTTGGGATCCTCGATTTTTTTTCATCAGGTCCATCAAAATCCTCCTTTTTTCTCTTCAAAGTGTTTTCAGTTGAGATTCCTGATGGAGCACCTGCACAAAAATATGTATAAGGGTGTTGTTCGGTCCTATTTTCCATTAAAGATTTCATGAAGTTGAAAAAATTATCCTTGACCAATAGAAATGCAATCAGCCGCTGAAACACTGTTTTCCAATTGAATCGTGAATCAATGGTTTTCTTGCCTGCCACTTCTTTAAAGAGAAAGGCTACTTTTCAGTAGTGAACGTATTATATGCTAGAATATTATTTTAACTCAACTTCAGTTAAGCAGTAAACAGTTCACTAAATTCTGATGACAGATGGCAAAGGTCACTTTTCAGTTTTCATATCTTTCAAGGAGAGCAAAAGAAGCTAAGTTCATTTATTAAGCTCTGAGCGCTCACTTTGCTCGAAGCCTTTCGTTTATTACAATTCGAGCTCTCCAAGCTTGTACATAGGTGTCCATTTCACCTTCAGATCCTTTAAACTTGTTCTAAGGTAAGGATATGTGCTATCCCTGTTGACTTCCATTCTAAACACTGAATGGTGATACATTAGTGTTGATAATTTTCAGTTCGTTTTCCCTTATCAAAACAACATATCTCATTCTCTCGTTTTACCTTTAACACAGGCATTCATAATACATTGTTAAATACCCCAAGGATATAATGTAGAGCGTGTTCAATCTTTTCTGTGTAGCATTGGGAAACTTGGACTCCTTTCGAACAATTCCATAGTTTTTCTTCTCGTACTGCAGGAATCATATTCATTATACAACATGAAATTTCTCCTAACTGGTTATAACATGAGTAGCAACTATTTCAATTTCTCTAGCCTCTGCCCAAGTGAGTACAACGGACTAGCAGCAATGCAGCGTATCAATGTTGACATGCTCATCATTGGAGAATGGAATGCCAGGCCAAGTCTGAATGTGAAATCAACCTCATCTACCTATAAACACATCATCGTAAAGAAAACATAAAAATTCAACCTACCTACATTTTCATTCAACATGATCTTCATATGAACAATCTGCATGGCGAATGTCAAAGGAAAAATTCGTAAATATTCAAGCAAAAATTGCTCAAAAATATGAGGTTATGTTACACGATTTTTATATCTTAAAGCTCCATGCGCAGTGATCAGCTGATCTCGGCTGAACTATGTTGCAGTATGAGGCTGAGGCTGCATTGCAGTATGCCTGTTTGAAAATCACATAAATAATTAGATGTGTTGATAGTAGGTATGAGGTGCCGAATAATAAACGAAACTTTACCCTCCATTAGTCAGAAATGGCTTGTTTCAAAATAGACTAGTTTTTAAAAGATCCATTATGTCACTTACCAACTGCAGCAGGGGCATATATGTTGGATAACGTGAAAGCAGAGGGCAAGCTATATTTTTCAAAAATGTTTCAACTGTGTTCTCAAACCCATTTCTGTAGGCTTGATAAAAATATCGTCCTCGGAGAAATTATTTGCACATATTCTTATGCTGGAAACGTCATCGGTACTTTCCAAATTGCAAATATTCATCAACAATAATTTCAGGACGGGGTCTTTTGGAAACCTGAAATATTAGTCGTGTGATATGAAGACAATAATTAATCTAAATTCCATATTTACCGATGGCAGGAGCTCGAATTCTTGCTATTGCACAGGAAGCAGGGTGTCGGGGACAAGTTGAAAAAATATATACGAACACTAACAAAACTCTCAACTACTAAAAAACCCAACTTTGAAAAGAATGGGTAAAGTATAAGAACTCAAACTCAAACACATTAATCGCATAAAACACTAATAATTGAGAAGACGATGAAGATACTTCAATAAAAAGAATTGGCTCGATGAATTTCTTCAACAACTGTCAGACGCAGACGCTAAAATCTTTGGTTATGTTTCGGTTTCAATCATATGAAATAAGGAATTCATTCCCACTATCGGTCTTGGTCGAAGCTCACGCATGTTAGAAAGAAACAGGTAATTAGAAGTATGTGTATCATTGAAGAAATGTATTTTTCTCGCGCATGCGCATGGGTATAAAGAAACCGGCGATCGTCTTTTTTTTCGGATTCACGGCAGTTGTCCTTATTATCCATATTGGTATTAATATATATATGGGGTTAACAGGAAATTGCAGAATATCCGGTAAATTTTGCAACAGTGCATCATTCGGGTATGTTCGGAGAGTGTGGGCATAACGAAATTTGGGTGTTATGACATTTGGGTGTTACGCACGCACTGTAGGTGTTACGAAATGTGGCTGTTACGCAGCGCACCCCATCGAGGGATGCACGGACATGATCATTAACTGAAGAGAATGGCGTTTTTGCTTTCGTAAGTGTCTCAGGGCCAGTAAAGCGTCGGGCCTTGTGGGTGGTATTTAGCAATTAGCGTGGAAAAATAAATGTGAAAAAATATTCAACAATAAGCAAAAATTATTTGTAAAATTATGAAAAAATTCTTGTGGCTATATTTTAATTCGTTTTTGCGTCTTTTATTTTTATGGTAGTAAGTGATGGTAATAAAAGCAAATAAGTACAGTCATATATTTTGATTTTGGAGTTTCTTCACGAGAGATCAAGGAATTTCAGAATCCGTAGATCATGAAAATGGTATGTCATGAAGTAAATGACTATTATTTGTTTAGAAATTAATTTATTTCCATAGGTCGACCAGAAATAGAAAATGCAGATGAAAATCTAATGCATGGAGTTCCTCATCAAAGATTTTAAATACAATCGTTTGTGTGGCCAATGAAGAACGACATACAGGACGTGCCCATTGAATTCATTTTCGAAGGTCCAGTATTGCTGCAGGGTTTCCATCCGTTTCAAATCAGTGGTTTATCATTGAAAGAAATCAAGACAAAATACAATTCTTTCAAAAAAGAAATCGGGCTCAATTAGTACTCTATATTTCTGATCTACTCAAAGATTTTTAAGGTGTACTTTTTTTATTTGAAACTTTTTTCACTCACCAACCGTGGTAGGCTGATCCTCTAATCAAGGATCTATGAATGAAATATAAAATGTCGCAATGAAAGTTTCATTACGTTTTTTAACCTTAATTGGATTAAATACTATTTATATATTTATTTTCTTTACAATTCAAATCTAAATACGTTTCCTCAATTTTCAATACCTTCAGTATACTTTAAATATTTAAATATATTTTCAGTACATTAAATACTTTAATTCATTATCTTAAATATATTTTAAATATTTAAATACTGGTTTCTTTTTCAATATATTTTAAATATTGTTAATTATCAGATATTTAAAATATGGTGCACATATTTTGGGTAGTTGTTTCCCCCTCGGTAAAAGCAGTCTAGCCTTCAACTGTTTCATCGTTTATTCGCATTGAGGGAAATAATCTCGGTAATAGGGAAGAATATCGACCGATGAGGGCGCTGGTGGTGGTTAAACTTTATCCACCATTTTGAAATGGTTACCTTGTTTACATTTGTGAAATAACGCGCCAAACTGAAATTCAGTCATCAGTTGCCCCCGCTAGACAAGATTTTGGTGTTTTTTTGCTATATTTTCATTGTACGAAATTTTTCCCGTGAAGGTTAATATAACTGTGTTCATGATGCTTTGAATATCCGCACAATACCATTCATTGAAGGTGCACATAGATGCATTGTGTTTTAAAATCTAATGATATTTGTTCCAGGACATTTTTCAGTTTTAGTGTAGTGTTAGTGAACCAAAGAGGCTTTTATTACATGGATGATGAAATGCGCCATAACTTCGCCTAAAAATAGACAAACAGACACACCAGGTAAGAAGAAATCATCTCTCTTGAAATGCAAGTAACACACTGAAGCCGCTCTAGGTGGTGATTTATGCAGTTTCAGTTCAATATTCCAAGCCTTGTACCTGTCTATTTTCTCTTTCAATCCACTTTCCGTAATGTTTCCCACCAAAGATGTATTTATCTTTGGAAACGTGTGGAGAGACAACTTTGGATTTCGGTTCATAGAATTGCGGCAACTTGGCACCAAACACTTCATACGGCTCACTGAGCGATCTGCATCCATGATTGTTTGTTATTATCAATCAGAAAAAATTACAACTTCAGATGAGATTTCCTAAATCAACACCAAAAAACTCAATAAATTCACACACATAAAATGGAAGCCGTTTGTTTGTGAAATTATAGTAGTGCGTTATATTTCCGCCAGACGTCGCATAAAATTATGAACTTCCCAATAGGTAACTTAATTTTGAGCGATTGTGAAGTTTCAATCCATCGATTATTCCTTCCTATTTTCGACAATAGAAAGAATATTAATCCTCTTGCTGTTAAGAGACGTGAATTGTGTATTCAAGCAACTAGAAGAGCAGATTTAAGTACTGATGAGTTGAAATAGGAAACGGTATATTCATGAATTTTGTATCTCAGAATTGAAATTATAAACTCATTAAATTACCATTGTTTTTTATGGAAATAATGGAACAGAATATTCTGTGAAAGAATTGCATTTCTTGATTTTCTCATTACTTAAAACTGTTGGAGCGCATAAATCCAATAATTCCGACACCTGTATCACGCTCTCATTGAAAGTCATTGACTCAACTTCTTTCGACCACCTGTCGACTGCATGAATCATCATTTTTAAACTCTTGAATTGATTGCGTCCATATTGCGCCATCCGCCGTCAAGAAAAAGAACGGGGCATCCGATCCGATTACATGACAGTACTGTCAACTGTCATGTCTGATGTCAGCAAAGAACAGTCAAGTGTGTCAGGCATATTTAAAAGGTTGGAGTGGTAGGTGGGACTGATCCTCCACAGAACACATATTTAATCCTCTGGCATCCAAATTTTACATTTTTCGACCGAAATCCGAAATTCTGTCGAAGTTGTCAAGATAGCAATGAAATTTGACACTTCCTACAATATTTCGGCTGAAAAATACGATTTCCTTACAAAAAAATAGATGGAAGTAGAGCAACTCGACTTATGAGAACGAAGGTCTCATCTTGTTTCATCTTCATAGACAAGAGTTCTATACTTTCACCTTACAGCAAAGCTTCGTCTGAGTCTAGTTACTTGTTTCAAGCCACCTGAAACTATACCAATGTGAGAGTTTCATTCATGGTGGATTCATGCAACAATCGTAGCTCGGAAATCGGAACTCGCAACAAAATATAAACCATTCATGCAGCAATCTCAAGAGCTGTTGAATCGTAAGAGTGGAAATTTGTTCAATATCTTACGAATTCCGACTTAATATACCTGCATGAACGTTTTCATTGAAAGATATCGACTCAACTTCTTCCTTACGACTTGCGAATTCCGACTTACGATTGCTGCATGAGTCCACCATCACTCGTTTCGAAATGTCAGTTCAATCGACTTCCAAGTGAATGAAACTTTCACGTTTGTACTTTTTTCAAGTTACTAGAAGTCAAATGACTTGGAGGGAGCATCTCGTTCTACCCACATTTCGTAACACCCACAGTGCATAACACCCAAATGTCATAACACCCAAATTTCGTTATGCCCACACTCACCGAACATACCCGAATGATGCGCTGTTGCCAAATTCATCCTTCTTTTAGGTTAGTTAGGTTCACGGATAATAGAGTATACGGTCGTTCAATACCACGTCATTGACTTGTACATCTCACTGGGTAACCAATCAGAAAACATGATTGTCAGCTGGTGTCATTTTTGAACTTCAGCCCTGCTCAAATCATGTTTTCTGATTGGTTACCCAGTGACATGTACAAGTCAATGACGTGGCATTGAACGACCGTATACCATATGTATACTCTATTATCCGTGAGTTAGGTTAAAATATACGCATATTCTAAACTATACACCGCGAGCATATCTGACAGACGACAGTAAATGACAGTTGTCAATCCAGCCTGCTGGACAAACAAACGTGGTTTACCTATGCTAAGTGTGTGTTTATGTCATATTTTAAAATCTTTTTTCTCAATAAAGGCTCAATTTTGTGCGATTGTGAAATGTGGAAGTAATAGCGGCAGACATAAGGTTTCATTCCATCGATTCCCTTTTATTTTCGACAAAAGAAAAAAAGATTAATCCTCAGGCTGAAAAGAGATGTGAATTGTGGATTCAGGCAACTAGAAGAGCAGATTCAACTTCTTATAAGTTGAAATGGGCAACGGTGTGTTCAAAACATTATGTAGGAGATATTTTCAAAGAATCTAGGAAACATAGGCAACATAATTTTTTTTTTCATTTCAGGCAAGCCAAGTGCACTCAGAGATGTTGACAATATGGACTGGGTACCGAATCAATTACTTGGCTACAAAACAAATATCAATACAATTCAAAGTTTTCAGAGATTGTATCGTAGGGAGCAGCGTGATAAAAATGAGATCGCAATTATTCCAGTTGATATGGATAAAATTGATGATGATTCTTTGTGTGAATGATCCAGCTGTTCAAAACTTGAATATTATTGATGAGCAAAATCAAACTATGAATGATATAAATTAACCAGTTGAAGAAGTGGAACATGCACAAAACTGGTGAACACCTATGTCCCGATATTGATTTCGAGTTGCAGAATTGTTATCGTGAAATCCATCATCTCCGGGAAACTTTGAAGCCTTAATCATTCACATTGGAAAGTTTAAAGCATAACTCATCTAAATGCCTTTCTTATACAGGATTGCCATATAAAAAGATGGTTGTGGTTTATAATTTTGTAGAGCCTTATATAACATACACTAAATCTGTTCTTTCAAAATTACTATTTATTAAACTACATTTTCAGTATTTTTTTCACAAGCTTCACTCCAATCCTCCTAATCCATTTATATATAAACATATTGTATGAATCCAAACTTTTATAGCCTTTGAAGTCTTCTGTGCATGCACTCTCATATACAAATACAAAATGGTTTATAATGTCATACAACATGTCATGAATCTTAAGGAAAGTATTTCACAGCATTACTACAATCCCCAAATTTCAATAAATATAGGGATCACATCCATCACTATTCTTCAGTATCTCTAAATATCTCTTCTGGATATCCATAGACAAGGTGTTGAAATAATCACTCTTATCAGCCATTTCACATACAATTTCCTTGCAAGCAGGAAGAATAATGAATATAGATTGCAATATACAGACATTTATATATGTCAGGTACACTGAGGGTATACCCAAAATTAGGGTAAACCCGTAATTTCTTCATAATTACGATCATAATCTCATTTAATTACCATTGTTGCTTATGGAAGTACGATTTGTTTGTCTAGTAGGCTGATTGACAGTTGTCTTGTGACGTCATATGCCCGCGGTCTATTCGATTATCGAATTCGTGAAATAGAATTTGCCCCTATAGATTGGGTTAACAGGAAATTGCAGAATATCCGGTAAATTTTGCAACAGTGCATCATTCAGGTATGTTCGGAGTAAGATGCCTAGGAAACCCTGGTGTATCTAGTGATTCGATATTGTTTAGAATTTCTTGGCGAAAAACAATCGACGATTACAAAAGCTTCCTAGTTTTTGTATAGGGGGCGTTGAATGAGCATTTTCGAAAATCTGTCAAATGTCGGTTTTGTCAGATTGACATAACTTTGAGTTTTATTGTTGTAAATGAGAACTCTGAAATTATTTATTCGCATTCAACAATGTTTGAAAGTCTATATAAGTAGAATGAGTTTTGAAGTTGAGTACTTTTTCACGATGTGTAGAAGATTTCGTATTTTGTATGGTCTGTCAAAATCTGGGGATCCAAATATTCTTCTTCATTCAGTACTCAAGGTAAGTATAAAACAAATCGCCCCAAAATAAAAACATGAATGTAGCGTTAAAGCTAATTTTATTCGTTTCAGCTTGAGCGAAAGTCTTATATCAAGGAGAAAACAACTTTTTACTGAAAATTAAGCTTCATATGGTATATGACTGATCGCCATCTACAATAGCGATCTAAAGCTTTTGCGATCTCAGAAATCAAGCAATCTATTTTCACCAAGTTTATCCCAAAATGATTCAGGTATAAGTAGATACACCAGGGTTTCCTAGGCATCTTAGTTCGGAGAGTGTGGGCACAACGAAATCTGAGTGTTATGACATTTGGGTGTTACGCAGCGCACCCGACTTGGGAACAGCTCCGGGATGACATTATTTAGGCAGTGGAGTCACAACTTTCGAGTGGTTGGTCGCTCAAATCTTGCTATTTCAAGTCGAGCAAGTTGATTTCTATTGAGTTTTTATATTCGACCAAGTTGTTTGATAGTAATTAGAAATGAAATAGTGCCCAGAGAGATAGTGGATTATGAACATACGTTCATAATCCAATCAAATTAACTGTTCAAGTGCCCAAAATGACGATTTTCGCCTACCCGAAAAGTAGCTGTGAATTCCGGCAGACACATGTGTCCTTATTATCCCCTAAATTTTGCGCCAGATTCTGTCCGTGCGTTTAGCAACAATTAGCGGTTGAATGCCGGGAATCTTTTTTTTTTGTTTTTTGCTTATATAATGAAAACTATTGGTCGGATCGAAAAAAAGTTACATTGAAACTTGTAGATATTTGAAAAATCTATCGATTAGCGTTAGCCCTATGTCGATATTCTAATTTGTTGCTTATAACTATTGCGATCGGAAATAAAAAAAAGGCGTTTTTTCCATTATTTTATTAAATAATGTTGAAATGCATTTGGGTGTTGCAACTGTGGATTTGGAAAGCTTTCAACAGTAGAAACCACAGTTTCAATTTGGTTGGAAAACAATTGATAGGTTAGCAACAATCTAATATGTTACTAAAAAAAGTGTCCCACTAGATTGTTATTTCTTACCCTATGGATAATCGTAGAGAAATGATCGAAACGGTTTTGGATAGTCAAAGAGTTGAACTACAAATTATCGTTTTTGAGAAAACGATTTTTTCAATGTGATACCTTCGAAAATGGCGTCAAAAAAACAACGTTTTTCAAACTAAAAAACAATTAGGTAAAATGGTCGTATCAAAATGCGAGAAAATGCATGGGAAAGCTGCTATTTTTCTAAGAATTTTAACAACCTTACTTTTGTTCCACGATAATTAGGAGCCAAGATAACACTTTTTATCATTAAGTTTCCCCTCCATTTGTTTATTTATATGAAGCAACGAGACCTCGACGATTGCACAGAGCAATAAGAGTCATATTATCCATAGGAACCAGCAGAATTTGTTTTCCACAATTATTTATCATATTTATTGATAGGTGGAGGTTCTTCCGGGACCGTTCGACGTGCCGTGAGGAAGGGGGAAGCCGGAGAGAGCGATCTAGCGCCAAGCGGCCGTCGAGTGCATCGCGTGAAATAAACTGATCAAAGCCCAAAATGACCTCGCTGTGTGTATCTCGTGAACTACTAGACGGATTTTGTTTTTTTTTATTTTCAATAGTGCATCGAGATATGATCGAATATCACTATGGCTTAACCGGTTTCTTTTCAGAAATCCCTCAAATCACAAATAATTATTCGTTCATTTCAAATTCCACTCTGATAATACGATGTCAAATGTTACCTTAGACGGAGAAAGCAAGTTTTTTGTGACTTTCGAAAATGAATAAAGCACGGCTCATCTCGTTTCCAATTGATATTTTTACAAATGTGTATATATGAATTTTATTCAGTATTAAGATTTTGCTCCCATCAATAAATACGATAAATAATTGTGAAAAACAAATTCTGCTGGTTCCTATGGATAATATGACTCTTGCTCTGTGCAGTCGTCGAGGTCTCGTTGCTACATATAAATAAACAAATGGAGGGGAAACTGAATGATAAAAAGTGTTATCTTGGCTCCTAATTATCGTGGAACAAAAGTAAGGTTGTCAAAATTCGCAGAAAAATAGCAGCTTTCCCATGCATTTTCTCGCATTTTGAAACGACCATTTTTTCCTAATTGTTTTTTAGTTTGAAAAACGTTGTTTTTTTGACGCCATTTTTGAAGGTATCACATTCAAAAACGATAATTTGTAGTTCAACTCTTTGACTATCCAAAACCGTTTCGATCATTTCTCTACGATTATCCATATGGTGAGAAATAACAATCTAGTGGGACACTTTTTTTAGTAACAAATTAGATTGTTGCTAACCTATCAACTTTTTCTCAACCAAATTGTAACTGTAGTCTCTACTAGTGGAAAGCTTTCCAAATCCACAGTTGCAACACCCAAATGCATTTCAACATTTTTTAATGAAATAATGGAAAAAACGCCTTTTTTTAATTTTCGATCGCAATAGTTAAGCAACAAATTAGAATATCGAAATCGGGCCAACGCTAATCGATAGATTTTTCAATTATCTACAAATTTCAATTCAACTTTTTTTCAACCCGATGAATAGTTTTCACTATATAAGCAAAAAACAAAAAAAATAATGTTTTCCGGTATTCAACCGCTAATTGTTGCTAAACGCACGGACAGAATCTGGCGCAAACTTCAGGGGATAATAAGGACACGTGTCTGCCGGAATCCACAGCTACTTTTCGGGTAGGCAGAAATTTTACGAAAAGTTTATTTGATTGGACTATCAGTAATGTCGATCATATAATGGCTTGAAGTCAAGAAAGCTGCTCCATGAAAACGAGGCTCAACACTAATAACCATTTTAGAGGAATATGTAGCGAATGAAATAATATTCAATCCCATTCAAAAGAAATATTCAATATTTCGTGAATACGGAAAACTAATATGTTCTTGTATCTGTTTTTGGAACTCCGATAATTGCTTCAAATTGAAACAAAAAGATATTGTCAAATTTGGAATGACATTTGAGCACACTGAAGGATCTTGCAAAAATAAAAAGCTTAAAAAAATGAAAATCATTCAATTTTATTTGGTGACTCAATTCAGATCAGGAAGAAATGACTTGATATTTACAAAAACGCCAAAACCGCTGGGAAGCTTCAGCCAAGGGTTAACAGAATTTATATTTCGAGTTCTACTATACAATTTGGCAAAGAAAAAATGAAAATTACATATATAAAAATATATTTATACAGTCAAATAAACGTTGGCAAAACAAATTTGTTTCTCTTCTATTAAAACCACAAAATAAATATTCCTTTTTTTTTTTCTGTAAATATTAAAGCCGTTCCAATTATTCAAATCCGATATTCTACCTAGGAGTTCACTTCAATTAAATAAATAGATATTACCATTATTGTAATACCAAATATAAAATAAAGTAAAACGGCCCCAAATCGACATTTTAAATACTAACATTTAATGATGTAACAAGAGCAATTTATACTAAATTATTCACTTTACTATCCTAATCTAGTGGAAACAATTAACAAAAATCTCGAAACACGTAAATAACACCAGAACGTCATTACTATGTCATTTTAAATTTTAGTATTTAAAATGATAAAATATGTTTAATTATGATTCATCTAATCCTAACTTATGTATATACCGATTCACTTCTTTTTGTTTTTATTTGTGGCACCCCTAGGAGGTGTTACAGGTCTACCTGCATTCATATTGTACTGGAACTTCCTTTTATCTGCCGGTTTCAGAATTTGAAAACTGCACATTAGCGTCTCGTCAACTGACATCATCGCACCGGCATTATCGAACTCGCCTGTAAAAAAATATGTATAATAAGTTGTATGTTTCATTTGAAGCATCATATTGTTTTCCCAAGTTACTCATTTATTGATGGAAAAACCCCAATATAAGGTAAAAAGATATTTTTTCATGTATTTTAATATTCTCACAAAAATATCTGTGACGCTGCTGTCCCAGAACCTTATGAATGTTATATATTTCTACACGAAACTTGGAGTATCTTGTAGCATGTAGTACCATCTCTACGAAATAAAAATCTAGTTCATATCGCCACCAAGTGATTCAGAACAGTAGAATAAGTCGACTTCTTGACACTCATTTTCACACCACTGTTCCAAGGACGAATCCAATTTGATTTTTCTGATTCACTTTTCATTTCTGGCGAAATAATGAGACTGAACGAACGAATAGAAAAACTGGATGATAATAAAAACTTGATTTTCCTCTGAAAGAATACTCATTCATGGAATAAAATGATACAGAAGAGTTCACGGATAAAAAATATGGAAATATAATTTTGCTTATTTTTAAATATATTTTTGAAAACGAAAGCTTTTTCATAATCAGTATCCATCATTTCAGGGGAGAGGATTAGATAATAAAATATAGAAAATTATGTCAAATTCATATAGGTACAAAATTTAAAAATTTTATTCAAAGAAAAAAGATCTTACTAAAAAAGTTGAAATGATATTCTGGAACTAAAGCTCCATCTCATTTTATTTGCAACATTCCTTCAATGCTCACCGGTGTTGGTAAAGAAAAGGGGTTCTAAGAGGGTAAGCTACTTCCTACTTCTTCTGCAAACTGTTGAATGGTGGTAGAAAAAACTTGATTTGTCTTTTGAAAAATATCACTTTTGGCAGTTATATGAAAAAGTTTCATGAAAAAATGTACAATTTAGGTTCTTGAGAAAAATCCTTCATTTTTTGACACCCAGAAAAAGTCCTACTTACAAAATATTGATGAATTTTGAAACAAACCTCCTGTGTCAATTTGGTATTAATTTTCAAAAACACCCAGTATCTGGTGAAATTGCACTTCCTGAACGATACAGTATATTATATAGAAAATCGGAAGAAAAAAATTGATTTTGAAAGAAATCAATACAATATTCAAAACTACAAAAAGAAGGCCACTAATAGTTCTGTGAAGGAAATATCATGTAACAATTGAATTACTTCAAAGCACCGCCCCAATCAGTAAAATTAATAACCTAAGTAGGAAACTCATGATGATTTAATAACATTTACTATTGAAAAAATTACCAAGTATTAAATAAAGTCAAGGATGGTCCTAAAAACCTTTAATAAGTTTGCAATTCATTTGTTTACATTTATGCAATTTCATCTTATACTGGGCTTTTTTCCGCTCTGAAAGTGTTGAATAACAGAAGCTTCATTTGTCACTTTGTACTCAGTAATTTATCTGCCTTTTTACAGATAGCTAGTCATCTTATCTATATAACCTGATATTATTCAAGATTCCTTTATGAATTATCATACTTGAAACATACCCAGAATGTTAGAAAGTAGTATCAAAACTCACCGCAATAATTTGGAGCACTGAAAAGTGTAACGAGTTGCCTTTTGGCAAAAAACTCGTAGCCATCCTCCACGACTTGATGTGCTCGACATATCAAATCAAAGTCATGTTTGTGTAAAAACTTTCCCACAACTTCTGCGCCAAAAGTAAAGCTAACTCCTCTGTCATTTTCACCCCAGCCCATCTGGTCTTTATCAGGATCAGACCACAACAAATCGCACAATAGTCCCTGGTCAGGTACATCTGTTGGCCTCATTATCCTTCTGATTTGTTCCATCGACTGTAGATCAGGACTCAACCCTACAAAATGTAAAAAACATCCATTACATCATATTCAAAATCAAGTAAAAACCTAAAGGCATCAACAAACAGCTCACAAATAAACATCAATTATATTCAAAATAAAATTCCATTATTAACCATCTCTACTGAAATGCTCAAGGTTTATTTTCTCTCTGAGCAAAACAAGCTTGTATGGGCTTGAGAAAGAAATGTTATCCTGATGAGTGAAGTTTGATTACAAATCATTTACTCTCTTATTTCCTTCCATAGAAATATGTGCCATATAGGCAGAGGAGTAGCTAGCTTCTTCCTAATTTATGTTCAATTTTTTCAAAAAGTTTCATATCCTTTATATTCAGGAGAAGTCAGAAAATCGTTCCACAGAAGTTAAGTTTTTTTTTCACAGACTGCAACTCAGCATAAGTGTCTCTACTTTTACTGTATCTCTGTACTGAATAATAAAACACCCTGTATTGATTTTAAGTCCCTCTGATAGTGCCTTACCTCCGTGACAGCAGAATATTTTCTCATCCACAATTGCAGCAACAGGCAGGCAATTGAAACAATCGGTAAAAGTTTTCCACAGCTTAATATTGTACCTGAAACATTTCCACTTGAAATGCTACTGAAAACTCCAATGCTAATAATCATTACCTCCGTTTACATTCATCATAAAATCCATATATACGATTAATCGATGCACACTCATGATTACCACGCAGCAAAAAAAAGTTTTCAGGATATTTTATTTTGTATGCAAGTAACAAACATATCGTTTCAAGGGACTGTTTACCACGATCTACATAATCTCCCAAAAATAAATAATTTGATTCAGGTGGGAAACCTCCATATTCGAAAAGACGTAGAAGGTCATAATATTGACCATGAATGTCACCTAAAATGAATAACAAAATTTCAATATTACTAATATCATCTCCCATGAGCTTTCTTAGTCACACGTGAATAACACTACTGGGTCTATTATTTTTCATCAGCTGGCTGCTGACAGAAAATATAATACTAGGGTCATATGTACACAACACAGTAGGATGCATTTAGTGCATAGATGGGCTATTTTCTTGAACTGTTAGTTTCCATTCTGATATGAACAGAAACTTGCCATTTACAAATGAACAACTTTGTAAATCAACAACTGTTCAAATCTACTTCTGCTGTTCAATCAGAACTATTTGCAAGTCTTTAATAAGGATATATGCACATGTATCTGGAATTAGTATATCAAAGTGTGACCTGTTATTGGCCAGATAATTGTTCTCGACAAATTTCCAACCTATATTCTACAGTATAGGGCCCCTGATGTTTTCAGATGTTGATAAGTTGGTCCAATATGAATTTCAAATTAGAATTCAAAATAGCCTATGGGCGTGACAAAAGGTAGATTCATGGAGCTTCAATTATAAGTAACATTTATATGCAAAAGCAAATGCTGAGAAATATTTTTTGAGCCAATCAGCATTCAGATTTTTGATAATGGTTTATAGCCGAAGTGTCAAAATGCAGTTTTTTATTAGTCTAATAAAAACAAACTTTTGTTTACACACATAAGCCAAATAAAAAAAATGGCTTAAAGCAATATTACATCTATCAATATATAGCACAATAAATTCATGGATTAATTGATGAATTTATTGTACAAAGATGGTACTTCACACCCTTCAATATATTCAGGCATTTAATTCCTGTATATAATGTTGGTATAGGCAATATAAACAAAAATCCCTGAAAATACATGAGTTTATTGACAATAAATAGAACAATACTTATTGTCATCAATAAATTGCTGAAGACATTCATGAGTTTATTGTGCAATGAATTGAAGGTGTAATACTGCTTTTACTGAAGACAAAAATTGAAAATTTTTACAGGATGATTCACAGAATGAAGAAAACTAAATTTTTTATCAGCGGGTTTATTTGACAAATAGTGCATAATTTAATGCATAACTCGAGTAAGGGAATATTACTTTTCCCGGGTGAAAAATTTTACTTGTCACTGAAATAATTTTCATTTATTATACCAAAGCTTTATTAAAGAACCGGGAGTGACAGCATTCATCTGGTAGATAATAATTTATTTATGCATTATAATGCATTTGCCAGATTACTACTACACAATGATTACCTACTCACCACAAATTTTAAGAGGAGCTTCCAATTCTAGTAGAATAGGTTGACTAAGAAAAATTTCCCTGGATTTCAAACATAGTCCTCTGATTTCATTTTCGGTTAACTGTACATTTTTTCCAGGTCTTGCACCACGTACTAAAAGAGAAATTAAAGTATATTTGACATTTACCAAGGCGTATACCGAGACGCCATTATTTTTGTCAACATATCTTGACCTTCATAAATTTACCTTCTAATAAACGGGCAATAATACTATCAATATTCAATTTGTCTGCTTCAGCCATTTGGTAGTTTATTTATATTTCGTGTAGTATGGTTTTTAAAACTTAAAATTAAAAGATGGCTCGGATTTTTTAAGATTTTCCACAAGCTCTTTAAATACAAACACCACTTTTTGCTTTAGCTGTCACGGAGATCGTTCTTTGCATCATGCACAGTGTTGCCAGTAGCAAACTAAAAATATCCTCAACATTTTTATAAATCAAGTGAAATATGTCAGAATGCATTCGTTTTTTGCAGAAAGTCGAAATCAACATTACCCTATATATAGATTTCCTGATGATATCGGCCGGATTCTTCCAGACACCTCCTGATATATCACCGGGCCCGGAAGAATACCGCCTTCAGCCAAATGGCTTGATATTCATCCCATAATTTCTGAAAACTAGTTATCTGAGTGTTCTGTTGTTCAAATTCTACCTTCAACATCTAATTTTAGGAGATTATCCGGTATTTATTGATTCGTAGAAGTTATCATTTGAAATTGTGGATAAAATATTAGATGTAAAAATCCGACTCTCGAATAATTATCTGCACTGTGGCAACACTCTATACGTTTTCACCAATAGCACTTGTCGATAAAAATAAAAGATAGAGACCTCTACCGTATATTCAGTGTACCTCAGAAGTCCTTTTCAAATTCAAATATATTATTTTAATATATTTGTTTCTGATAATGAAAATTTAGTATTCAGCCAACGTTCATATATACCAACGTTGGTATTCAGCAAAATACAAGCGCCATGAATATCCCAACTACTCTGTGTCTCGTATCTCAAATTTGAAATCTGTATGTACGGGAAATATTCAATTCTGTTAGCGAAAAGATATGTTTTATAATGTTTTTTCCTTGTTCATATTATTTCAAATCCACCAATCCGACGGTATTTACATTTATCCGGCGGCAGGTCAAGTTCAATGTTCTTCAATTCACTTTTCAATTGTCATTAATGTCGTGATTTGAAATTAGCTGCAAAGACTTTAACTGAAAGATATACAAGAGATATTTTATCATTTCATCGGTTTAAACCTAAGTTTAAATGTCAGTTTAAACCTGAGTTTAAACTAAACTATAAACGTGACCTATACAACTGGCCCTAGTATTATTTATCACCTTACCCACGATAAAAATAACAACATTATGGCTGAATACCCTATTAGCCGTGGCCTTTCAACGAATTAAGAAGAGAAGAGGAAGAAATAAATAAAAATTAGTAAAAAAAATAAGTAAATTGTGGAAAACAAGGAATTTTTTGATGAGGTGAACTAAAATCCTCAAATTTATTCTCGAATAGTTGAGAAATCCAAAGGTTTTATTTTATATATTTTTTAAATACATGTTTACAAAATGAGTGATTTATCTGACTCTGTAACAAAATTACAATTGAGTGAGGATATTTTCAAAGAAGTAAAATTTTTTATCAGCGGGGAAGTTCAAGATAAGGTATAGAATCAATAGATTTAAAATCACCCCAATTCATTGATATTTTTTAAGGTTGTCGAATTGTTGAAATGCGGAGGTGCTGAGAGGCTGAACTACTTCTCTGATTATGTTACTCATCTCATAGTTGGTGAAAATCCAGAAGAGAATGATATCGCTGATGCCAATGATGTGTATGAGATACCTGCAATAATTCCCAAGTGGGTTTTCATAAGTGCTGCTTTGAAAAGACTTGTTCACATTAAGCCCTATCTTTATTCTTCAGAGGGAAAATTATTTTCCAACCTTACATTCTGCTTCAGCTCTATAAGAGAAGATCTTAATGTTTTATGGTCTCTTATCAGCTTCCATGGAGGCATAGTGCAGCTGAATTTGAATAGTAAATGTGATTATCTGGTCACAAGTAATACCACAGGCCCTAAATATGAAAAAGCAGAAAGTTTAGGTTCAGATTGTATAAAAATTGTTACTCCAGATTGGATTGTCGAAGCAGTCAAGAATAATTCATATCCAGATTTTTCATTGTTTCATCCCAAATTGATTGATTGGCCTAAACCATTGAAACATGAGAGCACAACAGCTATTACTGGGTTTGAACCAGAGCAGGGTACAAGTGAGGAACAGAATGAAGAGAAAATTATATCAGACTCCACCCAAGCACTTTTGGAGAAATTGAAGCAGAGGATGCCATGGAACCAACCAAGTACACCTCTCATTACATCTAGCTCAGATCCTATAGCTCCACCAAATGTTGTAGCTCCAAGCTTCAAATCTGCCCAACTGTCAAATCAAATTCCTAGAGTACAACAGCCACAGACAATTCATCAGCTCCAATCTCAGGCACAAGCCCCACCACAATCTCAAGTTTCTTCTAATTTTCAATCTGTTCCAAGATTACCTCCTACTGCTTTAACAAACCAGCAAATACCAAAGAGTATTATACATCACACTCCAACCCCAACATCAAATTTCCAACAACAACAGCAGCAGCATAATCCCCTGAATATTAGTCGATTGATTGGTCAACCTCAAGCAAGACCAAATTTGCAATTACGTGCTCAGTTAGGACAAAGCCAGTTACATCAGCAACTGATTCAGCAACAAAATCAGAGTAATGTTATTCAGAGGGCATCAGGACAAATTCCAATACCACAACAAATATTACAACAACAACTGCAACGCCAGTTAGCACAGAGACAACTTCTCCAGAATCAGTTGAATCAAAATCAGCCATTACAACAGCAACAGGCCAATTCTAATAATCAGCAGGTTATCCCAGATCAACAACATCTGGGACAATTGAATCAACAGCAACTTAATCAGTTACAACAGCAACAACTTCAGTTGAAACAAAATCAACAAATGCAAATTGTGCAAAATCAGCAACAGCTCACTTTGAACCAGAGTCATCATCAGGTTCAAATTGCCCAAACTCAGCAACAGAATCCAGTCACACAAAATCAACAGCAGGGTCAGATGAATTCAAATCCTCAACAGACCCCGGTCAGTCAAAGTCAACAACAGATTCAACTAACTCAAGGTCAAGTGAATCAGATTCAACAACAGATTCAATCTAATCAAAATCAACTGCAGATTCAGAATCCAAGTCAACAGCCAATTCAACAGAGTCCAAATCAACAACAAATCCAATTGAATCCAAATCAGCAACAGATTCAGCTGAATCAGCATCAACAGCAGATTCAACTGAATCAAAATCAACAACAAATTCAACTCAACCAAAATCAGCAACAGATTCAGCAGTCTCCAAATCAGCAACATATGCAACAGATACAGCTGAACCAAAATCAGCAGCAAATTCAACTGAATCAGAACCAACAGCAATTACAGCTGAGCCAGAACCAACAACAGATACAACTCAATCAGAACCAACAACTACAACTGAACCAGAACCAACACATGCAACAAACTCAATCTCAAATTCGGTTGACTCAGAACCAACATATTCAACTGAATAAAAATCAACAAGTGCAAAATCAACAGCAATTGCTACAAAACCAGGGCATTCAATCACAAAATAAAATGAATCAACAGAGTCCTCAACAGATACAACTAACTCAGGGACAAAGTTTCATCCAACAGAATGTCAATCAGCTTATCTCACAAAATCAACAGATTTTGCAACAAAAACAGCAATTCCTCAATCAACAGCAAACTGCCTCAAACCAACAACAAACGCTACACAATCAACCAAATTTAGCTGTGCAACAGCAACAATATGTGAGCCCTTCTTTTTCCCAGAGTCAAGACATGTCTCAGAGAAGCATTTCTCAGCAAGGTTTGAATCAAGTAGTCAGCCAACCAAATTTGAATGACCAAAATTTAAATGTACAAGTTCTCAACCAACAATTGAGTACTCAGAACTTGGGCCAACAACTTAATCAGCAGCAACTCAATCAACAACAGCTGAATCAACAAATCGCTCAACAAATCAACTCTCAAGTCCAACATCAGCAACTGGGACAACAACAAATCAGCCAGCAGGAACAGTTGGATCAACATTTGAGTCAACAAAACCAAATGAATCAGCAAATTGTTCAACAGAGTCAATTGAATCAGCAAAATCAATTCAGTCAACAACAAATCAACCAGCAAAATCAGTTGAATGAACAAAGTTTAGAACAGGGCTTGGGACAAACTATGCAAGTTCTTAACCAACAATTGAACCAAGGCATCAACCAACAGCTACAGGACCAGCTCAATAGACAATCTCTACAACAGCAACAGCAAATGAATCAACAACAGCAGCAGCAAATGACTCAGCAGCAATTACAGCAGCAAAATTTGAATCAACAAAATTTGCAGCAGCAACAATTAAATCAGGTACGTAAATTTATATAACTAGGAACAGGGCTATCGACTGAATTTATTTCATTATATATATCAAAACGTAGCCAACCAAGAAATATGATTGTGAAATCAGTTTTGGAATAACCCCAAGAATATGAAAGAAATGAAAATTTGAGGTAGAGAAATTGATAAATTTATTTCACCTGTTGAAAAGTGCAAGCCCAATTTACAAAAGCAATCTGTACAGTTACAAGAGACGTCTATGTATAAAAAAATAAGGAACATAAGCACTCACAATCATAAAAATTCCTAATAAAGATTTAATTAGAACTCCTTCCTCATCGGTGTAGCAATTTCTTTCTATCAGGTATTTTTTCAGTCTTGTTTTATATATTGTGATATTGGGTGCATTCGTTATAGAAATATCTAATTTGTTGAATAGCTTGGACCAGAGGTTTAGATGACTCTTATGGTAGAGAGAGGTTCGGTGAGGGTTGGGTACCAGCAGGCCTCTAGCTCTAGTGGGGTATGGATGGTCTGACTGATTCAACGTAAACTTGTCTATATTTCTAGAAACAAATGCACTATTCATATATGTACAGACCAGCAACTGTAATAACTTTCAATTCTCAATGCATTTGTTGATGAAATTAGAAAAATACGGTGATGAAGTATTTTGTATTTCTTACAGAAATATATTTGTCCGCAAATTTGACTGGATTGAGAATTATTTGTTTGATAGAAGACAAAAGGTTTAATATGAAGGATATGTATCAGATGAACAAGTGATTGATATAGGGATTCCACAGGGCAGCATTTTGGGTCCACTCCTGTTTATTTTGTATATCAATGATATATCTTTGATCATGCTAAATTTAATTTGTTTGCCGGTGGATATTTGACACCAATAACTATTTTGTACATTACAAACCAAGGGGATATAAAAAGGTTGGAGAAATTACAAAATAGAGCAATGAGATTGATAATGGGTTGTGATGGGTATACAAGTACTAATTTTATGCTAGGCAGTTTGAATTGGATGAATGTTAAAGATTTTTTAGAGTTCAATGCATTGGTTTTCATTCACAAAATCAGAAAAGGCCTGAAGTCCAAAATATTTACAAAATATTCTGAAAACATTTGAAGAGTTGCATGGATATAATACAAGGGGAAGAGATAATTTTGTACTGCAAAGAGTTGGATCAGCCGCAGGTCAGAACTCTATATTTTTCAAAGGGATAAGTAAATATAATGGACTGGATCAGAATATTAAAGACACGGAGAGCATAATTTCCTTCAAGCGTTTATTGAAAACAACATGTATATAATATTGTTAGGTTGGATGGTGGTGACAATGTTTCAAAATGTAATGTAAAATTCTATGTACAAATTAGCTATGGGGCTAAATAAAGGTGTTTGATTTGAAATCGCTAGTAAATTTTGACATTCCAAACAAAATTTCTTTAAGAAAAGTCAAGATTTCCTTTCTGTAAAGTAATTATATTTCCTTACCTAATTGATATATCAATTTTCTTCTCTTGAAGATGCTAACCTTGTTAGCGAAACGCGAGTCGAGTGCAAAAATATCAGTTTGGTGTTAGGAGTAATTGATCTCTAGGAAAAGTTTCAACTTTTACACCAAAGGTTCCAATCTCATCGTGTATGTAAATCCTTGCATCACATAATAATCATCTGTTATTCATATGAATGTCTTATGCCTCTAGCATTTGACTAAACATCAAGCAATTATATTCGTGACTAGGTCAATTCAAGTTTGCCGCAACAAGGGGTCCACCAACAGTTTCAACAGCAGCAGCCCAATATGGGACAACAAATTGTCATCAATCAGAATTCTCCCCAGAATCCTTCCCCTCAAAGGAACCAACTGACCCAGCATTTATGGGCACAGCCATCACCTCAAGTTCCTGGTCAACAGATCATCCGTCATCCGGCCAACTTGATTCAACAAGGTGAGAGAAAAATACCTTTTTTGAACCAAGGGAATTGTAGCAATAACATCGTTGAGTTATGTAAGATAGTATTCGGTATTATTAGTAGATGAAGTGATGAAGTACACTTGCTGTTTCTTTCTCAAACTAGAATGATGCAAATAAGTACAATATTTAATGAAACTAGGAAATTGTTACTTTTACTGCCTAGCAAGAAATACATTTTTGGTGCTGGCGGCAGTAGAAGTAGCACATAACCTAGTGAGTATTTTTCAATTTTTTAACGTCACAAAACATTTTGAGGAAAATAGTTATTCAACTACTACAAAAAATGCATGTTTTCCGGACAAGTTAAACGAGTCCCGCAAATGCGTTTTTTGTACCAGTTGAACACAATTTTTTTATAAATTTTGACATTTGTTGAAAAATTAATTTTCACTGAAAACAGGTAGGTAGCAGCTTCATACTAGCATTTTTCGCCAATTCTCTGATATTAGGAGGTACGTGGTGTTTGTTGGAGGAAGCATCACTATCGATATTCACTTTTCAGTCAATTATTTAATATTCTGCTTCAAGACCTCAAGTTGTGAGCAATGTTCATTGAAAAAATGGATTTGAATTCAAATTTTCATGATTTCAAATTCTTGTGACATATTACTGTCGTGGCAAATGTCACGTTAACGGGATATTAAAGTATGAATAAATCAATTTCGATTCAATAGTAAGAATTTTAAGATGTTGATATTTCAAATTAGAATTGATATGAATTTTAGGAAAGAGTCATTACAGATACCAAAATTTGTCAGCAAGTAGATATTTTTCGTCGGTGGTTGAATAGTCATTTCATTTTGTGTCAACTTTTTCACATTTCGGTATAGTAACCATGGCAACCAAGCGATATCCTGAAATAACCTACTAATTTTCGAAATAAGTGAATATAAGAAAGCCATAATGAAGCAGTTGCAGAAAAAAATATTTTAGTCTAAAATGCATATACAGGGTGTTTCATAATAAATGCGCAGGACTTCAGGATGTGATAGCTCTTTCAAGAATATGAAAAAAAGTTCATATTAACTTACCCTCTAAAATGCACCATTTTCGACATACTGTCAACGATTTTTTTTTAATTCAACACCCTGTATGTCGAAAATGGTGCATTTCAGAGGGTGAGTTAATAGGAACTTTTTTTCATATTCTTGAAAGAGCTATCATATCCTAATTTCCTGCGCATTTATTATGAAACACTCTGTAGAGCATGAGAATATAGCATCTCAAGCAAGTATTGAAAAGTATCCGACATCTCAATGAGAAATTAACACTGGAAGATAAAACATACTCACATACTACATAGATTTTGTGAAAACCAAAAAATTTTATCAGTCTTTGAAAACACCAATATCATTTCAAGTCTGAGGAAATTTTATTATCACTGGTATTTTTATTAACGAATGTAGGAAAAAGTTATATGTATATGTAGCAAATTGAGTTCCTCATGGTACCTAGTAGATATCGTATTTTTCATTTTCATACAATACCCGCCGTATTATACTCGTGAATTGTGGTTTTTGTATGAATTGCGTGTTGGAATGGTAGATTGTATACTTATAGTAGTAAAAGCCTTGTATTTCCGAAAGAAATGTGCATCTATTTTATTCCTCGAAATATCGGCCTCTACAATATTTGCCTTGATTTTGAATATCATTAACATCTTATGCAATGAATTTGCTATTCTATTCTTGCCTCTTATATATTTCTCTACTGTTAGCTACCTACTTGTCCACGTGCCTGAGGATTTTGTTTAATAATATTATTATAATTTTAACCTATTGATAAAGTTTCTTCTCAAAAATAATAATATAAAACGTTCAACACGTGCCGATGTAATTTTACAGAAAACCGTTCATCCTCTTGTAACGAAATTTTGGTAGATCCTAGTATGCATGCCCTCGAAGGTTTATAAACCATTATCTAATAAACATAGTTACAAAATAATAAATAATTTATTTCAATAGGCATACTAATACACATAAATTCAAAATGGTAGCTATTTTAGTACAAGTTAATTTGTGTTAGAATAATTAAATTCTGTAATAACAGCAAACAAATAAATTTAGAAACAGTCAGGAGCGACAAATCGATCAGGTACGTACTACTCGAGCCCGTTCGTCGGAAGCAAATGAGCAACGGAACGCAAACCATTTTTTGATTCATCTACGAGTTGCAAAAACAAGAACATTGTGATTGTGAAAGCACCTTAAAATCGAATTGAAACAAACACTTTTTCAGCATTGATCCACATGCCAGGTGACATCTATTTGTCTTTACAAAAATGATGGGTGTTTCAAAAAATGATATAAAAAAAATGAAATGAAAAAGTGATGAAATGAATTAGGTACATAAAATATATCAAATCATACAGGGAAAAACTCAGAAAGTACTAAAACGACGAAATGAAACCGAGGAAATAATAAAATGGCAGAGTAAATTATAACGTCAACATAATTTTTTTTTTTTCGAAAATAAAGACAAAGTTTTAAGTTGATGTAGACACGACGTTTCGATTGCCATTATGCGCAAGCGTCATCTGGTGAGTTCAAACAGTTTTTCGCAAAAGGATATGTAACTCAACGTGATCAATCAATCAATATACATGCATAAATACACATATACAATTTAAACATTAATGCCAAAAAATGTTTCTCTAGTATACACATCGTTTGGCACATATAAATATTACGAGCAATCATACAAACAAGTTCATAAAAAATAAAAATATATGAAAACATTCAAAAAATATAGAATATATAAAAAAATGTGGAACGATAGATCCCTAAAATCAAATTGGGCAAGCTGCCATGAAAGTTTTGCAATACACACATTTGAAACCTAAACATTATCACCATAATACTGTTCCAGGCCATAGTATCCAATTTGCAAGAGCTCTTTTCTTTTGGAGTCATTATATTCACCCTGATCTACATTTATCTTTAGTACCGAGTCTTTTATGTCCTAGTTAGAATGTCTATATTTACATCACCAAGAAGCAACACGTTTCTATAACTTATATTCCCCAATTCTTCGTCTAGTTGTTTCGAAAACTATATTGAAACTGCTGGGAATGTTGCAATATGTGTTCATGTCTATTTCAAATATGTAAATTTATAAATTATTATTATAATTATTATATAATAATGTCCGCATTTATTTTGATTATATCTGTTAAAATATCTGCATCTATTTTACTTCTAATTGATTCTGTATTCATAAACAAATTATTAATTTGGTGTACTCCCTGCCTTTCAATCGACACTTGTGGAAGTAAAAACAGTCCATCGGCCATAAACCCTCAGGCTCGTACGCATCGATAAAGTCATAACGAAGACTATAAATGTAACAAATATCTGTTGTGATGACTCTGAAATTCTCCATGGATATGGAGAATTAGACGGCTTTCAATCCATAGTTTTGTCATTTACGTATACATCGGGTTGAAATCAAATCGTGATCATTGATGAGAATAAAGACAAAAAAAGTTGAGTAATTGAATCATATTGATCTCTTACTATACATTCACAATTTCACTTCAGAATGAGAATTTCTATTTCACAGTGAAATATCTGGTATGGACGTTTCTGTTATTCCTGGTAACAATAATAAATATTTTTGTAAATTATTGTATTCCATTGATTCTAAACCCATATAATGTTCATATTTTCGCAAATAGAAACTCAGAGCTTCCTTTAATATTGAAAAGGTAGGGTAAATTTCAAAAATCGAGCTGGAGATATATGTTGGGAAATGTGAGACAAAATATGATTTCCAGAATGTCTACAAAGAAAATCTGCGATATGTGCACGAATCTTGAATCAAACAAAACCGCGGTTTTGTAAACCTATTGATAGTAAGGATCGTACAGGAAACTGTAATTTTAGGGTTATGTTTTTTGTATTATCGAATATTTCCATCGTATCTTGAAAATTCCATATGAAGCGGGTCATTTTCGATCAATTGCAGCGAATATTTCCATCGTATGTTAAAAATTCCATATGAAGCGGGACATTTTCGATCAATTACAGCGATAAATTCCCGGAGGGACATTTTCGGGCTGGTAAATACCCGGTAGGTATCGAAAAATACCCGCTCGGTCCGTGTATCTATAGTAACGATTGTTAAAATGTATATTTGTCATCTTGACAGGCATAAATACTGAATTTTAAACGTCGTTGTTTTAACACCGGAAATATTCTACCGAATTACACTCGTGCATCAAAATAAACCTGATATTTTTCCATTCAAGCATGTTTTCAGTAAAAAAACCGCATTCGGTTATTTTCATATTTTGCTAGAAGAGCCCTCCTCCTTCGGAGTCGGGCTCTTTCGACAAAATATGAAAATAGACTCATGCAGTTTTTAGACAACATGCTTTCATGAAAAATTATCGATAATTTTGAAGCACTTGCGTAATTACTCCCGATAAATTCCTGGCGGGACATTTTCGGGCTGGTAAATACCCGGTAGGTATCGAAAAATACCCGCTCGGTCCATGTATCTATAGTAACTATTGTTAAAATGTACATTTGTCATCTTGACAGGCATAAATACTGAATTTCAAACGTCGTTGTTTTAACCCCGGAAATATTCTACCGAATTACACTCGTGCGTCAAAATAAACCTGATAATTTTCCATTCAAGCATGTTGTCAGTAAAAAAACTGCATTCGGTTATTTTCATATTTTGCTAAAAGAACCCTCCTTCTTCGGAGTCGGGCTCTTTCGACAAAATATGAAAATAAACTCATGCAGTTTTTAGACAACATGCTTTCATGGAAAATTATCGGTTATTTTGAAGCACTTGTGTAATTACTCCCGATAAATTCGACTTAATATCGAAATGTTGGATTAGAAATAAACTGATGGGAATAGCCGTTAGTGTGGTAGGAGATTATCATGAAGTTGAATTAGAAACCTTCTAACATTGCATTTTCATACACAATATTAGACAAAATCAACAGACATTGAACACTTTAATAGTCCGAGATGAATTTATGGTCACGATTTTATCGAGTCACACGATCCTGATCGTTTTTGTCGAGTGGACCGTTTCTATATCCACGCCGGTCCAAGCTCATGTACATTATTAAAAATATTGCAGTGAAATATTCCCATATGAAATCGTGGTTGTCACCTCTCGATACATTCTCATTTCGTTTCAAAACTGTAAAGGTTCGCCTAGGCAACAATGGCCTCCAAATTCTCAGCAAGGTCCCGCAGTAACGCAAAGAAAGTTCATACAATTGGACGCTAGGACTCATCAGGAGTTGCAAAGAATGGATCCGGACCAACAGGCGGTTTTCGTTGCGAAAATTCAAAGGCAGAGACAGGTTTTCAAACACGTTCAGCAAAGAGGTGGGGGAAGTCATATACTAATCAGAGGTTAGTATCATGGAGCTGGATACACATAAAAAAGCGGTGTTCATGATAATAGAAGGGAAAAATTCAATTTCAATTTTTACTGCCCAGATGTAGTTGAGGTGATTTTTTTTCATTGAAGAAATATTTGATCAACGTAACAATCAGTATAATGTACCTATTTGATATAACATAGGAAATTGATCTTGAAAATGATGAAAAGTGCTAAGTTACTAACTAGCGCAAAAACGGAAAGCACTGTGCTAAATGCAGTGTAAAGAAGCGAGAATATGTCAAATGCCATATCTAGTGTCATACATACAAAACTCAATTCGGAGGCTTCAATTCTGAACGTCAAACCACCATTTTGACATCTCCAGAAAAATGAAAAATAATTGATGATTGGGACAGCCTTCGACTTTCTCGTTTTGTTGCTCATTTTTTTAGGATTTCATCTATCATATTTTGAATCAACTATGAAATTTCCTTACCTTTAATTGGCATAGATGATATTGACACTTTTAGTGTGGAAGTAACAAATTTAAACATATATCAGTTATCTTAACACCTAGCTGAAAAAACTCGCTTCGAGTGCGAGTGTTTTTAGTTTGGTGTTAGGATAATCGATCTCTGTTTAAAGCTTACACTTTGAATTGTATTTCATATTTTCCGTTTAGGCAATGTTCCGCCCGGTTTGACGACTCAGCAGCAAGTGCAGTGGTTGCAGCAGCAGGCTAAACAACAGGGTATCATTCTTCCACCAAATATTCAACAGAATATCACCCCCGGCACTCTCACTCAGCCTGGATTAACTCAGCATGCACCCGGTTTGAGCCCCATCAACCAGAACGGTACCCACTTTGCGGAACAGAACCTCCAAATCAGACAGTTTCGTTTGCAACAGTTGCAGTTACAGAGGGAACAGGCCCAGAAGAACCATTTGGCTCAACAGCAAGGTAGGGAAAGTTGCATAAAACAAACCTCGAAACTCCGGCAGTTTGTTTCCTGACGCAAAAAAAATCGTTCCATTTGACAAACGTTATTGTCTTATCTCATCTCTAAATTGATATTATTTGTATGTACGGTAAAGTTCAACAATGTCTTTGCTTGCAACAAGTGATTTTTTTATCGTTCCTTTAGGGATATACGATTTGAAATCATAGTTATCCACAAGTCATGTTGAGTGCTACTGATGAGAAATAGTTGTCTGAATGAAATCTGTAGTGGAGCTAAGAATAAAAAATCCTCGGTTGTCACCCGAATTTAAAGTCGTGACGACTTCATTTATAATGGCTGTGAAATTTATAATCATCTTCCTGCAGAAATTAAAGAAATAGGTGCTATCATCGATTTCAAAAAGTTAGTAAAGAATCTTTAAATTGATAAAGCATATTATACCTTCCCCTAATGTGTATTCTTGTCTTTCCATGTTCCATATACCTGATTAGACGCAATCTGACGTCATATCTTATATCGATAACAGTTTGAAGTGTGGTTTATGTGATAGTTGGGCTTCTATTTTCAGACGGGTTTGTCATAGCTCGAAGGCAATATATCAATGAGCACAAGATATATTGAGGATATGCCGTCCCTCGGAGGGGACGTAAAGCCGACGTTCCCGAGTCCATGGATATTGGGCTCGTTAAAAATCCCTACCTCTGGTTGGAATACCAGAGGGTTCGGCAAAATTTCCGGTTGGGGGAAGTGTGCTCACCGGCGTCGATAATTAGCCTTGGTAGCGGGAATAGGCTGACGTTAAATGAATTTTACACCTTCAAAATATGTGAATCAATTGGGTTCAATACGAAAAGTCTTTTTCACGCAGAATCAATAAAAAACAAAAATATTTGAATTTGTTTATGAGATATCAGAACCAATGACAACTATGAATAACCAACATGACATCAACAGAGTGTATTTTGCATCATTGTTGGTACTGTTACTGTATTTGTAATCATCATTCTGCCCAACTAATTGTAGACAAGATAGGAGAGAAAGTTTTGGATATCTTCTGCAATGATTGTGCTGCTTCATCAGTTAATTGATTCTATGAAAAATCAGCAGCTATTTTGTATTCATCATTGCTTTGTAGAGGTGGTTGTAATCACTTGCATGTGTGATGTGGGGTGAGGGTGCACCGCAGAAACAGTGTTTACAATAGAATAATGACGCGTCCCGTGACTCAGATATGAGTAGTGATGCATGCCACCCGCCATGTTGGCACTGGTGGTATACGCGGCAAATTTCTGAATGCGAATTTCGGGATGGAATTACTCGGATAGATAGTTTTTTCATGTTTTTCGTGTAGTTGGCTGTTGTACTTTCTTCCTTTATATTTTTCAAAAAAATGGAATAGACCGAATTCTCTGAAACATTGAAGTTCATTATCTACCTCATTTATATGAAAGCGTTGTTTGAAGATGACACTGATTTCGTGATTTTGACAGCGCCAAGCATTTTTGTGTGAGACAAGGATGTAAAATACTCCCAATCTTTGTATTCGCGTCTCATCAGCGGTAGCAGCGACCTCTGTCGAGTTTTGTGCTATATTGAACAACTTGATACAAATTTCAAAAAAAAATGTTAACATGGATATTTCTTCATCATATAATAAAGATTTGTCTATCCCAGCTTCTTCACCCATCATAGAATATCTGCTTGAAAGTTCTGAGAAGAGCCATTTCTTCACAAGAATTCAATTCAATTTTATTATCCCAAGAAACATTACATGTTTATGAATAGGGACTAAAACACACACGTACATAGTCAATGAATGAAATTTTCACAAGTATAAAAAAAAAACATACATTTACCGAAATCAAATATTTGTAAGCAGTCAAAATGGAATGGCTTTCAAAACTGAAGAATACCAATGAAGGAAAAAAAACATAACTGTTGACTACATGCAAAATATATTGTACATTACCTGATTGAAAATTGTTTGTATTTTTGCTTAAATTTCATTGTTGAGCGAAATGCTTTAATTGTTTCTGGAATTGAGTTATATATTATGATGCCATCATGGTAAATTGACTTTTTTTCCATAATCTGATTGTGTTTTATTTTTTGTGGAGTAATTATGGATATCAGCAATTTGAGTGAAAATAATATCTGATTTTTTACTATTATTTTTGATAGAATGGATGAAACAGCTAATTTTGAGTTTATGGAGAGAAATTGTGCGGTTTGTATAAATTTGTGGTTGATTCTAGATAAGGTAATTTATAAATACATTTATAAAAAAAGCCCTATACAATCATTTTCGTCAGGTACAATTCAACAACCTAACGTCGTAAGACCGATTGGCCAAGCCCAGTTGGCAGATTCGACTACTAATCCTGCCCAGCTTCAAGATGCGAACGTACAACATTCCCTGGTTGTAAATGCGAAAACCAAAACGGCTCTAGCCAACATGCTGAACATCAAGTTACAGAGCGGAGGATCGTCTGTTGGTGGTACCAGACCAGAGACTATACAAGAACCATCAGCTGCTGGTACTTTGAGGTAAGAACCTAGTTAAGCAACTGAAGCCGCGTTCCGTTTCCAAATATTGTGACACTGACTTCCATATCGAGTTACCAGTCTGGTTAACCAGACAGGGAAACGAAAGACCGCCTGATATCAAATAGAATGAGCCGAATTTGTTTGTGTATCATGACTGTAGGATGGTTTAGATACAGAATCTAATAAAATTATCTGTAGATATTTTCAAAGCGTGTTTTCAGGGTTGAAATATATATTGTTACAGTCGGCAACTTCTTTCACAATTCCAAATTGTCTTTGCTTAAATATGGCTGACAATATTTTCCCTTTCCTCCTTAATGTAGCTGTCAAAATTATTCAAAGTTTGAGAGTTACATATTTGATTATTTTACTGTGTATTTCAATTCCATTATTCGTAATTTTTGGGTTAATTATTTTTATTATCTCATAAGTTTTTTGCAAGCGGTTTAAATGAAGTTTTAATCATATAGTCAATGGAGTCCGAACCAATACCACTCAAAATTGACTAAGCTTAAGGAAGATGTAATAAAATATACTGATTCAATCAAGTTTTTGGGACTATATATCGATCCTACTCTTTCGTGGTTGATTCATACCCAAATACTGAAAAAAGTATATCTCCAGTAATCGGTATCCTATATAAAATAAGAAATTATATTCCACGAAAATACTTAAAAATGATCTATTTCAGTTGAATATATTTTCAAAATTACAGTACTTGATCACAGTTTGGGGAGCAGCATCTAGTTCTTTATTGCAACCTTTAAAAACACTACAGAATAAAGCAATCAAGTGTATTTACAAATTGCATCATCATGAACCCACTGTGAATTTGTATAACCAAAAAATTTACTCAATTTAGAAAAGCTATATAAATTAAAGACCTGTTTATTTATTCACTTGACATCATCCAACAATAAACATTCGACCCTAAAATTTACTCCAAATTCGAGTATTCATAACTATAATACAAGACAGTTAAATGATTTCGATTTGATTAAAATCAGAAGCAATTTTGGTAGAAAATCTCTGCTTCACTCAGGAGTTCTTACTTACAATAACTTGCCAAAAAACTTGAAATAAATAAAAGATATAAATAAATTCAAATCAAAATCAAAAAAATATTTCTTGAGACAATAGAATAGAATTTACAAGTATATAAAAATTCCTTTTTCGTCATTTTTATGTTGTGATCTAACGGTTTAATTTATTCTGTGTTTGTATCTTGTTAATGTTTTTCTATATGCATATCCCTGTATAAACATTAGCTTCTTGGGATCAGTTACTCAATAAACAATAAACAATATTGAAAAAATTCAAGTACTAATATTTATAAAACTACTTATCTGTGCTAACGTTTCGTTAAAGTTGCATCTCTATGAGTTTAGTTGAAAGACAAAATGTTTGTACCTTATTTTTCATTAGTCAATTTCAAGTTACGTGAGAAGTTGCTGAGCAACAAAACCTAGTTCTAATTTAGGAGAAAACGTTTTAATACAAGCAACAATTTTTTGGGGTCGGCCGGAAGTCTATCCTGCATTATATATTCAAATTGTGATAAGTTATCAACGCAAAAAATTCAAAGAAAATTCAAGAAAACGTATGCAAAACTTATGTGAATGCAAATGCAATGTAATATAGCAACTCACAGAGGATGAACTTATTACTTTGATCCTACAAAGGCACTGAAATTCTATATCGATAGATTTGAAATACCCTCTTTATTTTGTATAATGTGAGTAGATGAAATTAAATTTCAAACCGGTGTTATTGTGTTCAACAAATGACTACAACCAATAAAAAACACATGATGAATACTGCGATGAGTGGTGTATTATATTTTTACAGTTAACACCGTTTCTGACCAAAGACCCTGTATAGTATTGGACTTTTGAGTGGAATATATTTTTTGTCCGGTAGCCGGTATAGTTTTTATATTGTATGGGAAAAAAAGTTTTCAGAGATAAGAACTGACGTTCCCCATTGTGTCGATATGAGTATGGAGTACCAAATGTATATGTAAGTTGAAATTCATTGTCATGGGTACTGGTGTTGAAGAACACTAAAGTAGATTTCATGATATTTCCATTTGGTACACTTTCATCTAGAAAACTTGCATCAATTTTACCATTTACTGCCATTTTACTCATTGTTGAAGAATAACCCGTGTAAAAATAGATAGATTACTTGTATTATGAAATTGAAGATCATAATGCTATCTGAAGAATCAATTCGGTGAAATAATTTTTTATTCATTTTTGTACAATTAAATATGTTTCGCGCAATAAATTCAGATACGATTGCATTAAATCCTCTATTTGTTCTTCAATATTCAAGATGCTGAATAGGGGCATGGTGTATTTTAGTTATATTTTCTTTGAATGGATCGCTATATACTGAACGGTTTAGGCATATCAGAAATAAGTTCTAAATGGAGACCTCTTTCATGTACCGTTGTCTTTCCTGGATCATAAAATTTCGGTGGTTCATATTGAATAACGATCTAGATTTATTCACTGGAAATTAACCCAACCTTGAAATATTTAATGGAATACCCAGAATATTTATAAATTTTTTTATTAGGAAGTTCAGTTGTTCATATAATTGGTTGAAAATATAGTTCAAAAGGCTATCTTCACAAACGAATATCCTATTTTCCATTGGTTATATCATGCAGATGGTTGAAATATCATCATTTCTTCATAATATCTGGATTGAGAACATGTCATTAGTTTGAGATATTATCTTATACCTATTGGGAACTTGCTCTCTCGTAACTTGTGGAAGACTTTAATTATGCCAAGTGGATATTCCACAAAAAATCGTAAATACTTGATAGAAACCTCGAAAAAATTTTCATTCTAGCAACCATTAGTCTGAATTAAGAAGTATAATATTGCACGCATTTCGGTCGGTTGAGCTCATTGTGGGAGGGATATATGTTGAGATAATTTCCAGGAAAAAATGTAAACTCAGAAAACTTCTAAATCGACAACAGGAATAATATAGTGCCTGAAAATTGAGCCAATATACAGGTTTATTTTGATCAGTTTAATCGGTTGAAAAGGTCTAGTACAATTAGTCGCTGTAAAACTGTGTGAAAGCAGTCTAGTCTCAAACTTCAACAATTATCGGGAGTAATTACACAAGTGCTTCAAATTTACCGATAATTTTCCATGAAAGCATGTTGTCTACAAACTGCATGAGTTTATTTTCATATTTTGTCGAAAGAGCCCGACTCCAAAGGAGTTACTGAAAACATGCTTGAATGGAAAATTATCAGGTTTATTTCGATGCACGAGTGTAATTCGGTAGAATATTTCCGGAGTTGAAACAACGACGTTTAAAATTCAATATTTATGCCTGTCAAAATGACAAATGTACATTTTAACAATCGTTACTATAGGACCGAGCGGGTATTTTTCGATACCTACCGGGTATTTACCAGCCCGAAAATGTCCCGCCGGGATTTTATCGCTGTAATTGATCGAAAATGTCCCGCTTCATATGGGATTTTAAACATACGATGGAAATATTCGTGTTAAAGCTTCATTTTCCGTACGGTACATACGAAATATGACACATAATCCAGATTACCTTCTAAACGCGGTAAAAGTCATTCAGGTATATTTTTGACAGAGCATGACTATCTCCATCGAACCTGAAAGATCACCCACCAAAAAATTTGTCGCCTTCGTTAATGTGCTGGATTTATTTTGTGGAGTTTCAGTTCACAGCTCACTTTGAACCTAACTTCAAACGTCTATGATTTTCATATCGGCATACAACTATAGTCGGGCCGTTCAAAAGATAGAATTCAAGGACGCGTGAACAGTGAATGCCTGCATCTATTATATATAGCCTGCGCGGCGTAGCCACGCCTTCTAAACTGAAATAAATGAAGAACTGTTTACACTGTACTGTACTCATTTGTGCTTTGTATTCACGTGTGTTACGTTAATTAAATAAAATGGATGGAAACACTCTTTCACCTCCAAGGAAAAGATCAAAAAAAAGACATTTAACTGTAGAGGAAAAATGTGTAATAATGAACACTTATAAAAAAGCACCCCAAGAGTTTATGGGAGAACAGGGAAATGCGACGTTTTTGTTGAGTGGTGTAAATCGGACTTGTAACATTTGGGAGAGGAACATTCAAAGAGTGCGAGCCGTTCACGTGATCATTCTATCTTTCAGCGGCTACACTAGAGGCATTCCAGATCACGTGATGTCTGGTGGGGAAACACCAGCTTTACCATAGAAATCACACTCTTTTGAAAAAACAAACGAAAGTTTCTGGGGGGCAGATGTCGCAATATTGATTCGTTTGACATTTTTGCCAATTATCAGGAATGCCTAACTGTTTGCTAGCTTGGTTACCATTAACTGAATTCTACTCATTTTGTTCCAAGGTTAATGACTGCTCAACACAATGCCGCACTCAACAGCAAGCCCCAAGAGATCATAGCGATGCAGCGCAGAACGATCAGCGGGCCGAACGGGGAGATAATAAAGCCACCGGGAACTCCACAGATTTCTACGACACCCACTAACGAACCCCCGAAATTGCAGTACTGCCCTAAGCCGCAAGTGCCGGCACAACATAGACCAGGTCCTTTCTACGGCCACAATCCAAATCTGAAACGTGAGTATTACTCAAAATTCTCTTTAAACAGATATTTGTATGGAAAAGATGATTTTTTATATAGTATCCAGTTGCTCAATAACACAGAAGAAGATTAAGTATTCACTATTATGTTTTCCATTAATAAATCGAAAACAGGAATTATTGTATGAATGATATCATTACTTCGATGATTATGATAGCTTCCTAATTTTTTATAGGGGGCGTCATATTAGCATTCTCAAAAATCTGTCAAATGTCGGTTTCAGATTGACGTAAGTTTGATGTCATTGTTTACAATCCTTGTCTAAAATTTTGTTCAGAGATACTTTTTATGATGTGTAGATTTTGTATTTTGTGTACACATTCTCTAGATCAAGGTATCATCGTCTTCATTAAGTACCCAAGGAAAGTACCAAATAAATTGTTTAATTCGTAAGTTAGAAATTTCAGTATTTTGGCAAATTTTGTCAACATGCTTTAAAGTTGATAAGGTCACAAGTCTTTCAAATAGAAATGAAAACTAGCAGTTGACAGGTAGATTTTCACATTACATACACATTTTGTAAACCTGGCATTCGATTGTCTGTTAGGCCTTTCACTTTCTCACTAGCCAAATAATAAACAGTAGCAGAATATTCGCTTACACATTCTTATCTAGTGGAAATTAAGTTTCATATGATATAAGATGGAGCCTCATCTGCAATAGCGTTCTGAACTATTAATGATCCCAGAAATCTAGCAATCGGTTTTCGTCAAGTTTATCCCAAAATTTCACAGCTATAAGTGAATCACCAGGCATTTTCAACATCTGATTTTTACATTATATAAATTATCAGCTTTTCTGGAAAAATATCAATTCTTTTTGACAGAGCTGTATTATAGAATAAGAGAAGTGACAACCAATTTGAAAATAATTTTCAGTTCCTCCAGATCTTTTCCTTTTGGGGTGCATTTTTGTTGTGGTCGAGGTGGACAGCTTCTTGGAAGAGAGTATACCAGGATGGCAACAGAAAATCGAAAAGCACGGAGGTACGTAGAACTCTCTGCAACGAAGACGATTGACTTATAATTATATCCCGATTTTTTTCAGGGGAGGTGGAAAAACAATATTGCAGCCGCGTGACGCATGTTTTGTGCGAAACCCAACGTCACGGTGTGGTAATGCAGGCGTTACGAGACGGTAAACGATGCGTCACGATTCTCTGGCTCAACGACGTGATGTTGAGGAAACAAGTGCTACCTCCTTGGACGGCTTTGCATCTCCCGAATATTTACCTCGATACGGCACCTGGCGCTAAGCATTTGATGTCTATCGCCGGTTTCGAGGGAAACGATCGCAATAGGGTTAAGCAGATGGTTAAAATTACCGGAGCAAAAGTGAGTGATCGTTCGGATTTGAGGTGTCTAAAAACCCTCGTGATGCCATATTGTATCGTAGATGGCACTGGTGATTTCGTTTCTAAGTCATGTCTTTCTTTCGTTTTTCTTACGGACATCGTAGCCTGGGTCACACATCGTCTTGTTTACATAATACCAAAAGATGACAATCAATTTAGAAAAAAAAGTGGGATTTTGTGTCAAAGTCATAGGTGGTTTTGATACCTCAACTTTCATAATAATAATCACTTTATTCCATAATTCTTTACAGTGTGGAACGAATATGTATAATAAATAAAAAAAAATCAATTATAAAAATCTAAAACACAATAAAATGCTTTCTCGGCTAAATACTGCTTGAATTTCAGTTTGAATTGGTTTTTTGGCAGTTTTCTGAATTGTTTCGGAACATTGTTCAAAATTCTTAAAATTTGATTAACAACATTCTTCTGTACTTGGGCATATCGCGTTTGTTGTAATTTAAGTTTTTTTATATCTGGTGTTGTGAAGATTTACTGTTTCATATTTCTTCATGAATTCTTCATGATTTTTCATTTAAAAAAATGGCAATTTAAATATGTATATACATGACAGAGTGAGTATTCCCTGTTCCTTGCAGACTTCCTTGCAACTGTCCTTCTTTTGAGGTGAAAGATGCTTTTTATGCAGGATTTTTGTATTTTGAAAATTCTGGTAATTTCGACAGAATTCCACCAAAATATAATTCCATACTTCATTCTGGAATATATATAAGCGAAATATGCTTTGATGGCTGCATTTTGGTTAACGAATCATTCAATTGTTCGCAATGCAAATGTAAGTGACCGAAGTTTCTTTGTCAAGCTGTTAATATGTTCTTTCCAATTTAGCTGGGCATCAATTTCAATACCAAGAAATTTTGTATGTTGACATGTTTCAATTGTTTTATTCTCATGGGTAATTTTTAGTGTCGGTTCCTTTCTAAAACTGAACTTGATAGCACTTGATTTTGGAATATTCAATTTGAAATTATTTGCACTATACCATTTTTCCAGAATTTCTAGAGTTCCAGGAATTGTTTCTGACAAATTGTCATTGAATTGTTTCCGTATTATTAATGATTTATCATCAGCAAACATATTCACCATTTGAGATACTTCTTGTGGCAAATCATTGGTATACAAGAGGAATAAAATCGGTCCTAAAATCGATCCTTGAGGTACTCCACGTTCAACTGTCATCCATTTTGATTTGTACTCTTGAACTCCTTCAGTGGCTGCAACACATTGACGTCTTCCTAGTAGATATGATTTTAAGACATTGAAAATATTGCCTCAGAATCCCCTTATTTCTAATTTTGCCAGTAAAAGCCTTCGATAAATCGATGAATATTCCCATTATTTTCTGGTTTTCATTGAGACCTTCAAGTATGTCATTCAAGGCGATATATATGCTTCTCAGTGTAGACCTTCCTTTGAGATAGGCACTTTGCATTTTTGAAATGATATCAATTTTTTTGTAAGTATTCCAAAATTCTTTTGAGTAAGGCTTCTTCAAAAAATTTTGCAACTGTTGAGATCAAAGCTATAGGTCTGTAATTTGAGATTTCAGTTTTACTGCCTTTTTGTGCATTGGTTTGATCACCGTTACTTTTAATTTTTGAGGAAATGAACCATGTTTGAAACATAAATTTATGATATATGACAATGGTCTACACAACTCATCTGCACAATATTCCAATAATTTTGTTGGGATTTCATCATATCCAACTACAGCTGTATTTTTCAATGAGTGAATAATATTGAATATTTCCTCTGGAGTTGTTTCATTCAGGAACATTGTATTACTATTTTTGGCAACTTTTTTCAAATCACTGTTTGTGCTGTTCTTATTTTGACAAATATTTATTTAATAGTTATTGATATTGTTTAAAACTTCCTCGTTTGTGTCATTATTCTTCCTAAATTATTCTTCATAAACTTCTATCATCAACTCTATTTTGAAGCTTCATTATCTTTCTCTCAACGTTTAAGTCAAGCTGTTATACTGAAATATCGAAATTATACTGTAGATGGCGTAACAGTATCGCTTCAAATCTTTTTCACACATGACATTGACCAACTATATTTCTATAAACAATGCTTGTACAGATCATGGTGTGTTTGTCTATTTAATCGCTAGTGGGTGCCAGTTGTCAGACATTACAGGAAATGTCATATGTTTGTTCATCTAATTTTTTCTGAGAGACAGGTTTCAATTTTCAGTTGGATTTGACTTCTCTTATTGTTCATCATAGTTTCGTTATTTATAGTTTACTTCGTTTTTTATTCTGGGAGACTTATGGTTGTTAAGATTATACACAATGTTGCCATTAATGCAGAATACTCATCGAACTGGTCAAGTTACGTACGAGTACAAGGCAAGGTATCTTATTGAAATACATCCACATGCAGATTGTGGGTGAATATTCTGAAGCCTAATCAATATTATCATCAAGCAATGACTTCAAAACATAATGGAAATTTTTTGTTTAAAATCGGTTTTGGATATTTTTCCTTTTTGAAGAGTTGATGATTTGCATTTAGATTCAAGATAAAGTTTTGGTATCATATATCGTCATGTTTAAAAAATAACTTTCCGATCTGAAAAATACAAATGAGAAGGAAAAACGTGTTGCTTTTCCTTGATTCAGATGATATTATCATTCATATGTGGGAAAACGAGCATATTTCACCCTTTTGCATCAAGAATCCAGTGAAACACATGTTAGTATGTTAGTCGTCACCTTTACACCTTTTTCCACCTGCTTTGAACCATTTTCTCAAGATGAATAAAAAAAACCCTGGTGCGTTGACCAATATGCTTTTGTTTAGCCAATTCCTCTCGACCTGAGAAATCCTAGAGTAAACTTACTTTTTTTGACGGTAGGTGGTCATACAAATGCGATTTTCTAAAGGGTACATTTTCATTGAGGTGGTCTCATTGGATAAACTCTTGCGGGATCTTTCGTTCACCAATAGAATTATCAGTATACAAAATAAGTAAGTCAGGTTCGTCTAATAAAAAGCTATTAATTTTTTTGAAATGTTTGACAGTTCGATTTGAATTCAAATGCATTTGAAAGTTTTATAGAATAGGTATATCTTGACTGACCTGAACAAATTGTTCATTTAGATCATTCAAAGCCAGAACAACTCATATTAATTTGAAATGGAATAACTATACCTACCATTTGAGTAGGTATTACTTATCCCTCATATCATCGGCTCGTAATCACATTAAAATTGCATTTTTTAACACTATAAAGAAAAAAGTACTTACCTATCTTCGGTTCCTCAGAAAGTAGAAAGATAAGATATTAATACTTTCCAGTTTCACTCACAACTATTGTTTCGGAAGATTTAAAATCACATCACAAACACTGAGTTTTTGATTTATTTCTCATCAATTTGAAAGCAAAAGGAATACCTAATAATCAGTCGAAATGTGATGGCTACATAATTTCCAGCATTTCGCGGGAAAGCAAGAAATTGCATGCAAAACATGAGACCATGAAATAAACATAACCTATAAATCTATAAATAATCAAATGGCCGTCGAGCAGACGGATATCATGGCATCACAGATTGAATTAAAATCACGTAAGGTGCGCCTCTGCTGGCAAACTCTCGAAGGCATCTCTTCAGTTAAAATTGATCAAAATCAAGATAGCGAAAAGTCGAGAAAATTTGCTTACAATCTATTAGGTATAAGTCAACACACCAAGGTTTTTATTCATCTTGCATTTTCTTCACAAAAATTTCACATGAGAATATCTTCATTATGAAATTTCATAACGTTTTAATTGAAAAATTGAAGGGTATAGTCGGCCGACCGATCGACAAACTATATTTTTTATCTAAACAGTCAACAAAATAAGCAAGATCTAATGTCGTATTCGTGAAAAATGAAATCAAATAAATGGAAAATAAGTATGTGTCGCCAGTTTTACCACAAACTTTTACAGGTATAAGCCTAAACACCATGGTTTTTAGACATCGTATTCGGATCATACCTTTCAGTTTCGTAATACTTTTTATATTACAGTGTACTTCTTACTTTTCCAAACACAACACCGTACTGATAACGGCCAAATTAGACAACAAAAAATGTGCGTATGCCAAAAAATGGCAGATTCCTGTGGTGAACGTACAATGGTTAACAGATGTCATGCTCGGCCATTTTTCTGCTTTGAATCAGATGGAACATCAAATCTACCAACAGTTTCCGAGCCCTCCGAACTTCAGTTTCGACCCTAAGCTAGTCGTAAACTTGATGGGTATGGAGTATATTACTCTTCGTAACTTTCAGGCGTGTAACTGATTACAATGTTTTAGCTGGTTGGAAGTCTCCCATCAACATATCCCAAGAATCATACGAAAGGGTAAAGAGGAGCGCATCACCTGTAGTTTTACCTAAAAAACCCAAAGAACCGAAACTTGAACCGACGGACGAAAATGACAATATCAGTGAAGAGAACATGTCAGACTCTCCCTATAAAATTATGTTCTCCATGTTCACTGATACCAAACAAATGGAGAAAATGGTCAGGTAAGAAGTTTGAATAGGCAAAAATTGTATAAAATCCTGACAGTCAGAAAAGTCGAATAATTTCTATAGCTTCTTGTGAGTGTTCATGGGAAAAATAAATTCTGTAAATCGTAGTCTATATTCGAATTGGTTATTTTTTACAGTTCCTTCTTTCTATGTTTGCTTTATTAATGAAATTAACTGTTGCAAATAAAACTGTTCCCTTCTATGAATATCAGTTTTTTCTTAGGAATAATAAATGTTAAAAAAAAATTCAATTCCATGGTAATCTTTAGGCTCTGACATAAGGGTTAACACAATGCCCAAAGAATATGACGTGAACTATGGGAGAGAAAATGATATAAATATTTATGCAAAATATAATGGAGGAAGCCTGTGCCATTTATTTAATAAGTAACAACAAAAATTCCAGCTATAATAATCCAAATTATTTTCGAAGAAATAAAGGGGCAATGCCCATTTTCTGAAATGCCTTTGTACAGAAAAATATCTGTATCCAAGTATAGACGGAAAAATTGAACTTTTTGAGCATTGAAAAAATTGGTTCTTGGATTTCACCGCGAATTCGTAGGACTTGGAATTTTTAAGCTGGTGCAAAAGGACCAATCTGTTTCTGATATCTGCTTTCTGTCTTGAATCTAGGTATAGAAAGTATACTTTTCTATTTCATGTTATTCACAAAACAATTTTAAATTCTCCATTTATTATTATATAGTTGTATTATTTAATTATTATTTTGGTTGTTTTACGTTCATTCATAGTTCTTAAAATAATTTACATTAAAAAAAAATATCAGCAAATTAAAATAAAGTATACCTTACGAAGTAATAAAAATCAAGTTGATAAAAATAGTACGGACAATATTCTCAATGAATTGAATTGAAAAATAAATAAAATGATATTACATGAGTTATTTGAAAGAACATTGTTACCAAGAGAAGTTTCTAGAAGATAAAGTAAATAAACATAATTGTACGATCTTTACTAGTACTAGGTACCATAACCTGCCTGAAGAAGCTATTATATATGGAGCCACGTGTAGCTGTTGTGTGAACTCTCTATTGAAAACCACGCAAAGCGTTTTTTATAATTACGTTTTCATGGGTCTTCATAAAGTATGGGCCATGTGCATCAGTTATATGAAATATGAAGTATAAAGGATTTTGGTAAAATAAAGTATAATGCTTTCAAACTTATCCATGGTGACTTTTGATATGTTTTATTTGAAATGTGAAAGGATTTAGTACCACTACTATTCTTCGGGTTTGAAGGTTTCTTCAAACCCAAAGAAAAGTAGTGATACTAAAAACCTCGGCCGCGAAAGCCTTAACCATTTTGTGAAAGGATAGAGTTCATCGATATGTAGTATTTGCCAAATTACCAATTGAACTTGTGGTATGATTTTCAGTATAACCGTTATTGAAAATTTCAGTTGATTTGATTCTGATGCCTCTACACATATCTACTACTGTGATTACCCGATTATTTTTTATTTGAAATGTGAAGGACTGTTGTTGAGTAAATTGGACAAAATTCAACTTCTCTTGATTCATACTCTCGGTAATGGTTGTAGTAGGCAAACTGGAAAAAAATTATTTATTTTGGCTTTCATGAACTTATGATTGAAACTTCATCTACTTCCGAATTCGAATATAAAGTTCCGTGAGCTTGTGACTTACTCATGCGAGCACTTTGTTGTGATTGATATCCTTGACGTATATCAATTCACTAGTGATATACAGGGTGTTATTTAAGTACGTGGCCAAACTCAAAGTGGTGATTCTTTGAGTAATTCTAAGACAAAAGTTCATATGAACATGGGTCCGGTAACGTTTCGGTTTCAAGTTACAGGGTGTGCAAAATTAAAAAAAAAAACTGAATAGCTCGATCCTTTAGCAGACTTTCTTAAAATTCAGTGGTGGTATCAATAGTATTAAGGGGCTGTTTTGGCCATAACTAGATTAGAATCATGTCTAGTGACTTCACGGAAGGTACCTTAACCAAAATTTTTTACCAAAAAATTTGCACCAATGATTTTTTGCAATTTTGTTTTTTTTTTCGCATTGAACTACTAAAACTACAACTTCTTCAACTCCATTTTTTCTTGTATCTTGCTCTGTTGTTGAGAGAAATAATAAAATAACTTTATGACATGTCCTTGGAACAACAACATTAAAATCGTTTTTCACAGGATGTCAATATAAATATCCTGAAGAACAAGAAGATGAAAAATAATATGACTTAGAAACCTGGTGACAATTTTAATGAATACATGTGAATCTGTCCATGCAAGTACACCTCGTTTGTTGATGGTTTGCTAGTTTAATTTTGTTGTTCCAAGTACATGAAATGAAGAAATTTTTATTTTTTCCTCAGAAACAGCATGATAAAAGAAAACAGAGGATAAAAAAGTTGTAGTTTCAGTAGCTCAATACGAAAAACAGAAACAAAAAGTGCATATCAGTCGCGCAAATTTTTTTGATAAAAAATATTGGTTAAGGTACTCTAGCATGGGTACCCGTACATGAGGGTCACAAGGGCAACGAGGAGGCCGATGCTCCAACCCCTGAAGGCGCATCCAAGGCTATGATCGGCCCAGAACCCTTCTGCGTGGTAGCGAAAGCAAGTATGAAGACATCCATAAATTCATGGATGCAAAACGAATCGAAAGATTGGTGGAATAAGCTCCCTGGAATGAGGCAGGCGAAAGAGTTTATAAAGGAACCAGCGCCCAGATTCACGGAAGACCCGCTAAACCACAACCGTAAG
>JAVJAQ010002323.1:0-25663 GCA_032362365.1 Zygogramma bicolorata | reverse complement strand
GTTTTTTTTTGTGCGGAACTCCAATCCAGTGTTTCCGACGCTCTGGAAACCGAAGATCAATCCTTATACGGGGTGATCGAAAAGTTTGGTTTCACCTCCATACCGAACGGTTCATGGTCACCAGCACGAGAAAAGCTACTCGGAGTCCTCGGCATTATCATCAGTCCACTTCCAATTTAAGAACCAGTTGCTGAATTACAACCATCGTGGGAATTCACGCAAGTTATTGCTAATTTCTGTTGAATTATTTTGATGCTTTCGTTTTTTTTGTAAGGCGGAAATTTAATGTTTTTTTATTGATGATTTATGAATTGCGCATGCGCTTGAGCTCTCGCGACGCATTATAACTGGTTGGTAGCATTTGAATTTCTGCATTGACTTTGGGTTGATGTGTTATTTGATTGGGTTGCGCCAAACACCCTTCTTTCATTTTTAAGTTCATATTCATCTTTTGGTGCTACAAAGAGTAATTATTGATTAACTTAGTATATAGCCCGTTCGCTTTGCATAGCTTGAAACATAATATATTTTCCTGAATTACAATCCCTGAAAATAGTTACTAATTAACGCTACGGAACTATATATATATATACCTTGCTTTGCATGGCTTGAATTATAATCTGTTCGCTTGATAGCTTCTACTTATACTCTAGATACAAGTGGTTTAACGTTTTGAATAAATTTTTAAATCGATGCCTGTTGTTTCATATCATTTGGTAAGTTAGTGGTATTGACACATTTAGGGTGTTTGTGAGACAATTTACCTGGCGCCCCCCCTCTATTTTTTTCATCAATTCTAAATCTTGAAATACTTTTGAAGAACCCTCCCCGTCTCCACTGAGACTAGTCACAAATACCCACCTGTCCCGTTTTGAGTTGACAGATGACTTATACCCTTGTTATCGATTGGTAAGGTTATAATGTAAGTTTTTATAAAAATTGGATTATTTTGACATATTTTGAATTAGCTAGCTATGGAATGTCATGGAACATATCATTATGAAAATTCGACAATTAATGCATCAATAATGAAACGTTTGCGCGTTCAATAACGTGAATTTGTTTAGAAGGAATCAAAATGGAAAATGTTTATTCTTCATGGTCAATGTGATCAAATTATAGTAAGAACATGCAAAATGTTCTGTAGCATATTGAAGTGTGTGAAGATGACGAACTGATTTCACAAAGAATGATCAATATACAGGGTATTACAAACTCGATGGCCTATTAGACGTGTTTGGAGATGTGGGACATAAATGCTTGAAATCTTTTATTCCACGATAAGTGATTGCGGTCTACCTCTTGAAAATATTTCCACCGTTGCAGTGTTGCGACATCTGCTTGTAAGTGATATCGACTTCGTAATTTCAAATGGGGAACACCCAGTATCTCATTCTGTATTCAAATTCTACTGATAAATATGAATAACTTTTACTAAACATGTCGTATACCTATCTCTACCTTCATTCGAATATTGATTATTTTGTAATTGTTTTGCTACCAAAATGGGACCAACCAATTCAAATATCTCTTTTTTACTTTAGTTTTTTGTGGGTTTGTCACCTTCTACAACCTAAAAAATAATAGAATTATTATAGAAAAACTATACAAATTTGCCCCTCTACTCTTGTATAGATTTTTTATATTAATTCTATTATTTTTTCAATTGTGGAAGGTTACAAATCCAAAAAAAAACTCAAGTAAAAAATTGATTTTGTTCCACAAAAAATGACGTTCAAGCAATATCATATGCCTTCCTATCTGTTGCCACACAGGACTCAAATTCAACTTTCATCCAGAAAATATTGAATAATTTCAGTATTATCGAATGATTGGACCATATTTTATACGGGGTGTCTGAAAAACACGTTCTTGTAGGCGATAAGGAAAAACGGCCATAAATCATTTATTTACCTGTTAAGAAATCATGATTCACCTTAAGTAGAACTCAATTTTATATCAATCAGAAAACAAATGAAGGTCATAATGATCACTAATTCATCTGTTCGAAGTGCTAATCATTTACACGCAAACATTCGTGGACCGGAGTCATTACATGGTTGGTTGTTGCTCTCTGAACTTCTTCTGGCCGAATTTCCTCGAAAGCACGTATAATTCTCTGCTCCAATTCGTTTCTTGAATTCACAGGTGTTTCATAGACGATCTGTTTGATTTTTTCCCAGAGGTAAAAATCTAGAGGAGTTAGATCTGGGGAACGCGGTGGCCAAGGCTGACCCAAGCGTCCTATCCACCGATCTTTAAAGGTTGCAGTAAGTTCCCTGCTCACTTCTTGTGTACAGTGTGGGGGGGCACCGTCCAACTGATACCAACAACTCCGATATACATGATTTCTTGGTGCTTCAATATTTCCGAAAACAGCATAATTCCGTCCAATTCTTCTAATTTTTTTCTATCCATATGCGATAAATTTGGATGATGTTCATTCAATTTTCTGCATGTTCTCGAAACAATTCTTTGGCACTCACCGTGAATATAAAACAAATTCACAATATCTAGATTTAGATATGCATTATAATCCATTTTTAATACTTTCTTCTGACAGAAACACTATGAAAATCACTGCCTGTCAAACTTGAAGTTTTTTTTGCTCTTTTCTGGTTAAGGCACACTAGATCATTTCAACTGGGAAATATTACCTATTTTGATTAGTTATACTGGGAATTGAAAATGATAGTCACACAAATAATGATATACTACAGAACAATTTGCATGTTCTTGCTATAATTTGATCACATTTGCCATGAAGAATAATCAATTTCATCAAAACTTCATTTGAATTGTTATTGCCTTCCATTTTGACTCTTTTCTAATCAAACTTCATTTGAATCATTATTGCCTTCTATTTTGATTCTTTATAATCAAATTGATTTTAATAACGCGCAAACGTTTTATTATTGATCATTAATAATTGTCGAATTTTCATAATGACATGTTCCATGACATTTCATAGCTAGCTAATACAAAATATGTCAAAATAATCCAGTTTTTATAGAAACTTGCATTTATTTCGGAAACCTGACTATTTAGGTATAGGAACATGCCGCATCATTTGAAAGGAACTTCAATTGTCTTTCAGGATTTTCGATAATATACAGGATGTTCCATTTGAGAAAATGCACTTTTCACCACTTTTGTATCTATCGGTAAAATCACAAATTTCGAACGACCCTGTATGATAGAGAGACAATTTCCTTAGACACAACTGATACACAGGGCATTGTCAAACTACATCCAAAATTTCAGCTGTCTTCGAATCCAAATACCGCAGTAATAAGCATTTCATTGAAGCTATGTTTCGCACAAAAAATTAGGAAATCAATGAATTTCTCGAAAACCACTAGAGATAGGTATAGGGAAGTATTATACAAAAATAATCGGGAAGCAATAACAAAGCGAGGAATGCAATAATATATAGGGTGTCCTATTTAAAATAATAAAGTTGTTGCTACTTTTCAATATAAGCGGCAACGTCGCAGCGCCGAAAATATTTTAGATCGATAGAAAAGAACTAATTACCCAAGAAATCAAATTTTGAAAATAATCCTATGTCCCGTTTTCCAGAAATGTATAATAGGCCATCGAGTTTGGGACACCCTGTATATTGTTAATGAAAATTGTGTATGGTTTACGATAGTTCCAGGGCAATCTCATCTCATGAAATGATTGTCAGGTGAGCATGCAAGTATGTAAAGTGTTGATTTCAGTAAATGATTGTCGTGTTTGAGTTAGTGTGGAATTCAATAAATTTTGTATTTTTGCTGATTTTATTCTCACAGGAATATCTAAGCTCCTCACTCCAAGAGTAGAAACCATTTTTTCCCTTCCGGCATGGAGGTGGCCTCATTTCCATTTCGAAGATTCTCTTTTCAAAATAAATCTCAAAGAACTGCCCCCGTAATTTTTTGGTCGTGTTTTCATTTTGTTATTTCGTGATAACCAGATGCACAGTTGTTTTGAGAATGATTGTGTATGTGTGTGATATATGTGATTCTGGTTTCTCATTTCGGTGATTTTCAGTAGCTATGCTTTGTGTAGTTGATACTTTTTTTCGAGTGAAATAAAGGTGCGATTTTTTTTCTGAATATTATTTTAAGTCTACATGGAATTTAAAATCGTTCCGATCATAAAGTTCCATTTTTTCCGAGTAGGTCATTATTCCCTGAAAATTTCAACTTCTCTTAAATACCTCAAGTGTGAAATTGATGATTATCTAATGTCCTGAATGGATTCACTAAAAGTTTTGAATAAGATTGTAATGTTTGACTTTTTGTGCCTTACTGGAATATATGTCTTGGGGTTTGAATGCATTCTGATGACGTTGAAAAAATATCTTCAGTGAATATTTGAATATGTGAAAGGAAAATGGTGTGGAGATAATTGATGGGATATCTTTTGCAGTCAGATTGTTAATCAAATGATCATTGTATGTATGTTCCATAAATAACAACAATAATAAGGAAAACTGGGGAATCTGAACTAAAATATGGCTTATTGTTCATGTCTTGGTGACTTATATGAAAAAATACTTTTATTTTTCGAATCATTCTTGAGAATTCACGAAATGTGTATTAAAAGCAGTGCTTAGCCACCAGAAGAGATAGAGCTTTTTGTGACAGATCTCTCAGAATGGCACATATATTGTGCAAAAATTTAATCTTTGACGGTGTGGATATTCTTTTCTACTCCTATTCTTTGGAAAAAATCGGACTTTTTATGAAACTTTGCATTCAAATTCGTTGTTACTAATTTAAGATCGTTTATGGATGAATCTTTTTTTCTAGGGAACAAGTTGAGACATTTAGCAAAAAGATTTGAGAATATTGCAGGAGGTTTGTGTATGTACCATCGATTATGGAAAGGTATTTTTGCATGCCAGCGCTGAAAGATCTCATCCCAAGTTTTTTCGTACTTGTTTAAAGAAAAATGTGGAAGATGACTGAGATAAAATGAATAATTTCCTTTATGCTTCAATTGAAGTTGAGAAGGTTTGATTCGTCAAATTGAAAAGTTGTTCCAAAGTGAATAACTTCATCATTGAAATATATTGAACCCATCATACATCCTTGCCCTCGGGAATGTAAATTAAGTGCTGTTGAATTCTGATTTTGTGAGTATAGGTCACAATAAAAGATAGTCGTTTTTGAGTGAATCTAGAATTCAATGAAGTTTGGATTTGTGTTTTCACCAATTGTGTTCATTCTGGTTGTCACAAAAATATCAGCTCCTTGCCCCATGGATAGAAACCATTTTTTTTTATGCAATATAAACATGGTTCCTTTCTGCGTTCGACCGTTTAGTACGTGTTTCCGAGTTTGATGAGCATGAAAATGATATTCCTCAAACAAAAACAGCACAATAACGTCATAGTATGATTATGCAGTGTGTCCCAGCTGAAACTTGTCACCCCCCTAATCTCAGATATAGTGAAAATCGCTCTAGCCCGTAGATTTTTATTTCAAGGGGGAACAGTCTCACCAAATACATCATCATTGTGTTGTCAACCCCTTCACCCCCATCACCCCCTACTTCAGAATTTTCAATGGGACTACAAACATCAATTCGAAGGGAATTCAATTCCAAATACATGGGTGTACTGAAATTAAGAATCGATCAAGTGTTGTTGAAGTTTTAATGAAAACTAAGTTGCATCAGGTTATTTTTATTTTTCATCACCTGAAATATTATTGTCGTAAGAAATGTTCACTGTGGGTAAGCCACTGTATTGAAAAAATAATATGCTTTTAGAAATAAGCATTTGAGAAAATGAGACAGACGTTTTTATTAAAAAAATTGTCTCCATGTGTTTTCGTATACGCGTTTTATTTATACCTTGGTATATTGATAATTCGATTCACTTCATTCAAATATTTGAAAACTTTCGAAATTGGTCCATACTATACAAGATAGAATATCCATTGTAGCTGCTTATTCTGAAAATGGACGATGTGCTAGAGCTACGGCTCGAATTTTCAATGGAATCCATCCAGAAAAAACACATCATACCAGTACGTGATTCAATTGATGAATAAGTTCATGGAGTCTGGATCAGTGCTGAATAAAAAACATGAACGGGAGAAGCCAATGAGAAATGGAGGAGTAGCTGTTGCAGTTGTAGGACATGCAGTGATGGACAACATTCAATCTTTAAGACAACTTGCGACTATTTCTGGAGTTTCTAAAAGCAGCGTACATCGAATTCTGAAAAAAGCAAAATAACTTTCCTATAATTCGGAATGTACAAGAATTTAGTGAAGATGATCCTGACAGACGTATAGAGTTTTGTGGGATCATGAGTCAACTATTGATTGGTGATAATAATTACCTTTACAACGTGTACTTTTCTGAAATTCAAACTAAATGTTAATACGTATCTCCTGTCCCTTGATCCACGCTGCGTTTCTTGAACATCACAGGGCTTGTTTTTCGTGTGAATCTGCATAAATAAACGAAAGAGAATCTTCTTTTCATTTGATGGACATGTGAACAGGCACAGGAGGACTCATTCACAATCTCCCAAGAAGTTGAATGTTAGGGCTGGTATTCTGGGAGATCATATTGTAGGTCCATATTTCATTGATGCTAACCTCAACGAACAAACGTATCTTAAACTCCTTGATACAACTGTGAACCCCAGAATCACTTAGTTCATTGAAGACGATGATAGTCTACTTGATGATCAGCTTATCTTCCAACAAGATTGAGCCCCTCCACATTTAATTGCACCTGTATGTCAATTTTTAGATGACAAGTTCACAGGAAGATCCATTGGAGGGCGTGGACCAACAGAATGGCCGTTAGATCTCCTGATTTATCACCATTGGACTTTTTTTATGGGGTCATTTGAAATCCAAAGTTTATATCACACAGCCAAATTCTCTTGATGATCAACGAAGGAGAATTGTTATGGGGTGTCGTGCAGTGACTCCAGAAATGTTGAGCAATGTGAGACGACAGTTTGAAAGTTATACTTATACTGTATGGAACTTAATGGTTTACATTTTGAACCTTTCATATGATGATAATATTTCAGGTGATGGAGAATGAACATAACTTGATGCAACTTAGTTTTCATTAAAACTTCAACAACACTTGTTCGATCCTAAATCTCCGTACAACCTTGTATTTGAGATTGAATTTCCTTCAAACTGATCTATCATAAGTATAGTAGTCACCTTGAAAATTCTCAAGTAGGGGGTGCTGGGGGTTGACAACCCAATTGTCATGTATTTGGTGAGAGTGTTCTCCCTTGAAATAAAAATCGACGGATCTGAGCGATTCTCAATGTTTCTCATGAGTTTGGAGATTACGGGGGTGACAAGTTTCAACTGCGACAAACTGAATAAACACAAGTTTGCCTTCCTTTCAAAGCAAGATTATTTCAAATCAGGAGTTGAAATGAGGCTTTTCTCTCAATTCATCGCGGAAATAAAGTGGAATAAAGTCTATATATGAACTGCAAATATGCGCTTGTTATTCATGCATAAATTTTCTCACAAACATCCATTCAAATGTGTCATGAAAACATACACGGAGATAATGAGTGTTGTGGTTAGAATATTTTGTTTTGTTTCATCAGCAATCAGGTTCAATTTCGTTCTCCTGTTTGAAATTTCTTTAGAAAAATACATCAGAGATTTACCTAATTCATATCGAATCTCGACGAAAACAATCAAATTAATAGTAATCATCGGGTAGAAGGAAAGCGTCATCGACAGCTCATGCTTTATACAACTGTTTTTCCCAACTATCCATCGATTACACGGAATCCTCACTTTCCAATTTAACTTTGGAACTTCGTGTTAGTTTATTAGGTGGAGCAGTGCAGCCAACTGTGATCTACAAGATTTAGGACCATTGTCGGGCTTAGTGCACTATTGTTTCCGGTTCCAGTCTGATATCGATTCAAAAAAACTTCGGGGCTACATCAAGCACCGAAGTGCTATTGATGAGTTACCAACCGACAAGAATGTGAACAATACGTGTTATACATTGTTCAGTCTTCTCGAGTGTTTCATATCTTTGTTTGCGAAACGATGTTTGTTCATGGAGGGATAAGACATATTGTTTATTTGCCGTAGGTTTTCTACTCATCAGATTCATGATTCGTTGTCCTAGAAACTACCTGAAGGGCTCCCCAATCGAATAATACTAGGTATTCCATATTCGCCTGGAAAAAAAATAACGCCCAAATTTTTTTTTCATCTTTTCCTGGCTTCTTCGATAAAATATAGTTATCAGAACAAATTATATATTTTTATTGGCACTAGTCTCCAGTATACAGTGCTTTTCTTCAACGTCCCACCCTTCGATTTTTTGAACGGGTCAACTCAGAAAATTTTAACTTGGAATAATGAAATCGATGCATGATTACTATATTTTGGAGTAAAATTGACAGATGAAAATTTCAAGATGGCGACTGGGCGCTTTCTGGAAAAACAGATAAAAAAGTAAATGGAAAGGGGGTCCTGTGATACATCATTTTGAAGCTCCTGAAGAATACTTCACAGCCCTAGAATATGGAGTCAATATCTCAAACTACTACAAAATGGCGAAACATTTAATAATCGCCTGAATACATCGACGTTCGACTCCATACTTTGAGGAAATGAGCTTAGTTAGGTTCACAAGATGCCCAAAATGGTTTCTTTGAACATAGGAACAGCCTATCCGATATTTCACGTATAACATTTTTGAACACAATAACGTCGATATTTCTACAAATATTTATTATCCTCTGCCGTATATCGAATATTGAAACACGTTCAGTTTGGTCCACCTTTTTTTTCGAATAGCGCTATGAAGAAGTCTGAAGGTGTCAAATCTGACAAGCGGGCTGGCCATTCCGTAGGACCTCGATGGCCAATCCAACGACCATGGAAAGTATTATCCAAATAGTTTCTTACTTATCTGGAGTAATGTAGTGGTGCCCCATCTGGTTGGAATTATAATATCAATATCGAATTCATTGGGATTCGCTTCGATGATTTTGGTGATTAGAAGATCAACAGTAGTTTCCAGCACATACAGTTTCCCTGTTCACATGGTAACTATCTACTTCTAAAACCGGAAACTAAGTGAGAACAATGATGTTCGTTGTCATCCTGACATTTTTGTCTTGTTGCGGATACCAGCAATCGACATTCAACATTTTTTCCATAATATTTCATTCAATTTCTTCATTTACATTTTCTAACCAGAATTTCATATTTGATACCTCAATTTTCTTGTCACAATATTATTTCATTCATTTCGTTATTAAAAAAATTTTTTGTTTTTTGTAACAACAGTATTTGCTTTGATCAATCAATCCCTAACTTCATTATCGACAAAAATTTTTGTATTTTTGTATTTTAATCCTTCCGTTCTTAGCAACTGGTTTCCATAGAGTTAATATTATAGGATATTGTATTTGCAAATGATTTCAATTATCACAATCTTTTTATTTTTCCTGTTGTGATTGATACAAAATTTGATAGAAATGGCAATTGTTGGAATGATTGATTGCTATGGAAATTTATGTGTTCATGGTAATGCTGGTTAGACACAACATTACTTACTACTCCAGGCACATATCAATCAGCAAAGTATTACTTTTTCTGCCAAGGCAGTCAATATATCTGTCTGCAAAATTTATATTCGCTGCCAATCGGAGAAGAACAGAAAAACATTATATTGGATTCAAGTGGCTGATTCTCAAGGAAAATCCATATTTATAATATCGCAGTTTCCTGAGCGACTCTAATTTACTATGGGTTTACAGAAATGCGACACATGTTCCGCTATATAATAGCCTTCTAGAGGGGACAGGTTGCAATGCTCAAAACTTATACGAAACTATCTGATTGGTTCCACATTATTCAACATTCTGTGTATTTTGTGTTCAATTGTGTGGCAAACAAACTACCTTGAGAATGAATGAAGCAAGCAGTATCTGGTTATATTCTTGACATTGATTCTTGATTTTATTTATGATTTGATAGTTGACTGTCAAATGCTTTATAATATTAACATACGTGTCAATTGAATTATGTATTCTTGGGGGAGGTTCGAATTATTATTATATGTCCATTTCTATTGTTTTCCTATTTTCAATATGATTCGCAATGAACGTTTCCTACTTTACTCCACTTTACATTTTTAATCACTTTTCGTGAAAACTCTACTAATTCTCTCGAGAGTCGAAATAAGAAACAATGGGATATTTGGAGGGGATGACAGAAAAATGGGAGAAAATAGCATTCAGGGATAGTCCATTTATATCCAAATATTAGGCTTAGTTTCTTGGACATTGTATGCGTAAAACTAAGGATTCACGAGATAATATGAAAATATCGAGGACTCGACGTCGTTAAGGAGAGAAGAATAAAGATTCCAAAATCATAAGAAGAATGGACATTAATAAAATAAATAGGTATGTACACAAGGGCGACATGTCCAAATCCATTGCGTTTATGCTGTCAGGATTATTTTTACTCCATTCGAGGTGTCCTTGAGTTATCAAGTTAGGAAGAACTGGAAGTAATTCTACAAAATTTCAGTTGTTACCGAATATATCCCGAAATACATGGAATTTCGAAACTTGCCGGGCGGAATTTCGTTGTTCGAATAAATAGGTAGCTTTAACTTATGTGACTGACTTTGTATCTCCTGAAGCCTCCTGCGAGAGCTAGTGTCAATCCAAATAGACATCCAAGTTTTATTTATTTTTCTCTCAGAATTTTGTATGCAGAGATAATCTCCCCGGTCCATTATTGTGAACAGACATACAGGGTGTTAATGGTGTTAATTAAGTATGTACCATGAATTCAACGGACGACTCTTTAGCTAATTTTAAGACGAAATGTTCATATAAACATGGGTCCGCAAATCCTTCGTTCTCAAGATACAAGGTGTTAAAATTAAAATAAAAAACGTTATTTGTAAATATCTTGAATCTCCTTCACCTAATTCTGTTGTGATTTGGCAATGGTATTCATAACATTGAGGAGCTAATTTAGCCCGAACGTGATTCAATTTATTGAGTCCAGTGGCGTCTCGAGCGGGATTTGAACGAATATTTTTGACTCAAAAATGTACGCCACTGACTTGTGTGTGATTTTTATTATTTCTTGGGATTGAGCAATTAGAAATACAACTTTTTTGCCTTCTGAAATTTTTTCGTATCTTGCTTAGTTTTCTAGGGAAAAAAGTCCACCTAATTGCATATCCCTGGACCTCACAAGGAATAATATGGGGAATTAAAGGTTTCTTTTGGAAATTATCATTTTTACAATTTTTTTTGGTTACTAATTATGTCACAATAACAACAAATATCAAATAACCGACAATTCCAACCCAAATTTTAAAAGAAAACAGTTCTTGAATCTTATTTTCTATCAAGGCTTGTGGATTGTTGTTGAAGATAATAATTGAATTGCGAGAAAAACAAGCTTCATCTGTTAACAATATTCGACTAAGGAAACCTGGATTTTATCTGGATTTTATCTGCGTAACCAATTAGAAAAAGCTAGTCTTACAGGCAAATCTCTGGGCAATAGAACTTGCACACGTTGCATGTGATAGGGATATAGCTGCTGGGCTCTTAAAATCTGCCACACTAAGACATGGGTAACATTCAGTTCTTCAGCTATTTTCCGAGTACTGGTATGAGGATTTACTTCAATCTTATTTGAAACAGCTTCTTCAGTTTGAACTGTTCGTACCGTTGCAGGCCTCCCAATGACAACCGTCGATCTGCCTGTTTCAGAAAGTCGTGCATGGAGACGTACAAAAGTTCTTCTATTGGGCACTCCACGCTGAGGAAATCTTTCATGGTAATTTCATCTTGCAGCAGTGGAGTTTCCGTGAGCCATTCCATAGGGGTTCGAAAAATAACCACTAAACACATTTTTTGTAACAATTATAAATTTAAAAACTTATAAAGTTGACAACAACGGTCAAGTTGTTTAGTGAATGATGCAATCGTTTCCCAAGGCAACCCTTGATTATTATTCATGGTATTTTCAGAAGAGTGCGAAATTCAATGATGCGGCGGCTAGACGGTTGTATCGTATTGAAGCTGAAGGAGGCCAATTCCAACACTCAATTAAGTGCAATTCGTTAGTCTAGATGTTAATGTTATTTAATATTAGTTGTTATTGTTACATAATTAGTAATGAAAAATTGTGAAAATGATAATAAAGAAACATTTAAGTCCCCATATTATTCCTTGTGAGGTCCAGTGATATGCAATTAGGTTTTTTAAAAAACTAACCCAAATAGCACAAGTACGTCCAGTGGACGTACTGCATATGTACGGTGAGGATGAATTGTACGTATTTAGGACGTACTTTTGTCTCCGACAGACGTACATAAGACCTCCCTGCGACTTACCGTTTCCGCATAGTCGGTAATCCCAGGTACGTACTTTTCTAGTCCACACAGGACCTGAAATGTACAGAAAGGGGAACTGTTTGGGACATCCCGAAAACGTACATTTTCCATTCTGTATGCGCTATCCCAAGTAGAACAAACATATTTGACCAATATTGGTTCAATATTACGGGAATATTAACCTTATATTGTAGATGATATCAATAGTGGCCACAAAAAAATGTGAACATTCGGCGATATTAGATCAATAATCGAAAACAACGTAATGATATATCATATGATATCACTTAATGAATCTAAGTTTTCATATTCGGGATAATTCATTTCTTTTTTACCAAATAGTCAAGTTGGAAATCTTACTCATTCACGTGTACTAACCATCTAACCGAATACTTACCTGGAAAAAGACCTGGCTGCTGCGGGGCTTGAACTCTCGACCTTTCCTATGGAGATATTATTGTCGACCACTGTTACGCTCTACGGCACGGAGACACTTGTTTTTAAGAAGGAGTTGGGTGCTATAGATGTGATGACTTCAAGTTAGTTTTGTTCGAGATAATATTAAAATTTTAGAAAGTTCAGTAACAATGGAAATATATTCGAAAAAACACTAAATGATCACTGTCTCATGTGATGGCGGTTTTGGAATATCAAACTTGCTGTGCAAAAAATTCTGTATGTAATTTTCTGGTATTTAAATTCACCACATGTCGATGTTTCAATTTTTCCAATTTTTTTAGGAATAATTCATTATGAATATTGCATTACCAATATTGATATATGTTTGAATACACTAAGTGATCACTCTCAAAATCCCAATACCCCTTGAAGCGAAAGGGACCCAATATGTACGTACTTGGGAGGTCCAAACAGTATGTACATACTAACAGAAATGTAGAAAATGAAAGGAACCCAATCCGTACGTACTTGGGAGGTCCAAACAGTATGTACAATAAAGTACGTCAACGAGACGTCCAGATAGTATGTACATACGATTTCCAAAAATGTACGTCATTACTATTATGTCCCGCAAACGTTTCGAAATATACGTATCTGAAAGGGACTCAATATGTACGCACCTGGAAGGTCCAAATAGTACGAACATAGTTCTTCCAAACATGTACGTAAATGATACGTCTGAGCAGTACGTACATGGGATTCACAAAAAAACACGTCATTGGTATGTCCCAAATTCATTCCGAAAAGTACGTACCTGAAGAGGAGTTAATGTAAACGTATCAGGGACACTTAATAAAGTACGTACATAGTACTTCCAAGCATGTACGTTTTTATTACATTCCGATTGTAACGGGACCAAGTATGTACCTACATGGGACGTCTAACCAGTACATACATGGTACATCCGGTAATGTACGTTCTTCGAATGTCTCCTATCCGTCCCGGGACGTATCGACGTAACTGGGACATAAATGGTTCGTCTTCAGGACGTCGTGTGCTATTTGGGTACGTGTACTCTACGACCTGATTGATAGTCCGTCAAAATAATCGGTGATGAGAATGCCTCTATAAATAATGGTGGGACCATTTTTTATAGAGATACAGTTAGCCAACCATATGGAAATATCATTTGAAGGGATAGGGATACGATGGGTAGATAACACTAGTGAATTCGATTCCAAGTTTTCCAAGTATTTTTTGTCGTTTTTCTCACGGAGGTCGTATCTTGGATCATATATTTTCTTGATTACTTATACACGATACCAATAGATGGAATCGATTCGAAAACAGGAGTGGAAATTATTGTCAATATCGTAGATTATTCATCTTCAATATTATAATGCCTCAACTCTCATTTTCGTCATAAACTGCTATCCTGAACTGAAGAAACAAACAAATGAGATGAGATTGACTACTCTTACCTGATGCCAAAAGATGGCAAATCAATTCAAAAAGAAAAATGGAATGAGGTGTAAAAGGGTACATGGCGAATAAAATGTGTTCACTATGATTGGAAAATTTTACATGAATGGTGAAATATGCCTACCGACTTATATTGTAGGACATTGACTCCAAATTTGCGATCTGTTCATCAAAATGTGAAGAACAGCAATCATTTGGCATGAAGTGATCTTATCTATTAACGTATAATTCTCATACCAATTTTGAAAGGAGCTGGCGATACATGATGAAAATCCATATTCATCGCAGAAAAATGGGATCACAATACTGTGACACGTGTTTGGCTATATGCTATATATTAAACAGAGGTGTTTTCTGGCGCTCTTGTATTCAAAACTTATTCGTCTTTCCATCTCTCTCTCACTATAGGGCTAGCCGTATGCAACAGAGAAGGAGACAGACGAATACGTTTTGAATACATGAGCGCCAGAAAACGCCTCAGGATAAATTGATCCTCCTTGAAAAACTAGTTTATCGAGTAGAATAATGAGATCACTCCTGCTTCGACATTAGCAAGATCATTCTCCTCCCATTCGGATTTTCTATCAAAACTACGCTCACAACAGTCTGGGATACAAAATTAATCGAAGAAATTTGAAGATTTAAGTTAATGAAAAAGTTTGGTCTCCGAACCAGGCATCTGAGATCATCTCAACATGTATTTTTGATTGCAGACTCATAGGTAATACCGTGAATGTGGTTATTCACATTAGAGAATTAAGAATTTCTTTCAGTATAACGGTTGAAGAGATCTTTCCCTTTTAATAGCAAGGTTACAACAGATACCATTTTTCGAAAGCAAATACTGGTACTGGTAAAGAATGACCTTTGTAATTTTTGATGCCTTCAATTCTCACATGGAAACAAAAGCAGTGTGGAATTGGAATCCTCGACTTTTTCCTGAAGAGAAGATCAGGTCGTGCCTCGACTTCAAAATGCAAAAAAATATGCAGTACGAAACGATGTCCATCAATTATCTGACATGAATATCGCAGGGTTTCAAATATTTGATCACGTAACCATTACTATATTCATATGATATGAAGCATTTCCTGCAGCCAATGCGAAAGGGAGTTATCTTCACAAAATCACCATAGCAGCGAGCTGACCTGAGAAATGCAAACTTGACAGATTATTTCCAGGGTCGTTACTTGACAATTTGGTATCACTCAGAAAGAATATCTATCCAATGTGCTTGAAACTAACAGAAAATCTCCAATCAGTCACTGATTGATATCAAGGACGAGGTTCCCAAATATAATTATTCGATTGAAAGAGCTTACCTGTGAAGTTCAATCGTAAATATATGAGGCGCCTAGTTCGCAGATAACACTTTCCACCCAGACACTATAGAATTACATGTATATGTATAGCCCCTACTTTGTTTTTTTCGACTTTAAACAAAATGAGGATGCAGTTTTGAGGTGGTAGTAAAGCGTAATTTTCCTTCTTATTATCAATTCTGCATCAAGTTAGTGTTAGAGTACGTGACCACCTATTATCGAGTGATTAAGATTGTGATACGCCTTTTGGTGAACAGTTTCAAACGATATCGAGGCATTGTTGAATTGTTCTTATTAGTTGAGGAGGCTTGGTCAAAGTGGCGCTGCGATATCAATTCGAAAGATCATGATAAATTAATGTTAATTATTTTTATCAAACACAATTCATGGTTAACGTTCACATTGAAAAAACACTAAAAATCATAAGGGTCGCTCACAAAATGATACGGTTTGAAATGTTCATATAACGTCAAAGTCCTATCTTCAATTAGTAATAGTTATCAGAGTGGTGCAAAGTACTTCAAGTTTTCTTTAATGTGGTGCTGCGATCTTAATTCGAAACTCCGATATCTGCGCACGAAGCGCCTTATTGAATTGTGATTGAAATTCACAGGTAAGTTCGGTCAATCGATCAGTTGGGATTTCGAAAGAAGCCATACACCCTCTATATTAAAGTTTCAATCAATGTCGTCAAATTGGTGGAGTTCGGATGAAGTTTTGGTCAGCGTAGCGCTGCACTGCTATCTTGAAAGGATCCCGCATTTTCTTATGGAAAATGGCCTTTGACCAATTTCGCTGAAATTTTGCATAAAGATAGTTTCCAATATGGTGTTCAGAAGTCCTTATGGGCTCAAAAAACTCCGGAAACCATTTCCTGACCTATTGCGGAACCCAGAAACCCCTTCCCCGCAGTTTTATCGAGAATGGCTTTCGGCTAATTCTGCTGAAATTTTGCATAGAGATAGTTTTCAACGTGGTGATCTAAAGTATTCATGGGCTTGAACTCCGGAAACCATTTTCTGACCTGATACGGAACACATTAAGTGAGGGTTATCAGAAGTTATGTTGCGACATTATAACATGTGATCTAACGTTTATGAAAAAAATTGGAAAAAAACCTGTGTATAAACATTACTCTATAGAATTCCCACCAACAAAGTGTTCGCAAAACCGCATTACGTGTTTCGCTATACAATAGTTTGTTTGAAAAATAGTCAAAAAGACGATAGCATAAACGGATGTGACCTCTTCCAAGACTGTTAACAACCTGTATTACTGATTCTTGGGTGTTTTCCGGGTTTGATGGCCGTGGTCCACAGGTTTTTATTCCTGACGTTTCGCCTACGACTATGGTAGGCATTATCAAAGTCTGTGAGGTAACGGACGCAATGAACTCGTTCTCACCGTAGAACTATGGTAGGCATTATCAAAGTCTGTGAGGTAACGGACGCAATGATCTCGTTCTCACAGTAGAACTGTGAGAACGAGATCATTGCGTCCGTTACCTCACAGACTTTGATTATGCCTACCATAGTCGTAGGCGAAACGTCAGGAATAAAAACCTGTGGACCACGGCCATCAAACCCGGAAAACACCCAAGAATCAGTTACCTCCGGCCGTGAAAGTTTACGTTCTTTGATCGACCTGTATTACTATTTAAAATGACTAGGGAGCAGCTTGAACATGACCTTGAATTTCACAGTCGATTCAAAATTTATCGTCACTTCTGAAAAGCCAGAAAAAATCCTGAAGTATGTTCCACCTTCTCACCTGTTATAATGCATATATCTTAATATCTAATATACACCCTGCTTGCGGTGGTTTCTGGATTCCGTAGTACCTACACCAGGAAATAGTTTCCAGAGTTCGAGCCTATAGGCTCTCTATCGCCATGTTGAATACTACCTCAATGTGAAATGTCATTGAAATAGCCGAAAGCAAAATAAGAAATTTTCTGGGACCTTTCAGAATATGTTCAAAATTATAACTCACATTGAAAGTGAGAAACAAGAAAAACGAATTAAAAAAATGCTGGAGGAATGCCTCCGTTTTCAATAAAGGTTTTAGCTGAGGGCCCCAAATGGTCCCAGTCCGTGCCTGCTTCCTAGAGACTAGAACTAGAGATACAATCTGGATTATCTTGCTAACTGGAATCTTTGTACGTACAGCTTATCCAATATCCTGGCACAAAGTCAACTACTTTTACAGTTGCACACTGATAGTGCAGACCATGAAGTAAGAAAACACACCTAGGTACTAGGAATAAATTGCAACACAGTGAACGTACCTATATAAAAGTTGTTTTTTCATCTTACAATTCTTCACAGAGATTGTTGGGCATACACGTCATCAGTTCTCTGCCAAGATGCATTTGATAAGCTGTACCTACCTATTAGTATAACTACTGCTCTTCGGGCTTGAAGGCCGTCGTACTTTGGAATTTCTTCCTGACTTTTCGCTAGCGCGAGTGGCCAGCTTCTTCAGAGGCTTATTCATCTCCGATGACTAAACAGTTCGATTTCTCAAGGCGTATTTATATTGATGCAGGTAGTCTGGAGTGTTAATTACTTCTGTCGGGTTCGGGGAATAATCATCATTATTAGTTGCCGCACTACCTGCTGTGATTTCATTAGTTATTCTTGATTTCTTTAGAATCGGATTCCAAATTCTGTTTAGAGTCAACGTTTCTTCCTTTCTGTTAAAATTGTCCGCATGTTTTTGGATCTCTATTGCCTCCCGTACCGGTCGGCTATGGTAACCCTGGTTGGGGGCAATCAGTGTTGCATTTTCGAACAGAATCTTGTGGTCGGCCTCACTCAATGCGTGTTCCGCCACCGTTGATTTGTCGGTTTGCCCCAGCCTGCAATTCCTTTGATGCTCTTTTAGCCTTGTACCCATGGATCTTTTCGTGGTACCGATGTAAACCTTCCCACAGGTGCACGGTATGCGATAAACCCCTGCCGCTGACAGTGGGTCTCTTTTAAAGACGAAAGAGACCCACTGTCAGCGGCAGGGGTTAATCGCATACCGTGCACCTGTGGGAAGGTTTACATCGGTACCACGAAAAGATCCATGGGTACAAGGCTCAAAGAGCATCAAAGGAACTGCAGGCTGGGGCAAACCGACAAATCGGCGGTGGCGGAACACGCATTGAGTGAGGGCGACCACAAGATTCTGTTCGAAAATGCAACACTGATTGCCCCCAACCAGGGTTACCATAGCCGACTGGTACGGGAGGCAATAGAGATCCAAAAACATGCGGACAATTTTAACAGAAAGGAAGAAACGTTGACTCTAAACAGAATTTGGAATCCGATTCTAAAGAAATCAAGAATAACTAATGAAATCACAGCAGGTAGTGCGGCAACTAATAATGATGATTATTCCCCGAACCCGACAGAAGTAATTAACACTACAGACTACCTGCATTAATATAAATACGCCCTGAGAAATCGAACTGTTTAGTCATCGGAGATGAATAAGCCTCTGAAGAAGCTGGCCACTCGCGCTAGCGAAACGTCAGGAAGAAATTCCAAAGTACGACGGCCTTCAAGCCCGAAGAGCAGTAGTTATACTAATAACCTCGGCCGCGAAAGCCTCAACCATTTTGTGTACCTACCTATATTATGCATTCAGAAATCCCAGTTAGCAAGATAATCCAGATTAAAGTCATCGCTGAAACTGGGCTTTACATAACTATTGAAATGTGACAAGAAATGCAGTTCCCTAGTGATTCTTATTAGAGTTAATATGTATTATTTTTTCGAATAATATTTTCTGTAGAAAACTGTGAATTAACATTGTTCTGTTCGAACCCAGAGAAACTACCTACCTGCTTCTCCCGGTATTCCTACGGTTCAAAAACAAATTTAGACTACTAAATGTAGGCACAAATTCATTAGTAGGTAGGTAGGTACATAAACACCGAACACACATAACTGTGTCGTATTCGCCTAAAAAATACCTTCTTATCTAATGGAAATTTCAACGAACTCGTTCCAAACTAAATCAGAATTTTCCACCTGCTAAAAAGTCTTTCAAAATATCAACTTATTAACTCGGGTCTCTGAGCGGGAGCGCGCCTGTCTCCCTCAGTCAGGTAGGCGTTGCCCTAGCAACCGACCGAAACATAAATACCGTCCGTCGCATTCCCGAATTCAGGACTTCAGGATACCCTTTCAAATTGCCAACTGCGGCATTGCCACTATTAGTCTATTATAGTAAATGTTTGCTCGGTGTTGCTTCAATTGCTTATCACACATATCTGAGAAAGCAAATTCAATAGTACCTGATATGTTAACGGAAAAATTCAAGTTAGTTTATGAGAAAACATAGGTACCTATATGAATTAGGTGTTTTGTCAGTGAAAGAAAGGCTTTTTTTCATGGTGAAAAAAAGTTAACATTCACGCATCGATAAAGATGCAGAAATGTCGAGTTTTTTGACAGTTGTACAAGAACAGTATATTATGCAACGATCATGTAATGTTGGTTATTAATACACGAGCATCAACCGGGAGACGAAACGAGCCGAAGTTGAGTTTCGTATGGTTGATGCGATTGTATTAATAACCATTACATGAGAGTTGCATACGCTATTTTATCTACATCCGATAAATAGTGAAGAACTACAAATATTATATTTATATTGCACACATTAATACGAATTTCTTCGAAAAATTCTACGAAATTGTTATTAATGGTATTACTTCGAGAAATAATAGAAAAAAGATTACTCGAGGCCGAAATAGAATCTTGTCTCTTCCAACTTGCTGATAAATTCTCAGCGCCTTAGACCGCTCGGCTACGGAGAGCTCAGAAAAATTGACCGAAAAAATAAAGAAATAAATAATGCATTTGTCAAATGCCAAATTTAATCATTTGAACTGTATTTCTGTCGGTGAAGGTGTCGAAGGTAATTCTAGCATATCGCTGGTATCAGACATTTTGTTATGATTATCGAAGTTTGGCTATATTCTTCAAAAATTCAATACCTACACCGATTTTAACTTGACAAGCGTCAAATGCAGAGCATGCACATCATGCTCGATTGAAAAATAATGGATTTCTATTGGTTGAAAATCTGTATCGTAATGGATTTTGTTATAAAACGGGTTGTGGGCATATACCTAAGTGTATTATTAGAGTAGGGGTGTAGATAATAGTATATTATGCAACGATCGTGTAATGATGGTTATTAATATAAGAGCATAAACCGGGATACGAAACGAGCTGAAGGTGAGTGTCGTATGGTTTATGCGGGTGTATTAATAACCACTACATGAGAGTTGCATACGCTATTTTATCTACACCCGATAAATAGTGAAGAACTACAAATATTATATTTATATTTGTGTTGCACACAATAATACTAATTTAACGAATTTCTTTGAAAAATTCCACAGAATTGTATTTAATAGTATTACTTCGAGAAATAAAACGATGAGATATGAAAAGAAGATCAAAAATCAAAGAAAAAAAAAGAGTACAAGAGTACTCCCGACCGGAATCGAACCATAGTCTCCACCGGCTAGAAAACTCAATGTCAGCGCCACAGACGGCTCGGCTACGGAGAGATCACAAAATTTGATGAAAAAATATTTAATGAATCATGCATTTGTCAAATGAAAAATTTAATCATTCTAACTGTATTTCTGTCGGTAAAGGTGTCGAAAGTGATTCTCCCATATCGCTGGTATCAGAAAATTTTGTTATGATTATCGAAGTTTGGCTATATTCTTCAAAAGTTCAATACCTATACCGATTTTGACTTGACAAATGTCAAATGCAGAGCATGCACATCATGCTTGATTGAAAAATAATGGGTTTCTATTGGTTGAAAATCTGTATCGTAATGGATTTCATTATAAAATAACGGGTTGTGGACATATAAGTGTATTATTAGAGTACGGGTGTAGATAATAGCTATTTGTATTTCAACGGAGCAAAGTGGAACTTTTTCTCCCAAGGATTAATTTACTGCCCAACGCGTAGCGGAGAACAGAATAATCATTCAAACTAGGAAAAGGCACTTCACTCCCTCATTATACATATAATTTTTCCACCTTCCTCGAATAACAAGTCATTTTTATAGTTACTTTTTCATGGAACTAAAAAGCAAAATTAAATGAACAACTGAAACTGAGACATTATTGAAAATAAAAACTTGAAACGAGTTTTCACGCTTTTTTGGCCCTCGTGAAGAAGAATAAATTTAACTAAGTTTTTATTCAAATATTTTGATTTTCGACTTTTGTTGATTTTATTATTTATTGTAATAAAAAATTCAGCACAGCATTTTTATGATACCACAACATTACGAAACGCGTGCAGTTAATTTTGTGTAAATTATAAGAATTGAACATTTAAAAACATTACAACTCAAAAATAATAATCTGAAATTCGATGACCTTTTCTACAGTCGTGTCACAGTAAAGGATAACCATATTAGTTTCACTTTCGGTCGGTCTCTTTGATGTTCGTGTCCCACATAGTTTCATTTTTTTTAGACGCTTGCAAACTTGATATTAAACTGTGTAACGTTCAAATAATATAGCATACACTAAAAAAGTGAGTGTAATTTAGAATTTATTTTTAATTTTCGAGTTTGTGTGTCTCAGGAAAAAGTTAGTATACGATATTCTATTTCTTTGGCTGAATTTATTTTGAAGGGTTGCTTATGATTAGAGTGGTAATTCATAAATTTTCTACTGCTTCTCTGTACATTCCGCACGGTTGTCAATGAGTCGTCAAACCCGTGAATTCTGAAGATTTACAGATGTAGTTACTAATTGCTCTTCCTTATTGATGTAATTAATTCACACAAAAACTGGATTGAAAGAATTATTTTGTTAAACATATTCGAAATTCTTATGTTCTATTATTCATTACCTGAAAGAATGACCGAATGCCAATTTTATATTTGGCAAAGACAGATGGTTCACTCCTCAAACGACATTATTAACTTTACGGAATTACCAAAATTCTTCAGAACTTAAGATAAAAAAAAATATTGAAAAATATGGAGTGATAATCACAAAAACGTCTAACGAGCAAATGAAAACATGGTTTCAGCACAAGTTGTACCTATCTATAAGTACAAACTTATTGTATTTTTTTTTCAAATAAACGCTAATTATCGTTATTTCTTTATTTCAACATGAAAGTTATTGTAAATTCATTTGAACTTTTTATAGAATCAATATTTATACAGACTGTCTCAAACGAAATGTAAGATTAGTCAGGCAACTCAATATACACTATCTGATTTTCACATAATGTTCAATAAAATGGGTGGTGATAGGAATAATATATGTGCAAAAGCAAATTACACTTCCATTTTGAGAATTGGATTTTCTGGATTCGAAGTGGAAGTAGAAATGTGCATAAAATAATCTATTGTACATGGGAGTTTATCCTTCGAAGTAAAGTTGAAGCTAAAGTGAAAATTAGTGTTGCTTAAATCCACCTTAACATAAATACAGCTGATGTATGTCATTCAATAAGTTTATAAAACAAATTGTTGAGAGTTATTCACTTTTTTTATTTCATTATATTACATTGCAAATCATATAATTGTTATTACAATATATGTATATTTTTGAGAAAACATGTTAACATACCTGATAATTTCAAAATTGAAAATAAGTTTTGTTAACATAAGCAAAACTAAAGAACGAAAAAATATGATACACATCCAAAAATTAATCAATGCTGAATAATAACATTGGAACGATTAAAATATCCTAAGTTTAGATTTAAGAATACATCCTTTTGAAGAAATGTGAAGCAAAATACATTAGAGTAATTTTCTGAACATAGGTTTTTAAGCTACCCAATTACTTTCTGAGTACAAACAGAAAAAATACTAATGAAGAAACTAGATAATTTACATCAAGTTGATGAAATTGCACAAAATATATAGTTAATTTCAATACAATTAGAGAAATTTTCATATATTTACCACCTACTTCATGGTACATTTATCAGGAGTTATTTAAAGAACTAAGAATGCATCAAATTAGCCTAGGAATACCAACAATAAAGAACATCAAAATTTGAAAATGATTTTTCAGAATGTAAGAAATAGATGAAATATTATTTCATCACTTCTGATTTTATAAAACAGATTAAATTTGATGGACATTTCGTCCATGCATAAAATACAATGTCTGTTCTTCTCAGGAAACATTTCCACCTATATTTTCAATGTGGAAAATATAAAATTGTTAAAACCATTGCTAATACTCCAATCTCATATGACTCTAAATAATGTTGATTTGCTAGGCAGGCGAAAAATTCCTGATAAATACTTATAAACATTAGGGCCTAGGAAATATATTGTTAATGCGAACTTCTTATAATCATTGGAGTACCATATGAACCTTTTTTAGATTTACTAATATGTTCAATTTGAGCTTTCAAAAAAGTTGCTAAAGATGGTGAACAATATTGATTCACAAATTCCACAACTTCTTCGCCCGAAATGTTTCTGTTGGCAGGGTTAATCCGATCTGTAGAGTTCCTCCTAAGATGTCTTATTCTATTTCTCAGGTAGATTTTTCTTGGCGTATTCTTGGATAGAGACGTTGAAATATGTGTGCCTATATCTGAAAAATAAAACTGTTGGAAAATCTATATACAAGAAAATAGATGAAGGTAAATCTACACCAATAAATTGGGATCAGAAGAAATAAATTTCAAAAAAAAATTTGCACCATACTTCTAAATCTATCTCTATTTTAAAATATTCTCTGAATATAATGATAAATTTTCTTGTTGGCAGGTGAAACTATCTCAGATAAGTCAAAAGGACATGTTACTAAGAATGGTTATGCTAAAATTAATTTTTGCTAACAATTTGAGACACTATTCAATGGTTTATCAGCCTGAATAGGACTCACCATGTGAAATAATTTTTTTTCATATTCAAGTGACAAAAATGATATACTGTTTCATTATAAATTGTTGTTGTATCCTTGACTGGGGTAGGTACAATCATCAATGTTGATTGCACCTTTTTTTAATATCGTCAGAAACTGAACTTCAAAATGATTGTATTTCAAGCAAAGTATTCACTACTAGTTTATGACAGATAGGATGTTTATGAAAGGTTCAACCAGAAAGTGGAGCACTACTTCTATAATACTCAATAATAAAGTCACAAATTTTTTTAAAGATTGAAACTTTTTTCAGAGATCAATTACCCTGACACCAAACTGATATTATTTGCACTCGTCACCCGTTTTGCTTACAAGGTTAGCATCGTCAGAAAAATTGTTTTCTACGAATATGCTGACCTTGTTAGCGAAACGTGCTTCGAGAGGCGATAATATCAATTTGGTGTTAGGGTACACGGTCTCTGAAAAAAAAATTGGACTGAAAACACCGATTAAAAACATACCTTCTGCATTACGTTCTGTATCACTGTTACTTGAGGTGACCTTTATATTGTCTTCATCATCATCACAACTGATACTAAGAAAAGTCTTCCAATTCATCGACACATCACAGTTGGGTTCTGTTGGGCTTGTACTTGGAAGAGACATATCAGAAGCTTCATTTTGAACAGAACTGGTACTTGAAAAAGGTACTGTTTTCAGATCAATTTCTGTTTGGAGAATATCGGAAGTTCCTGGGATATTCACTGAAAAAAAAATAATACATCAGAAATATGCAGAATTCTATGTGATACCAATGCAAATGACACTTTCCATCTATAAAATAGTTGATTGTCAAATGAGCAAAGGCGCTTGATTTGTGTTTGATTCACTTTTCTCACTGCTAGTTCATGCCCAAGTCACAACAGAAAATTTTCTGACTGACCCTATGTGATAAGCACTTGTTGGTTGCAAAGATATCAATCCTAGTAGATGAGGTCTTTTTATTCATAACACTGTAAATTTTCTCTGTTCCTCATTTGAATGTTCGACAAAAATATATAATGATATTAAAAAAACATTCAGTGGAATTCAACTCACCTCTTTTCATCTTTCGGAAATGTGAAAAAGCTGATTTGGGGATTTTTCTTCGAATTACTTGAACAAATCACACAATAATTCGATGCTT
>JAVJAQ010002322.1:0-25537 GCA_032362365.1 Zygogramma bicolorata | reverse complement strand
CCCCCCTACTCTTACAACTAGATAAATATTTATATATATATATATATATATATATATATATATATATATATATATATATATATATATATATATATATATATATCTGAATGGTAATGGTTCGGACTTCCATTGTCTATATTTTTAACTCTATTGAAACCTGTTGCTAGGAACGGAAAGATTAAAATACAAATTAAGTGAGAAAAAATCAAATCAAAATCAAATTTTTGGTCAATGATGAAATGAGGGATTGATTGATCAGAGAAAATACTGTTGTTACAAAAAAATCGAGATCTCGAATCTGAAATATAAGTCAAAAAATTATTTAAATAACGAAATGAATGAAATAATATTGTGACAAGAAAATTGAGGTATCGAATATGAAATACTAGTCAAAAAAATGTAAATAAAGGAATTGAATGGAATATTTTGAAAAAATGTTGAAACCAAGTTTCAAGTTGAGTTTACTCACGACGTTTCGATTGCTGGTATCCGCAATCGTCTTCGGGTGATTACTGACAATATTTCGAGGTCTGGTCGGTTATAAAGCCCTTCGATTTCCCTATGGTGGGGGAAAGGGTGCTACTACCAAGAAGGCGAGCGGGTGCTACTACTGGAAGTGGGTCGATCGATCTTCAGCGGGAAAGGGATGTATTGGCGCGAGATTCTCTCTCATCGAGCCGCAGCCGGTCCATGCTTTGGATAAGCGGCCTCCACACATTCCGGATCTCCACGCTGGCATGACTGAATGCGTCGTTGTTGAGGATGTAGGCGGCTTCCTTGAATTTCCTCTCGAACCAGTGCTCCTCCTTGTGTATGACCTCGGCTTCAGACCATTTGATGTTGTGATGGTTTGTCCAAACATGCTCCGCTATTCCTGATTTCGTTGTTTCTCCTCGTTGAGTGTTTTTCTTGTGTTCGCTTATTCTTACTTCCAATGGTCGTTTGGTTTCTCCGATGTAGGATTTGCCGCACTCGCATGGTATCCGGTAAACGCAGTTGTTGGTGTCGCTGTTTTTATTCGGTGGTCGAACTTTCGTGAGCTGGCTGCGTATTGTGTTCTCTGATCGAAAACAGACTCTGTTTTCGATCAGAGAACACAATACGCAGCCAGCTCACGAAAGTTCGACCACCGAATAAAAACAGCGACACCAACAACTGCGTTTACCGGATACCATGCGAGTGCGGCAAATCCTACATCGGAGAAACCAAACGACCATTGGAAGTAAGAATAAGCGAACACAAGAAAAACACTCAACGAGGAGAAACAACGAAATCAGGAATAGCGGAGCATGTTTGGACAAACCATCACAACATCAAATGGTCTGAAGCCGAGGTCATACACAAGGAGGAGCACTGGTTCGAGAGGAAATTCAAGGAAGCCGCCTACATCCTCAACAACGACGCATTCAGTCATGCCAGCGTGGAGATCCGGAATGTGTGGAGGCCGCTTATCCAAAGCATGGACCGGCTGCGGCTCGATGAGAGAGAATCTCGCGCCAATACATCCCTTTCCCGCTGAAGATCGATCGACCCACTTCCAGTAGTAGCACCCGCTCGCCTTCTTGGTAGTAGCACCCTTTCCCCCACCATAGGGAAATCGAAGGGCTTTATAACCGACCAGACCTCGAAATATTGTCAGTAATCACCCGAAGACGATTGCGGATACCAGCAATCGAAACGTCGTGAGTAAACTCAACTTGAAACTTGGTTTCAACATTTTTTCAAAATATTCCATTCAATTCCTTTATTTACATTTTTTTGACTAGTATTTCATATTCGATACCTCAATTTTCTTGTCACAATATTATTTCATTCATTTCGTTATTTAAATAACTTTTTGACTTATATTTCAGATTCGAGATCTCGATTTTTTTTTTGTAACAACAGTATTTTCTCTGATCAATCAATCCCTCATTTCATCATTGACCAAAAATTTGATTTTGATTTGATTTTTTCTCACTTAATTTGTATTTTAATCTTTCCGTTCCTAGCAACAGGTTTCAATAGAGTTAAAAATATAGACAATGGAAGTCCGAACCATTACCATTCACCAAGGAACATTGTCAACCACTTTCAAGCATATATATATATATATATATATATATATATATATATATATGTAGAAATTGATGTTTTCACGGATCTTCGATATGCAAGATGAATTTTTCTGGGTTTTTATCCGTTAGGTATCTTTTGATTTGTTCGACGTTTCGAATTCCATTTTGAATTCATTCTCAAGAACTGTGAGACGAATATCTGTCTATACCGTCCTGGTCAATCACTCCCCTTACGAAGCAACCAAGCAAGAGCAAGCAGAGACTTCAATTGTCTGTTCTCCACGGAAACTGGTATTTATAATGACTCTCCTCAGTCATTATCCGACTTGGTCCGATATTAAGGCTGCATCCTGCCCATCCAGGTATTATGTAGAAATTGATGTTTTCACGGATCTTCAATATGCAAGATGAATTTTTCTGGGTTTTTATCCGTTAGGTATCTTTTGATTTGTTCGACGTTTCGAATTCCATTTTGAATTCATTCTCAAGAACTGTGAGACGAATATCTGTCCATACCGTCCTGGTCAATCACTCCCCTTACGAAGCAACCAAGCAAGAGCAAGCAGAGACTTCAATTGTCTGTTCTCCACGGAAACTGGTATTTATAATGACTCTCCTCAGTCATTATCCGACTTGGTCCGATATTAAGGCTGCATCCTGCCCATCCAGGTATTATGTAGAAATTGATGTTTTCACGGATCTTCGATATGCAAGATGAATTTTTCTGGGTTTTTATCCGTTAGGTATCTTTTGATTTGTTCGACGTTTCGAATTCCATTTTGAATTCATTCTCAAGAACTGTGAGACGAATATCTGTCCATACCGTCCTGGTCAATCACTCCCCTTACGAAGCAACCAAGCAAGAGCAAGCAGAGACTTCAATTGTCTGTTCTCCACGGAAACTGGTATTTATAATGACTCTCCTCAGTCATTATCCGACTTGGTCCGATATTAAGGCTGCATCCTGCCCATCCAGGTATTATGTAGAAATTGATGTTTTCACGGATCTTCGATATGCAAGATGAATTTTTCTGGGTTTTTATCCGTTAGGTATCTTTTGATTTGTTCGACGTTCCGAATTCCATTTTGAATTCATTCTCAAGAACTGTGAGACGAATATCTGTCCATACCGTCCTGGTCAATCACTCCCCTTACGAAGCAACCAAGCAAGAGCAAGCAGAGACTTCAATTGTCTGTTCTCCACGGAAACTGGTATTTATAATGACTCTCCTCAGTCATTATCCGACTTGGTCCGATATTAAGGCTGCATCCTGCCCATCCAGGTATTATGTAGAAATTGATGTTTTCACGGATCTTCGATATGCAAGATGAATTTTTCTGGGTTTTTATCCGTTAGGTATCTTTTGATTTGTTCGACGTTTCGAATTCCATTTTGAATTCATTCTCAAGAACTGTGAGACGAATATCTGTCCATACCGTCCTGGTCAATCACTCCCCTTACGAAGCAACCAAGCAAGAGCAAGCAGAGACTTCAATTGTCTGTTCTCCACGGAAACTGGTATTTATAATGACTCTCCTCAGTCATTATCCGACTTGGTCCGATATTAAGGCTGCATCCTGCCCATCCAGGTATTATGTAGAAATTGATGTTTTCACGGATCTTCGATATGCAAGATGAATTGACCAGGACGGTATGGACAGATATTCGTCTCACAGTTCTTGAGAATGAATTCAAAATGGAATTCGAAACGTCGAACAAATCAAAAGATACCTAACGGATAAAAACCCAGAAAAATTCATCTTGCATGTCGAAGATCCGTGAAAACATCAATTTCTACATAATACCTGGATGGGCAGGATGCAGCCTTAATATCGGACCAAGTCGGATAATGACTGAGGAGAGTCATTATAAATACCAGTTTCCGTGGAGAACAGACAATTGAAGTCTCTGCTTGCTCTTGCTTGGTTGCTTCGTAAGGGGAGTGATTGACCAGGACGGTATGGACAGATATTCGTCTCACAGTTCTTGAGAATGAATTCAAAATGGAATTCGAAACGTCGAACAAATCAAAAGATACCTAACGGATAAAAACCCAGAAAAATTCATCTTGCATATATATATATATATATATATATACTGTGATTGATGTCGAACTGATAAATTGCTGTGAAATCCCTTTTGTGTTCTTTTCTCATTCATCTCAATATTTTCTCGGTTTTTATGTTGATGCAAATGTATGACGGAAATATTAGCTAAATATTTTTATATTTCACTGAGAAAACTTTTTAGATGTCTTTGATGATGATGAAGTATTCTGAAAGCTCTGACCTACCAAACGGAATACTTTTAATTGTGTCCATTTGATCCTGACTGCATCCCTGAATCCCTAAAAAATATAGCATTTCTTATCGAGTTATATATATATATATATATATATATATACACCTATAGATTGTTATTGTTGGTATAATAATATAGCAATTACGTAATAAGAAACTAGAAAATAATGGCAGACACAATATTACCTCATTACTCGCCCAATAGAAACAGCGAATGCAGCAGGGAACGCAAATGCAAAGTTATTCATCCGCATTTCTACTAATGGCACTAGCAGTTAATGAGAGAGGAGGACATTGCCGTTTTATTATCTCCAAGATTCATATCTTCGAAGCGTCTTTTATACCGCATCCAGATGCTCGAATGTTTATTTCATTAGAGTAAACTCTTGAAACGTTCATTTGTGAGAGTACCTCTCAATACTCGGTTTATTGCACGTTTCATCTCTCAAACGATCGTTCTAATGAAGAAAAACAAGCCTTTTCTTGTTGTCTTTCATGGCTGCGCCGTATAACGGAGCGGTCTGTAAAAAAATATCGGCTTCGATGGGCTCGATTAATTGGCTGCTCGTTGAAATGTTTGAATCGATGGCCGCCACACAGGATATTCAAGTGAAATGTTTACTGTTCGTTTTATATCGTGTCGCAGAAAATGAAATTCCTTGTTTCCGTTGGAAATATTCAGTGAGTACTATAACTAGTATGTGAGAGCTAGGCAGGAATTGCGAAGCCTAGCACAAAAGTACTACTCAAACGGAAAAACTTTTTCATGTGTGGTAGATTTTATGGAACTCAGCGGGTTATGAATATACTTTGATTACGATGGTCCAGATTGGAAAATTTAACTCGAAATTCATATCAATTGCGAGATCAATTGATTGAACGTGTGTGATACTTTCACTGATTATTTTTTTGGAATAATTCAACGTCACAATATATAATTCAAAAACTCAACTAAAATATACTCTCGAGCACATATTCAATCTAGAAGTCATGAATATTTTTATATTTCGAAAATGAGTCTTCTTCCAATTACTTTTTGTATTGGCTGAGTATTGCAATTGATTCAATATTTCAGAAAGATATAAGGATGTAGTAATGGGACTTTACTGTTGTTGTGTACACTTACTATACATGATAAAGAATGCAGAAGGCACTTCAATATGGTTATTTTTCCATACAATCTCTGCCTAAAACAAATCCACGCATCTGTACATTTGTGACCAAATAATCCAAAATATTCTTGCATATATTCTTATAATGAATAATAGTACCTAGATTTTTGTTTTTTGTGAATCGTGTTTCTTGGAAATTATATTCAGACTAGTGACTAGCGCCACGACGTCGCACAGATAAAAAATGGTCATTGTGGGTTATCCCTAAGAGATAGACATATACCATAGAAGACTTCTTTGGAGACCTGGTGTACTGTGGGTACTTCATTTTTTTATCGGTCTCGTAGGGTTCAGCCAGCGTTTGCAATGTTGCCGCAAAAAATTGTTAGTTTACGACATCATATTGGAAACCTCTAAATTAATCAGTGTTTCTCTACTTTATTATGCATTTATTATACATATGAACCTTCTTTTCGACTCACTCTATCTATAAAAAACGCATCTGAATCCGTTGCGTAGTTTTCAAGATATAAGCATACATAGTACAGAAGACAGCGGGAAGAGACTTTGATTTATACCATGTAGTAATACGAATTACGTACTGATGAAATATGAATGATATTTTTGATCTTATCGACATAATAACAAAAAAATATGAACTGGTTATGTCGGTTGGTGTGGCCAAGCGGTCTCAGCCGCGGTCTCTACATTGGCTTCTGGGTTCGAATCGCGGTCGGGGCAGAATTTTTCTGACCGGCTTGATGCGATAGGCAATTGTTAATTGTCTGGTAGGTGGGATATCAGAAATGAATACACTACAGTTGAGATAGCAAATGCGCTACCGTGAAAAGCCGACCCTTTCCCGCACAATGCTATTTCCTAGGCGTACTCGTAGGAATCTTCAGCCGAAGGAAACATAAATGGAGAAAAATAAATGAAACATCACAACATAACCCTAGAGGATGAAGTCAATATCTCCATCTACTAAAAAATGGCGGAACATATGATAAATGCCTGAATACATCGACGTTCAACTCATACTCCATTTTCCAACACAGCAACGTTAATATTTCTACAAATATTCATTATTCTCTGCGGTATATTCAATATTGAAGCACGTTCAGTTTCGTACACTTTTTGTTTCAAATAGGTAGCCCCATAAAAAGTCTAAAGGTACCTTTGGCAAGCGGGTTAGCCATTCCGTAGGACCTCGATGACCAATCTAAAGACCAAGGAAAGTATTATGTCAATAGTTTCTTACTTGTCTGGAATAATGTGGTAGTGCTCCATCTTGTTGGAATTATAATATCCATTTCAAATTCATTGGAATTCACCTCGACGATTTCAGTGATTAGAGAACCAACAGTAGTTTCCAGCACATTCAAATCCCCTGTTAATGTTCAATAGACAATTTGGGAGATAGTTTACGTGGTACCTATCTGTTTGTAAAATCGAAAACTAAATGAGAATTTTTGAACTGAATAATGATTAAAAAATGATTAAAAAATAACCTATCAACCTTATTGGGTTGTCGGTCTTTCTATACGGCAGAGAAAAACGAATATTTCTATAAATATCGCCGGTATTTGTGTGTATTCAGGTAAATATCAAATGTTACGCCATTTTGTAGAAGGGGAAGATATTGACTTCATATCCTAGAGTTGTAAAATATTCGTCAGGAGCTGCAAAATTATGTATAACAAAACCTTTTATTTCCAGATGGCGTCCAGTCTTGATTTTTTCATCCATCAATTTTTTTCAAAATATAGTATTTTTGCATATATTTCATTTCCTCAAGTTTCAATGTTTTAATTTGGACCGTTCAAAAAATAAAAGGGAGGAGTCATTAATGAAATATGCACTGTATAAGAATTGCTAGTTTAAATGTTTTAGATATAAGTGCAATGAGTGTATATCCAGAAGTATTTTATGAATAAACAGAATGGATATGAGTGAAAAATCGAGAACAGTAATTGATTCAACTGAATAAAACAATAAGGAGCCTCTGTTGTACCACAAGCTCGATAATAATATTCTGGTGGAATCGGTTTCGCAACTCAACCTCATCATAGCACAAATATCAAGTTGCGTTCGGCAAACTCCTCGAGCTCGAAACGCCCTCCGGCTCTTATCCGGGAGAGACGGTGTTCCGTTAACGAATATAGATTAGCATAGTGACCGCACTACACCCTCTGCCCTATAGCAACAGGTCCCGCTCACGTACTGCAGATACGGCCTTTCACCCTTTTGCGAATATAACGCCGAACTACATATTGATTGCTATTTGTGGGATTCCGAATTCGGGACGTTGATGCAAATTTAAAAACATCGTGTTGCCGGAATTATCAAGATTTCGAACCCTCGTTCGCGGATCTATTGGTCTAGACGTGTTATTGAGCCAACCCCTTGCCAAAACCGATGGTTGTTGGCGTTTTCCTATATGTCGATAGATTTCGATATGATAGCCAAAAAGAGTCTGAGAAATAAGGAATACTTTATACAATATGGGGGTTAGATGAAAACATTTTGAGGATATTTGTAGGAGTTCGAGAACGAAGTTTTCAAGAACTAGGTTCTTCTCTTCTTTCTCAACACATCAATGTTAATACAATCTAGAACTTTTATTGAGGAACTAACATTAAAAATTAGCAAATACTATTGATATGTATCTATACCATGCATAGACGTTTGATATATCAACAAAAAGGGAAAAAAGAATACCTTGAACAGCTACTTCCCTTGATTATCATGGAAGTCACTTATTTTTCCTGATCAATGTTTGTACTAAGCTCACAAATTTCAATCAAATAGATAGTTCACATGTTTTTCCACACAACATAAGGTGAAATGAAGAGTAGTTTATGATATAACTTCACATATGTGGATTTTATTACAAACTATACTCTATTTTTTCCAATGATGTATAAAAATATCCCACATTTGAAAGTGAAATCTCTCTACATAGATCAATTATTCTACCACAGAAATGATGGCGTCAAGTGCAAATAATATTAGTTTGGTGTTGTTGGTTCACAGATGGATCAAAAACACCTTCTGGTTCCGGTGCAGGTGTTTTCAGTCGCAAACCCAGGACAGAGATATCAACCTGCCTAGGGACCTATGCGACCGTATTTCAAGCGGAAATTTATGCTATTGAACTGTGTGCGGAGAGATTGGCAGAATCCAACCACACACACAAGTCAATAAAAATATTCTCGGACAGTCAAGCGGCGCTGAGAGCCATTGGCTCTTAGGAAGATTTAACAAATTGTCTCTGGTCTGGATTCCGGGCCATACCGGCCTGGAAGGCAATGAGGCTGCTGACTTCCTTGCAAAGGAGGGTGCTGCAAGCAGCTTCATCGGACCAGAACCTGTCATTGGCATCGCTTCAGGCTTTGCCAAACAAACATTGAACACCTGGTTGGCAAGAAGATTCATGGACTTCTGGCAAAATCTTCCAGGATTGGCTCATTCCAAGGCGTTTATTCACCCTTCGAAGTCGGAAACCAAACAGTTGTTGGACTGCAGTAGGGACGAACTACGATGTCTAACTGACCTTCTCACAGGTCACTGTCATTTGAATCATCATATGTAGAGAATCGGACTGTCAGAAGACAGCCTGTGTCGTCTCTGTCTGGAAAATGATGAAACACCAGAGCACATAATTTGTATCTGCCCCGCTGCGGACCGAATCAGGTTTTCAGAGTTTGGCAAGGCTTCACTCTTACCATCTGACCTGAAAGATCACTCACCATACAAACTAATCGGCTTCGTTAAGAAGTTGGGTTTATTTGGTCGAGTTTGAATAGGTGTGAGCCACAATAAACCCTTGTTGGTTGCAGTGGAGGGCCGAACAGACCCACTCACTTCTGACCTAGCCTAACCTTGGTGTTACGAGTAATTGAACTGTTACAAATTTTGAATTTTATCATGGAGACCCTCGAAGACTATCGCCAGTTTTTCGTGAGTGTACAGCTGATTAAGCCAGCAGCCCGATAAAAAATCGATGATAGGGAGAAATGAAACTGAGAAATCTATATATTTTCTTGAATTCTATATCACCATTTGAATAGTTGAATTAGATACTTGTAGAAGACGTAATCAAAGTGCTGAAATCGCTGAATTTCGGGATGAAGTTTAGATTAAACCACACGAAAATGAAACATTAAGGATTTCCAGAAGACCAACTCAGGCAGAACGCTAGTCGTATAATTTAATTTTTTTCATGTAGGTGAGAGTTTGAAGCGATGGTGAAGGTGGTAGCTGTGTTCTGACGGTTTTTCGAACATTTTATTGTCAGAGAGTATACTCATTTGAGTCGGTACAGGAGACAGTTTTCATTCTATGAGTTTTTCCTACATATTATCATCCAGTAGTGAGATCAGAATACGATCCAGCCATCAACTGCTGCAAAAAATGTATTTTTTTCAACTATTCCATTCCATCCTGTATGATTCAAAACTGTTCCGTTTCTATGTGCATATTCAATAAATTACACCCATGAAAACTGTCACACTAAATTTGTGTCGAGTATGATATCTAGCTAGTAAAATGCCACACCACATTTGCCATGTAAACATAATAAACCCTATTTCCTAACGCAAAGAAAGTGCGTCACACCATTCTTGCTTATCAGTACTTTATGTGTATTTATTGCACTACAGCTCACATACTTCACTACGCTTAGAATCTCATCAATTCTACATTATCAAAGTTTGGAATACTTTTTTATTATTGATAGAAAATTGAGTAACTGTTCGCTTGAAAGAGGAGGCAGACTAGCTTCCGAAACTTTGCCAAGGGAATTTTATTTCATCAATGAATTTGTTCATCAAATCTCCAAATTGATAAAAATACGTTACGTACAGCTTATCCAATTCAACTTGGCACAGAAATAATGACGTATATGCATAGCAATCTCTGTGAAGTATAATAAGGTAAAGAAACACCTACTATATGTGTTCACTGCTTTGAAATTTATACCTAGTAGGTGTTTTTTCTCTGGTCATGCTTTGCCCTACCAGTGTGCAACTGGAAAAGGATGGATTGGATGAGTTGTAACTGACCAAATAGTCACTCGATATTGCATCTTTTAAATATTGCAGTTACGTATCGGGGAAAATATACAAAGCCTCTGTCTTGAGGGTTTATATATACACCACGCATACACATTTATCAATATCCCTGACGACTTCAAACTTCAATGTCATAAGAGTTATATATATATATATATATATATATATATATATATATATATATATATTTGCTGTATGAAAGAGGTACTATTGCTACTAGAAGAACTGACTCAAAACGTCAGAATTGATGAATATTTTTGTCTTCATGGCCCGCGGGAACCACTCAGGCCTTGAAAAGACTAGAACGTGCTTGAAGTGTAGTTTTATATTTCGGACAGCTGAGAATTATGAACAGAATAATGCAAAAGAATGATAGGAAAATTAAAATGGTATATCTAATGACGATTACTTACTAACATGACTGCCGGCGACCATCAGCCTCCCAGCACACACCAATCCAAAAACGATTGAGACGAACATTTTCTCTTCGCAACAAAATAAATAAAGAAAAAGTCTACACTACCGAAAAACGCAAGACATGCCGAATCTGAGCGCGACCGTTCTCAGTAGTTTGTGCCACGATTTCAGTCAACAATCCTGTTCATTTCCAGCGCAATGGGAGCGAACGAAAAACGAAACAACAGAACCCGGAAAATGTTTATGGCGATTCGTGAGGTCCGATTCTATCTAGTGAGTCATAATTCAGATCTTCTCTCAGTCCTCTGCTGCTGATACCATCACTTCGTGAACATAAGATGATGAGATACTGATGCAAATGTCAACCTGCAACAAAACACATAGTTATTATTTGCGAATGTTATGAGTAACACAGGAAGCAGAAGGAAAAAATAATTTCTAAACGAGCCATACCAGAAACATTTGTTGATATAAAAAGCATTGGGTTAAAACAAAATGATTGTACATGGTGACATTGAAACTGTCAATGAATTCGAATCATTAGTTTTCAATAATTTATTATTCACAATATGATACATGCGACTATCAAGTTATGTATTGCTTGAAGCGACTTTCGCGATGATTATAGTAGTAGTAGTAGCGCTACTATAGTCGCTAGCGTTGATCGCCAGTTGAAGTGTTTTGCTTACGGCAGTATTCTGTCCGTAGAACCTAGAAAAAACATGTGGCTGAAATTTGTAATCATTCTTCAGAGGCTGTTATAGACAGTGAATGTAACAAAAAGAGAAAAGAAAAATTGATGATGAAATACCTTTCGCTGGAAAAAAATGACGATGAAGACATGTCAGAAATATTAAATTAAGACTTCCTGAACATTCCATTTCCAGAATAAGAATGAATGACTGTTGTAAAGTACTGATCACAAATCATTTATACGCTGACAACGATGAGTGTTTCACTTTTGTGAAATTTGTACATCAAATCGGGATTTCTAGTGGATTTCAGGTTTTCTTCAAGAATTTCAGGTGGGATTTTTGGATTTCAACATGGATTTCATCACGATTCCAAGTGTATCATGTACACCGGTTTTCCGAAGTGAGACACCCCTCGGTTGACAATGAAAATATTTCAGAATTTTTTTATTTTACTAAGAAGTGCTCCGCGATTATCGTCACGCTACTATCGCTCTGCGATCCTGGCAAAAGCCGCCCTAAGCAAAACGTACCTTCAGAATAAAAAATGGTGAGTCTTGAGCATTTTCTCAGTAAAATATAGCAGTGCAATGTTAGGTTACACATAAGAAACTTCCGTTGAAGAATCAAAGGATGTAGCAAACGAGTCAAACAATTATGTGAGTGTCAAGACAAACCTAGGAACATTTCCATTCATCTGGATATATGTCAATATTATTCCGAAATATTATTCTTCTCCTTCAATCAACGAAGATCCTGATAGAAAGTCTGAAAGTCGAGTATGAATTTTCAAATATCTACCACACTACAGAAAAGTCTTGAGGATGATAGTTGTTTCATTTCCCCCGTTGAAAATATTCAGAAAATTTACATTTACAAGGGGGGAGGGAGATCATTATATCGATGAAATGAATGAATGAAATTCATCAGGGGTTATATCCTGAGTGCACCAAGTTCGATATGTTAAAATATTTGCTGCACTTTCATGATTTTCGAAATTTCGCTTAGAAAATGACTTGAGTGTGTAATAATTTGATAAAACTCCGAGGCCGCAGGTCGAGGGATTATAACTTGAATTATCGTACGAAAAAGCATTTGCTTAAAAGCAAAATTATGGAAATATACGCATTTGAGTCGATCGAGCTTGGTGTAGGAGAGATATATGTTGTGATTATTTCCAAAGACTGTAAACTCAGAAAACAGCAGTCTAAGCATTCAACTTTTTCACGGGTTATCCGCATTCATTGGGGAAAATGATTGGAATTACTAAAACTGATTATACCAATATGAAATAACATGAATCTTGTCTCGATTCTGGATGAATAACCAATCCTTGACAAAAAAAATTCAAAAGTTCCACTTGAAACTCCCTTTTCTTGCATAAAGATCGAACTAACAAAGTCTCTTGTTTCTTCAAGAATAAGAGCTCAGACCTTCAGCACCCCATAAATTATTCCGTTAACCTCAAACTAAAGCCTCTGTTAATAGGTTTCCGCAGAAAAGCAATTCCTCGTGGGAATTCACCCCGTATACCGCATGGGATGAAATCTCTTTTTCATTTCACTTTCGTGACAATCCTATTTCTCAATATTAACCGAATCTGAAAGGCCGGTTCCCTAAAATCTTCCGGCTAAGTATTTTTTCTCTTTGGTATAAGCTGCCACTCCGCCCTCATACATAAGTTCGGGCGTCCCCTGGTTATAAGCGACAAAACCTTAATTGGATTTTCTGTTTTACGGACCGCCGTTTGAGCATGTCCCGCCGGTAGATTCTATTAAATGCAGAGATTGATAAGCAGATTCCAGATTTTGCACTTTAATTGCTCTATTCCGCCATAGTTTCCATTACTCCCCATAAAGGCTCTAATTCCGAATGAAATCTAATTATGCAAATAACGGTTCTGGAAGTTCATGAAATTAAAAAGAGAACTCCGTGCGGAGTGAATTGGTGAAGTTGAAAATGCACTGGCTGGTTGGTCGGAAATATTCAGTTCCAGTTATGAATAAGTCTTTATCACCGAATGAAAGTAGCCCCATAAAATACATCCCAATCTAGAGTTTCATTATGCGTGCTGCGTCATATTTGAAACGAATAACGATATAAGCATCAACCAAAACACAAAATAAAGAACTGAAACGGAATGTTAATGTAAAATTCGTGTTATTATAATTGCAAATGTGCATTGATAGTGGCCCAGATGTTTATGGTCAAGCTAGTAGTTTTATCACTTACCACTTCTTGTTTTATTCACTTTTAGGTTATTGGCGCAAATATTTTTTTTGTAGAAATATATAGCGGCTAATCAAGATTGAATTATTTCTGAACAAAACAGCAATATACAGGGTGTCCCTGGACTTCCTATTTTCCTCTCGGGAATGTATAAATGGAGTCAAAATATCACCACTACTTCATATAATTTTTGTTCCTGAAAGGCTTCATTACCAAGTTACGAGCCACTGAAGTTACGAAATGAAAAGAGTTTTTCTTTGATAACTTTTCAAGTGCATATTCTAAATAAACCGAATTCTGGTGATTGACTGTGAAAATGAATTGCTTTGGTGAGCTTTCATGCAGGAGTCAGTTGTTTTGCTACAAAGTCAAGAACGGATTACTCCCGATGGTCCAAACTTTGAAATGACAGATATTTTTCAATATTTTTAACAAAATCAGGTTACTTGGGACAATTTTCTGAATAAAAGCACTTATGTGGAATATCGATCGGAGCAACATTCAACCTAAGATGTCTACCATTATTGGATAAGATTAATTTTGAATGAAATAATATCGAAAGGAAACAACATGCTCCAATTGATTATACATAAAATATACCTGTCATACCTTGCCAATATTGAAAATAGTCTTTTCGTGTATGATTCCGTGTTGTCGATTTGTTGAAATGTTCGAAGTTTCGACTCTCATGCTGGAGATCTGACTATCAAAAAATCAAATACATATCTTCATCAGTACAGCAATTTAGCTAATCATCCCCTTACGACTAGAACGAGAAAACTACAATATCCACTTCGACAGTAAGCCCTAGTAACTGGTATTTAAACATACTTGTGATCAGCTTCCTCCTATATATATATATATATATGGTAGTCTTGTGAGACAATATTTGGGTATGCAGCTGGACAAAACAGTTTACTCATATAAGACATATTCCAAGCTTTCGAAGAGTCTGAATTATGATCATCAGGGATGCTACAATATGGTTGAAGAAGCGCTTAGATCAATAGATTATTCGAAACAACTTACAGTGTATGTGAGGTTGAATTGCAGGATGATTAAAGTTTGGATACAACATATCTACGCGTAGTTATTTTATTGTCCATACTTTTTTCAAGATGTACTTCTGAACGAGATATTTGAAAGACGACCATAAGTACATTGATTTCACCATCATCAATCTTAGTAAAAGTGAGTTTTTCAGTACTAACGATACATCTTCCTTACTTATGTCAGAGTTGCGATTTTTTTTTTTTGAATGCATATTCATATCAGAGAAGTATTTGATCACAAGCATTCAGAAATCAGTCCTGTTACTTCATCACACTTTTGTTACGTAATTGGGATTTTGTTCAAACATAAAAGCTAATCACTAATCCTACAGACCACGAGCGCTTTTCTTTAATGCGGATCCATCTAATCGTATTAAGGGATTTCAGTCTGTGTTTCGACAACTGAATATACATCGTCATATAACTGCCGCAACTTTGAAATCCGCCTCAGCATGACTCGTTGAGTGCAGGGGAAACATAAACCAAGCATATAACTTTGTCTTCCTCCATTAGGCATTATTGAAAACCGTGGTCATACCGTACTCTCGGGACAAACGAAAAACATTTGGGCAAAAAGCACCTCAGAGGTCGAAAGCCTTTAACGAAACTTCAAAGCTGATTCTCTGTTCATGATAAATGTCTAATAAAGGGAATTATTATACCAAGCCTCACTACCAACTGTTAATTAACTCCAACAGAAGTTGGGAGTAAAGTTCAGTTGGGTAACGTTTAATGGGGTTGGAAAAAAGGTATGCGGACTATTCTTTGATGATTGTTTCGAATTAAATGATGTATGGTTGTTTCCGATAACCTCAGGCAACGAAAAATCAATGTATGGTAACAATATGGGGTAAAGTTTGATTTGAGTTTCTTAAACCGAATGACGAGTATTTTTGAATTTTCGGAAGTGATAAATTTGATAGAATGAGTCACATCCTATTAATATGGGTTTGCTATCAGGGAAAATACTATGAAGAGAACAATAGTGCAAATAACATCAACAAGACGATTATCAGAGATGAGTGCATTAATCGTATGTCGGCGTTTGTCGAAGATTTATTCTTATCATCAGGACGTTATAGAAGATGAACTAACATCGATGAATGAAGGAACTGAAACTCCAATTGCGTTAATATAGATTCAAGTACATATGAAACTGTTAAAAATTGAATTAAGTGTTTGTTATAGAATTGAACCCTTGCGTTCTTTATGAGCAGCAGAAAATTGTTTGTCAATACCGGAAAATAACAATTTGGCTTTTGAAGGATAATACCTTCTCAATAAGTACCGTTCTGTTCACACGTATATATACAGTGCAGATGTAAAAGTTGCTAAACTCCTAACTTTTCAATTAGATGAAATTATATATCAACGTCGAACAAACTTTAAGTGAAAAGACATCGTTTTTGATACTTCTCAATGTAAACGTTCGTGTCATGCATCATGCGGCTTATTATTGAGAATGAGGAATCAACAACTTTTTCCAAAAAAAGGAGTTGTCGGATATACATTGCTGGAAATAACTTTTGATTCTCTGCGATATACTGGTTTACTTCTGATAATCGGACTAGCTTTACCTGAGTCATCACCTGTTATATTTCATTCTTGATAATCTTTGAAGACGAAAAATCATAATATCAGATAAAATCTATTTCAATAAAATGAAGTCATTTATGAGAATTGCGCCCAGATTCGGCATAAATTATATCTGTTGCAATTGTTATTCCGAAGGTTGTGTCTTGAGCAAACCTTTGAAAAAATAACTAACTTATGGCTGATCTGATTTCGGGGGGGGACCAGGATCCACAGACCAGAAAACGAGAAAAAAGAAAAAACGTCAAAACCCAAAAAAAACGAAAAGAAGAAAAACGCAAAGCCAGAAAAAAGGAAAAAAAGAAAAAAAAAGAAAAAAGAGAAAAAAGGAAAAGGAATAGAGAGAGAAAAAAAGCAAAAGGGGGGAGAGAGAGAAAAAAGCACAGAAGAGAGAAAAGAAAGGAAAGAAGAAATAAGAAACAGAAATCGTCAGACAGATAAAGCAGAAGATTAAGGTAGAAGATTAAGGAAGAAGATAAGGCAGACAGAAAAAGCAAGAAGAATTTTTATTTTTACAGGACCCAAACGCCGTCGTAATCCAATAGTAAACCAGTGTTGAATAGAGATCTTCGAAAATTGGTAGGTATCACAAGACATATTCTTCCATTCGAGAAAGAAGTTGATACTGCCCTCTAGTAACGAGTGACGTCACACTGAATATATTTTGTATGGAAAGTACAAAAATTTAGCATTTCCACAGGTAATTTAAATTGCACTGAAAAACAACCTTGATATATCATTATCCCTTATTTTTCTCTGCTTTTAATCAGAAAACATGTTGGCGTGTATGAAAATTAGTTATAATTCTGAAACCCAAAAAGATATTCAGTCATGCATTTTTTTTGAGTTGGTCTCTCCTTTTAGTCCGACTCACAACTTGAAAATCAAGAAATCTTCAAAATATGATCTTGGGCCCATTCGATTCGAAATAACGCCTAAAAAAATATTCAAAAAAGTTTTATCTCCCAGTAAACTGATTCTATAGTTATTAACAAAGTAAACTGTCTAAACAATGGGGTAATTTTCCGTAAATAACTTGAAATCCGTTGATACAGATTGTTGAACAAAATAAAATTTCCAATAGAAAAGTTTGAATCACCGACACTCCACCACTTGCCTTAAGCATTTTAATTCCGTGGTAGAGTTCCGTACAACGCTTGCTGATCCATCACACCATCATGCAAATTATCGTAACACTTAAAATCATTAAATATTCCAAAAATGAACAATTTGTTCAGGCCAGCCTCAACTCACCTACAATGTAGGTTGACGGACTAACACCTATTAGAAAACAACTACTCCCCTGGCTAATACCACGAAGGGCATTGGATTACATCCAACAGGTGTTAGTGTGGGATTCTTCACAGAAGAAATTCCACATATGCTCTTGGCGATACACCACCAGAATTGATTTTCAATTATTGGGACGGGACACACTTGCAGACCGGTTTCGGGCTATTTGGCCTCTCGTCAGTGCAAGGCAGTGCCATCTTTTCAACATAAGTCGATGACTTCCCATAATTAAAAATCATACTCGAGTAGAGTTATCTTCCCTAGACCTAGGCTGATACAAACAACTAGCAAAATAGCCGTTGCTGCGCCATCTGCCCGTAGACTAGGTAGTAGTCCATCAACCTACAGTGTAGGTGAGTTGAGGCTGGCCTGAACAAATTGTTCATTTTTGGAATATTTGATTCAAAGCCAGGCTTCAAGCATCCCCATGAATATTTCTTTTATTCGTATTTTCCTTGTACTAGGAATTGGGGCCATGCGGATATGCTCTTGGTTAGTACCTAGTCTACGGGCAGATGGCAGATGGTAGATGATCTGTTATTTTTTGAATGCTAATGCTAAAAAAAACTAAAATTGAAAATGAAGACTAAACGTTTTCATTTCTTCTTCACTATGGCGATGTTTCACTATTCGGAAATACAGTGCAATTACATGATTCAAATTTCCGGTGTTACCCGTTTGGAAAGAAATTATGGATTAAAATAATAATAATTTCATTGGAAAATTTGTTTTTCGCCATTCAATCTTTATAGAAATATGGGAATTTTCACGAAAAAAAAACTGATTTTGTTTTAATTTGGATTCAGACAGGTCCGAAATTTGATGGTACGACAGATTTCTGATTGGTCTGAATTTAAATTTAGAAAATAATTTTGTGATTAAATTTCATTTGTTCTATTTATAAGAATTTTTCCGTTACAGATCAAGTAAAATTTCACATATCCATGAATTCTTGGAAAAATATCATCATATAAATAAGAATCGATGAAAAAATGTTCTTTCAACGACATATTGTTTCTTCATGTGTCTGGATGATAATCCGATCTTTTCGAATTTTCAAATCGATATTCGCAAGTCAAAAACAATGATTTTACGTGTTATAATCATTTGCATGGTGGTGCAATGGATTGGCAAGCGTTGTGTGGAACTCCATTTTCACCAAGGAATCAAAATGGCTAATACAACTGGTGGAGTTTCGGTGATTGAAACATTTCAATTACAAATTTTTTCTTTCTTAAGAATCTGTTTGCAGCATTTGACTGAAAACAATGATTTTCAAATAATTTGAGAAAGATTGAGACCCAATTTCTCAAGAGTTTAATTTGTTAATAACTATCGAATGAGTTCATTGAATTGGATTGAACCATTTCGCACATTTTTCCAGGCATCATTCCGAACCGAATGAGCCATAGATCATATTTTCAGGACCCCTATCAAGAGATTTCTCGATTTTCAACTTGTTAGCTAGACTACTGAATACTATCGTGAAATCACCTATCGCCAAACTATCTCCCTGCACTATCGACAAAATCACTCTACACCACACGCCTCCCCGCCAGAATGTAATTTCACTCACCATGTTTACTCTCCTTAATTCACTTTCCGCCGACTAAAATAACAAAGAAGGAGACACAAATTACACGTCGTAGCAAGTTTTTCGGGGTTATATAGACCTCCGGGGCGGACAGGGGATGCATTTAGACCACCCTTGGCGAGTAAGGTGTGAACAGAAGGGCGGTCACCCTTCTGCTAATAAAAGGAACGAATGTGTCCTTTGTGGCCCGCACATTCTCAATTTGGAAGAAATGACTGTTCGGATCGAAAGGGTCCCTGTTTTATTAGTTGCATAGGTTTTTCAGTGCAGGTCGGGAGAGTATGAGTGGATGTAGGTTATGGTCTCCAGGGAACGAGGAATAACCTCGGGAATAACAAGAGTAGAAATCTGTCTCGAATGGAATCATATGACATCATGCTGATGTTTTCAGTTCGGCGTGCTACAGTGAGACAATATGTCTGAGACCAATTGTACATATTTTGAAAATCTTTACTCATAGTTGTGCCACTGCACTTGCTGATGTTATTGATGATGGCGAAATCTGAATTCTAATTCTATTAGACTATTCAAGAGCGCTTGATACGATTAATCATTAAGGTTTGTTGGCCTTGTTACACTTTCTAGGTTTTGGTGTCACAGCTCGTACTATGTTATCTTCACATTTAGAAAATAAAATAAAAATTGTTGAAATTGATAACCTGTTTTCTACCCCGTTAGAAGTGGAAGCAGGAGTGCCCCAAGGAAGCATTTCAGGTCCCTTATTATATACATTGTACACTGCTATCGTCTCCAATTCCTTACAGTGGTGCAAACATAATTTCTACTCAGATGACACCCAGTTATACTTTCCCTCAAATACCAAAATATTAATGAATCAATTACGTGCATCAATACAGACTTGAATACACTATTAAAAATTTCACATGAGCATTCTCTGAAACTCAACCCCAAAAATCTGCTGCTCTACTGTTCTGCAAAGAGAATGTGAGAGATTATATTCTGAATAATATAACTTTGAAAATGGCTAACGATGAACTTCCGTTCAAGTCAGAATTCAAAAATTTGGGTTTAATCATTGATTCAAATTTGAGATTCAAACAGCATGTAACAAACAAATTGAGGAATGCTCACGGGTCCTTGAAGCTAATATTCACGCAAAGACACTAACTTGATTCAGCTACTAAAAAAATGCTTTGCGACTCGCTTGTTCTCTCACATTTCAAACATTGTGATGTAGTTTACGGACCCTGTATCGATGATGTAGATACCAAACGCATACAAAAAGTACAAAATTGCTGTATCAGACTTATTTACGGTATAAAAAAACATCAAAGTATCAGAGGTAAACTCAAGGAAATCAAATGGATAAACATGTCGTCGCTTACATCACATGGCTTGCTTGTTTCATAGAATACTACTTTTTAAAACTCTTACATATTCATATATCAAACTGAGCTTTAGAACTGATGTGCACAATTTGAACATTCGTCGTAAATTTCTCCTCACTGTTCCACATCACAATAAACATATTTTCAAACGCTCTTTCAGTTATCGCAATACCAAGATTCTTACCTACCTATTCTTTACCCGTTTGTGTCTTTACTTTTCTCTCTATTCCCCTTTTCCATTCTAGTAGTATGTAAGTTATAGTATATTGCTTAATATGTTATATAAGTATAAGTACTTTCATCTCCATGTTGATATTTTTTCTCTATTTTTCATCCAATATGCGAGCTCAGGTGGAAGAACAGAGGAAGACGTCGGATACTGAACCTGTAGCCCTTTATTTACTTTGGTAAATAATAAATGATTTATTATTATTATTATAACTGTTTCGGATTTCAACGTATGAAACAAACAAGACTCTTTAGCAACGCCTTAGCAATCACAATGACATTCGAATTCCTACCTATCACTGTGTAACTTGGTTTCACATGAATTTTCTGCAAAACAACTGTAACGTTTTATGATTTTTACACAGTATAGATGAGATCGAATCCTTCTAACAGAAATCCATTATTCTGCCTCCAAAATTACTCGCGCTGGTAACCCGTTTCGCTTACCAAGTTCCACGAGTTGAGTTTCGAATAATGCTCCTTTTTCGAAATAGATAAATCTGAATCCCATTCAAATTATGCTTTCTCGAACGGATACACATGACTGATCTGTGAAAAGGAAGCGTTCGTGTGTTAATTTGGAGATGAATATTACTACTACATATCACAGATAACTTGAAGGAGTGAAATGTGTCATATTTCATACCACGCGCTGAAATTAATTTTGCCCCAGGAGAATCTAATATATGCAGTATATGATGCAACTTCAGAGGAGCATATAGCTGAAACAAATTTCTGAAATGTTGAACAGTCGCAGTCATACAAAAGTTAGACGGGAACCGAGTATTCCGAGGATCATAAGCTGCATAACGGTTTGATGTCTTCTGGTTCATATCACTGCAATGACATCAAGTGAATTGATTTTCAGTATATTCAACAAAGGTAATGGAAATGAATTCGTGATAGTCTGAGAGGCGAATTTCATTTTTTCCAGTTGGGATCTGAATCATTACAATCTATTATATAGAGTGAATCGACCTCCTACAATATTATTCATCTTATTGAAAACTGTCAAAAGTAACTTGTATGAGAAGTCAAGAATCCTAACAGAAATGAACAAATAAATGAAAACATATTGAAAAATATTTTTTAATTCTATTTCAGCCCTTTTTGTACCTAACTGAAGATGAACATATATATGTTCGAAACATGTCTTAACTAGGACATTGTTCCTGTGAGAATTGAATATGTTGTGAAGATGACTTCGTGTTTCCTCTTTCAATTATATTGAAAATTATTTGTGCAGTTTCCTAGTAGATTTTCACTTTACGTGTTTCGTCACACGATATAGTAAAAATCTAACATAAAACTATTCAGGTATTTTTTATTAAAAAAAATCGATTTTAAATTGAGTCAATTATTTGTATCTATTGCCAGTAGCTGCAATCATCCTAAGTTGAAGTTGAATATTGATATTTCGCTTTATATTCTGCCACTTTCTATTTGGTTCTAGATTGTTCGAATTAATTCTTATTCCTTTTTCTCTGAATAATTCACAATATTCAATATTATCCATAAACTGTTTCCAGTACTACATAATGAGTACAGATATGATCTGCCGTGAGGTCGAACCAACAATTCTTATTACATAGATTACTTTGATGAAGCGTTGGGAAGTTAAGACATCTTCATTGGGAGTGGAAGAAAATTCAACACAAATATTGCACTGAATCCCTTGTGTAGATGACAAGAAGGAACTTTCAAATTTTCTATTGCGAATTTGCGTATTGGTCTATCGGAATCGTCAACCTGCAACGGTAGAGATTTTGTTCACATCATAGAAGATACAATGAGCGAATTTTGTTATCAACCACTACCAGAGAGCAATTATCGATTTTGCTGGCAACACAATGGATGCTAATTAAATTCTTTCATACCGGCCATACAATACGGAAATTCATTCAGCAGGTATACGTAAGCAGGTCTCTATTGTATATTATGGAATGAAATCTGGTCAGAGAAAAAATGTTGAACTCAAAAAGCCAATACCCGTTGATCAACGAAAATTCGGGTAATATTGTACTCGATGTGAAATATTTTCCTCAGATGACTTCTCAGTGGTTTAGTGCAATTATAGCGCTATTATATATGTGCAAGGTGTGTTCTGCAAATATTTTCATTTATAGTAGATAACAAAAGTGATGATGTCAATTTGATACTTTAGCGAAAACTGCAGGAGTGCATAAAAATCACCGCTAATTTTGCAATAAGCGTGATATCTAAAAATTGCAAGTTTATTTTCATATTTTGGCGAAAGTGCCCGAGTCCGAAGGACGAGAGCTCTTTTACAAAATATGAAAATAACCGAATGCAATTTGTATAAGATATCACGCTTGAATGCAAAATTATCTGGTCATTTTTATGCACGAATGTAATTCATTGAAATATTTCACGAATAAAAAAATTCTCAAGGAAATATTATTTTTTGTTCATTTATACAGTCCTCTATAGAATGTATGGAGCACTCACCAAAACGCGAAAGGTTTCTCTATTTTTGAAGTCTATGTGACATTTATTTGTGTTGTTTACTGACGTCTAGCGATACGGTTTCAAATGTGTTGTTATGGTGACTTGATACAATGCAATTACCGCTGTAAGTTTTCGATAATTGCATTGCTCTTATGAGTCTTATGGGACATTTCATATATGAGGAAAATATTCACCTATAAGGGATCAGTGGATTTTTTCTCCGATTCAAAAAGTATTGCAAACAAAAAAAAATGTTATTGTTATAATGAACGTCAATACTATCTACCTAGAAAAAATTCATGTCAGGAAAAATGAATGCAGAAAGATATCGTTTTCACAATTGTATGAAAAAATATTTTCCGAGTTCCAAATTACTTGTCCACTGTACTAAGATCATCATTTTATTTGAGGATCGGTATTGTTCATAGATAGAAAACAACATGGTATGGTATATCCTCTTGCCTCGAAGTATCAAACCAAAACGCGTTGTTATATGTTCCGTACTCAACGATAAGTATTTTCATATATATATTAGTTCTTATTATTTTTTTTGATAGTCAAAATTTTAGTTATACGAGAAGTTGCTGACTGATTGGACTTGTTTTATCCAGAAAGAACTGTTTTTCAATAGACGCAGCAACTTTTCGGGGAAAATTGAAAGTCTGCCCTTCTACACTTGTATAGATTCAAATATTAATTATTATTTTTTCAGATTATGGTAGGTTACAATACCCAGAAGACTACGGAACAAATATCGATCCATCACAAAAAATGACGTTCAAACAGTGCGTTGTTACACTCATATTTAGAATTTTCGATATCTCGTATGATTCATCCAAAGCACTAAATGAATACCAGACCTACTACAGACAGTTTTCGAATACTTCCACAACCAATGTCCATCCTAATTAAACAGATTCGTAAGCCATGATAATAAATCATAATTACATTCTACCAATCGCACAAAATGCGGGTAGATTTATTAGTTTCGCTTTATTAAGCGATGTTCTCGATAGTTTCTGGTCTGCTTTATCATTAAAAATATTAACCTCATTATTCATCACAACTATAGGGCAAGTCGTTATAGTTTAAACCCCGAACTTCAAACACCCACCATCGATTTCCGGAGATGATAAGGAACGTGGAATTCAGACGAGGAATTTAGGCGACGAATTCATAACCTTTTTCGGCAATCTTTGAGCTCTGGTAGGTTACAATTCGTAAGAGAAACTGATATGCATCTAAAAATATTTAAATTTTTGTCGGATAGTAATATTTTCTAGCATAGTAGGGTTTTCAGATTGTTTCACTCGTTAATAAGATTTTCACGACAATCTATCATTCATTCCATGAGCATGAAGAGGATTTTGTTGTGTTAAATTCAGTACGGTGCTCATAGCTATCTTCAGCTATTCGAAGCTGATAACCTGAGACACACGATGCAGTGTTTAATTTCATTAAAGAATTTTTTTTATGGAGATGTCGACTGTTGCTGAATTTCCCGAATTACATAACCGATTTTGGAAAAATTTCAATACTTTAGCGAAAATTGATATCGATATGAGAATCGGTGAAAAAATCTAGGTGTTATTGAATTATGTAGTTCACTATTTTCATTTTTCTCGTGAAGCAGAGTGAATGGCGATAGGAACATGATGTCACAAATTACTATAACAATATTTTAATTGAAGTGATTGATGTGTGATTTACAAAACACTTTGTACCTGTTTTGTAAACTGTTAATTAGTGTCGTACCGGAAACTTCGGTCGTCTATAATAACTTCATTTTCTCATCCCTAAACTGATTTGACAGTCGTACTAATCTAGTGAATGAGATTCTAATGATCGAAAACAAAATCAATCATTTTTACTATTTACGTAATTTATTGTTGAAGTCATGCAATGTTTCTGAATCCTGTAAGAAAACTTGCTAAATTGAAAAATTGGAAGAGCCTCGATGTTTTTTGGCATAAGCAAAACAAGAAACGGAAGAGTTTTGAAATGTAATGAGAAAAAGGCCATTTTAGCTAATATAACATTCGAAATTGTATTGAACTGGCCAATACTTGATGAAAA